>CM053507.1:136849036-136991861 GCA_028627145.1 Eidolon dupreanum | reverse complement strand
TAAAAGAACTAATGTTGCAGTTGTTTATCTAACTGAATGGAGCCAGTAAATTAGATTATTTGACCTCTAATTAGAAACTCTCTAAAAATCCAAGTCTATTGAAAACAATTCTTATTTGTGTAAAGTTTTTCCAAAAGTCTCTGGATATTTCAGTAAGATGAATGTTGGGAGAAGATAACATTTTTAATAAAGACTTTCTAAAATTTATGTATTTCAATTATATTTTAAAGACCTGATGCACATAGAACACTCAATTTTTATAGTACCTATATTATACTTTTCTTTTTTTCCTGGAAAAAAGAATGAGCATTGAGAGTTTCATTATCTGTTTTGCCATTTTTCTCTCCATCAACTTGAGTAGTAAGGATAACTGGCCTGATTCTTCAACCCATGAATCATTGTCAAATGTTCTGAGCATTTATTGTCAGCATTCTGTAAAAGAAGATGATCTCTCTCCTACATAGAAATAGACAGACTCTACACAATAGCACACGCACACACAAAAAAGATTATTCTTTTAAAAAATTTTATCTGGATACAAGCCTTTATATCAATTTTCTGATGATTCCAAAGGTTGAAATGGAGGATACCTGCCCTTGCACCTTGATTCATGGAGGCCATGAAAGATATACCTCCTTTTGTATGATTAGAATGATTGTATTCCCAAAGTATGTAACAGAGTATACACTTTTAAGAAAAACTCATCAAACTCTATGCTTGAGACCTATGCATTTCATATGTTTAAATTGGACCTCAATAAAAATTTAAGAAAAAGGAAAGTCAAATCAAAGACAATTACAGGAACTAACAACATAGAAATTGGCAACATGGTGATGGAATACCTCACTGACTCAAGTTCTGAAAGGTAAATGAAAGTAAATGATGTCCACAAAGTAGAATACAAAAGGAAACTAAATGAGTGTTGAAGCCTCACTGAGACTCTTGCCAATGGGTTCCTCTGCTTATTATTCTTTTCTGAGATTTCTCTCTGTCTGGGGCTAGAAGCCAGCAGTAGAGATCTATTATAATGCTCATCTTTGGGGAAAGATGCATATAAAGCTAAGTGAATCAAGTGAACTGCAGTATATGAATTCCATGTCAGTAAGCAAGCTTATGAATTAACACAAATATTCAGACATCTAGTCATAAAATGTAAGCAATTTATCCTGCTATTGGGTTAATGAAAATGTCCTGATTTTGAAGAATTTTTGCAATATTTTTATATGAAAATATAATAGCCTAAATTCCTCATATGTAAATGTATAAATAAAAAAGGTGGTCATTAATTTTGTCTTTCAAAGTATATAAGTTAAATTATTGGCATTAATAAAAGTGTTAGAAAAAAAGATACCCATACATACACACATAAATTTTATATGTAAGCCAGAATGAAAAAGAGGTCCCTTTGCCATTAGTAGCAAATAGTTGGGATAGCCTTACTTAGAAATATGTAAAATTCTACATTAAAAAAATTAAAGCAAAATGAACAGAGACAATCCTGGCTCTATCACCTGAATTGTCTTTTTTACTTATTTTGCTTCAGTTTTTTCATTGATGTATTATGAGTAGCAACAGGAGAAAGGTTAAGTGAATCATAATATTTTGTTTTAATGAAAAAGTAGTCATTCAAAGCATGTTACAAAAGCTCTGAAGCCCCCAAAGAAAAGTTTTACTATATAAGTACAGCAAAAGGACTTCAAAAATTTAAAAGGAACTGAAAAAAATGTTTGTAACATATTGACAAAGTATTAACTTTGAAAGAGAAAAGACTGTTAAATGGCTAGAACTGGCAAGCTAAGGCAGTCTAGACATTTCCTTGAATTAAAGATGAGACTGTAATTTGTATAATGTTGGGAGATTTTTTTGGTGGGGGATGTTCAGCAAGGAGGTAAAATTTTAAATGTGTTTATTCTTTGAACCAGCCAGCCTACTTCCAGTAATTTTTCCTATAGAAATATTTATACAAACATTTATAGAGATCTATGTACAATGATATTGCTGCTTTTTTATCTATAATTTTGCAAATCAAATCAACCTAAATGTCCACAAGATGGTTCAATAAATTAAGACATTTCTATAAAATAAAATGCTATGCAACCACTGCAGATCTTTGACTTGAGAAGATGTCAACAAAATGTTTAAGTGAAAAAGGAGAGTTTAAATTCATTCTATTTATGTTAATAAAGTATATATACTTATACATGTTTTATATAAACATACATCTCTAAATATATGCATAAAAATAACATTAAACAAATGTATCACATTAATAAAAATTGGCTTAATTAATGTAATGGATTATGGACGATTTTAAAAATTCTATCCTCCAAATACAATGCTGTTATTTTGAAAAAAAAAAAAAATCGTGATTAAAATATGGGACTTACTTAAAAAAAGACTTTTATCTAATCTTAACTACCTAATAGAACTATAATACTATTACAAGTCTGAGAATTTTTAAGTGTTCTTAAATCCTTACTTCCTATCTCTTTCTGAGAAGTTGAGGGGAAAAGTACTGGCATTTATTACACAAGCACCTACTAAAATATAGCAACTATATGCTATTATAATTGCTTTTCATATTAACCTTTATAACAATCATACAAGGTAATTATTATTGCTCCCAATGCAGAGATTAATTCAATGAGGTGCAGGGGTGTTAATTTGTCTAAGGTCACACAACTAGCTCTTGAAGGCAGATCTGGCTCACTCATAAGTTTGTATTTTATCCACCACAATTTACTGTTTCCTGAATATTTATATATATTCAAATATTTTTCAGATTCTATAGCAGGCAACACTATCAGCTATTCCACTCAACTTTCTGACACACTACTGTTTTTATTCTTTTTTTCATTAATTATTTTTTTTTGGCTAACTGACTCAGATATTTACTCTGGTCTGCACAAGACTTTTTGACATCTGAAAATATACTTACTGAGCTGTTATAAATATTATATATATGTGTATATATATATATTAATGGATTATTAGAGCAGGAAGGGGCTGAGAGCAATCTAGATCTTCCCCTTCTTTTTAAAAATAAAAAATAATGAAGTGGAACTCAAAGAAATTGGTGTGACTTACTCAGTCTCTTTCATTCAGACTGTTGTTACTTAGCAGAGACATAGGCCAGGCAGGTACACCTATCCTACTCACATCTATCTTAACAGGTAGCCATATGGATGAAGAGCTGAAGGAGAGAGACTATAAGAATGGCAGAGGCTTGTAAGTTAGAGCTCTCAGTAATTGCACTTCTACATTTTATAGGTATATATCGTTGAAAATGTTAAAATATGTTGAGTAGAGAATAAGTAAGTTATTCAAAAACTTCAAGAACAGTACATTTATTTCATTTCAGCTTCTTTCTGCCTTCTAAATTCTTTGGCTTTTTATCTAATGTGTTTCTGAATTATTTTGTATTATGTCACAGTACAAAGATACTTGTAATTCGTTGAGCCCAGTAGTGTATTCAAAAGTCATGACAACTGTTGGGCAGTTCTTGTTATATAGTTTGTTCCATGCATTGTAAGATATACAGTAACCTTTGCTCCTCAAGATTCCTGATAGTCACCCAAATTACTATAACCCAAAACATTTTCACAAATTCCTAAAACATACCAGAAGGCAATGTCTCACAAATTACCTGTGGTAAAGGACCAGTTGTCCCCTATAATATGTTTTATATGTAAATTTTTTAAAAATTACAAAAAAAGCCACTAGGAAAAATAACGACATAAGAAAGACACACAAAATACAAGTTCCATTTTACTATTACATTCAAAAGACAAAAATTATGTCAAATTATTAAACAAGTTTCTAAATAGTTACTCTCATTTTTTGTTCCTAACTCGTTGCAGACCAAAAATAAATAGTTCACAGACCAACTCTGGTCCATGGACCACAATGAATAGCACTATCCTAGAAAGGACTGCCTTTATTTCTTGGTAAAAATAAAGCAATATAGCATGATGTTAGTTATTACTGTCTTTATCATTTTTGATTCTAAATATCCTTTAGTAAAGACTGAAATAATTCCATCCACATTAACAATCTTGAACTACATTACATATTCCTACCCAAATCTTCAGGCATACACACAATTCCTATTTCCTTTCTTTTTTAAAGGGCAACATTGTCTTTTATGATATTGAATTCCTCTCTGCAAAGGTTCATCAACATTATTTAGCCAGTGAAAAGCCAAAAAGCAAAAGGATAAAACAAAAACTGATTTTAAAAGAACTCATAAAATATACGTATTCTGAATAAAAAAATAATGCCCACTTCATTGCCTATTCTTATATAGGTCTGCGCCCAACATCATTTTCTGTTCCCCCAGGTTACATTCGACCTTTCCTAGGTGTACCTGCACCAACCCCACCACTCATCACAGGAAATACTACAAGTGTAGGCTTTCCTTTCAATCACAAATCTTTTCCTTATGATACCAATGTCTTATTTGTCCAGAAGAATTTAAGCATTGACTATTTCTCTTTTTCTAAGGTCCTGTTAAGAATATTGTCACCTGAGGAGAATGCCACGGTTAATCTTATCCCACTCATAGTTTGACAGTAAGTAGAGTTAAACATCTCTCTGCATACAATATACAGAATGATGTGTTAAATTTTAATTCTTTAAAAAGCTATTGGCTTTATAAATTACGATTATAAAGATTCTAGGTTTAGATTCATCCAAAAGGCTTATATTGCTCTCTACTTAAATTTAAGGTTCCAATTTTTGATACTTCTGTAACATTGACATAAATAAGCATAAGTATTAAATTTCTAGAGACGGTCTAAAAGGGAAACATATACTCAAATAACACTTATAAGAAAAAATGATTATATGTTATTTCACTTTTAAATATTCATTTAATTTTCTTTTGAAAATAGCATTAATCAAATAGAATTTGACGTTTATATACTTTATATCATAAACATGATCTTACCCTTTTCTTGGCCACCACTGTGACTCTGCCATCTGTTTTGGATTTATCTGTAAGATAATAAAGTATAACTGCTTCAAAAAAGTACGTACATGACTGTTCAAATAAATGAAAATTTACACAATCAAAATTTCCTGTTTTTTTCATACTGTGATATGTTTTCAGTGGTTCTTTTAATCAAAATGCTAATAAACTCAGCTTACCAAAATTGACTAGAACAAAGTAATACAAAAGTAGTAATAATAATGTGAAGGATTAGTATACTTATTTAACAAAGCTCCTTCCTTAAATCTGACTGGTTAGTTGGACATACTCTAGCCTCAAGTATATCTTATTTCTAGATTCTGGTTGGCTTGTATTCTCTGGAATATATAAGATCTGGAATTAAATCCCAGCTACCTCAACTTCTGGCCTAGATGGCAGAGAAGGTAAAGACTGTACCTGACTCTTCCCACAATCACATCAAAATCACAACTAAACTACAGAACCATCATTGAGAATGGCTGAAGACAAGCTGAACAGAAGTCTTATAACTAAGGATATATTGAGAAAGCCACATTGTGAAACTGGTCTTAGGGGTGGAGACATGGAATAGGTTGGTCCCACACCCATGATGTGGCAGTTAAGAAACAGGAGGATATCTTAGCTATGGAAGTCCTCCCCTGAGGAGCAAGGGGTCCCAGCCCTACATTAGGCTTCCCAGCCCAAAACTCCAGTGAGGGAAAAAGAAGTCCCCATAATTTCTGGCTGTGAAAACCAGGTGGAATTGTGGCTGAGTAAGACAGAGGGTTGCTGGAGTCCCAGGAGCTCCTCTTAAAGGGCCCATGCATGAATTAACTCACTGATGATTCACTCATTCTGAGTTCCAGCACTGGGGCAGCAGCTTGAAAGCACCAGGTATATATGGTGAGGAAATGAATTGTCTGGCTTCAGGGTTAGAGCTGGAGGGGCAGTTTTCTCCCAGATAGAAGTGGTGGAGAAGCCATTATTTCTCTGTTGAGCTCTGCCCCCACTCACCTTGCAGACACAGGTAGGCACACAGTCTGCGTCTCTATCACCTGGCTCTGTTGATTTCCACCCCACCTAACTTGTGGGCTCACCTAAACTTCCAGTTGCTTTTCCATACAAACAGTATGTCTTGTATTGAGCTATGGCCTTTCCTAAAATCTCTCAATGGTTCATAAACCCCAAACAAGCAGTATCTGGCCTCAGCGTGACCTTCAGCATGTACCTCTTGCTAAGTGGCCCAAGCCTAGTAGTAGCCAGTCTCAGTTTGCAGCATAGCCTCTCCCAGGTGCCTCCAAACCCAGCACAAGTGGCAATCACCTGCAGATCACTCTGTAGCTCATACTAGGTGGCCACAGGCAGGGAACAGGCAGTGGCTGGACTTGGCCTATACTGGAGCTTCTCCCAAGAGGCCCCAAACCAACATACCTGTGACCAGCTTCATACTACAACAGAGCACCACCTGACCACTTTCACAAATGACACACCCAAAGGACAGACTACGCAGGCACCAGAGCACTGCTAAAGTGAATCTTGCTCTGTGGGATCAGCCCCTGCACACAGTTTCTCCACTATAGTCATGGCCATCCTTAACAGCAGTCAACCTGAGGATCACTCTCTCCCATTGATGTTCCAACACCAAGCAGGACTCGACAACAACAAGAAGACACACAACCCACACAAGAGATACACCTGGAGCACCCAGCTCAGGTGACCAGGGAAACTGTGCCACTAAGCCCCACCTGCTATATATAAGGCCACTCTACCAAGACAAGGAGATGTAGCAGATCTACCTAATACATAGAAACAAACACATCTCCCAATGAGGAGATGAAGAAACATGTCCCAAATGAAAGAACAGAACAAAATTCCAGAAAAAGAGCTAAACAAAATGGAGATAATATATCACATGCAGTTCAAGAATGCTTAGTGAACTTAGGAGAAGAGCAGATGAACTCAGTGAGAATATTAACAAAGAAACAGAAAACATAAAAATAAAGATAGAAAAGAAATAGGAACCACTTAGAAATGAAGAATACAATAGCTAAAATGAAGAATACATTAGAGGAAATCCACAGTAGATTAGATGGAGCAAAAGATGAAACCAGAGATTTGGAAGACAAGGCAGCAGTAAACACCCAATCAGAACAGCAAAAAGGAAAGAGAATTAAAAAAAAACAAAAAAACGAGGATAGTTTAAGGGGCCTCTGGGACAACATCAAGCATACTAACATTTCCATCATAAGGGTAACAGAGGGAGAAGATAGAGAGCAGGGAATTGAAAACCTATTTGAAGAAATTATGATGGAAAACTTCCCTAATGTAGTGAAGAAAATAAACACATAAGTCCAGAAAACTCAGAGAGTCCCAAACAAGATGAACCCAAAGAGGCCAAGATATATCATAATTAAAATACCAAAGGTTAAGACAAAAAGGGAATCTTAAAAGCAGCAAGAGAAAAGCTGTTAGTTACCTACAAGAAAGGTATGTAAGCTGTCATTAGACTCAGCAGATTTCTCAACGGAAACTATGCAGGCCAGATGGGATTGGCATAAAATATTCAAAGTGATATAAAGCAAGGACCTACAATCAAGATTACTCTACCCAGGAGGGCTATCATTTAGAATCAAAGGATGGATAAAGAACTTCTCAGATATAAAAAACCTAAAGGAGTTCATCACCATCAAACCAGTATTACAAAAAAATGTTAAAGGGACTGCTTTAAAAAAAAGAAAAACAAAATTAAAAATATAAATAATAAAATGGCAATAACTACATGCCTATCAATTACTTTAACTGTAAATGGATTAAATGCTTCAATCAAAAAATATAGGGTGGCTGAATGGATAAGAAAACATACATATGCTGTCTACAGGAGACCCACTTCAGATCAAAAGACACACAGAGACTGAAAGTAAAGGAATGGAAAAAGATATTTCATAAAAATGGAAACGAAAAAAAAAGCTGGGGTAGCAATACTTATATCAGACAAAATAGACTTTAAAACAAAGGCTGTAACAAGAGACAAAGAAGGATCAAGCAATTTCACTTCTGTGTATTTATCTGAAGAAACCCAAAACACTAAAACAAAGACATATGCATCGCTACATTCATGGCAGCACTCTTTACAATAGCCAAGATATGGAAGCAACCTAAGTGTCCATCAATAGACAAATGGATAAAAAAGAAGTGGTACATATGGAATACTAATCAACCATAAAACAGTAAAATCTTGCTGTTTGCAACAACATGGATGGTCCCAGAGGGTATTATGCTGGGTAAAATAAGTCAGACAGAGAAAGACAAAATACCATATGATTTCACTCATATGTAGAATTTAAAAATATAAATCCAGGCTACCTCTACTTGTACATCTACTACATGTCAGACATATAGCCATTATTTTATTTAATCCTCATGATAATCTTGCAAGGTATATAGTTCATCCTCACCTCACAGTTAAAGAAGTTGAGGATACATTAAATACTCTCTTAAGGTCATACAGTGGGGCCAGACTCATCCGACTACAAGTCCCCAATCTTTCCAAGGTGTCTGCTGCCTCCATTTGGGACCCCTGAGCTGCCAACAGTGCCTCAGAGAAAGACTCAGCAAGAATGAGAACCATCAGTGCCTTTACTTAATCTACTGCTCCTAAAACCAGAATAATTAGTAACCAAATAGAATATAGAAAATTATTTCAAGACACTACTTTGACACATGCAAAATTATGTGTGTGTGTTTATGCACATGTATGTGTATGTGTATTTGTACAAATTATTGGCATCTAGTGAATTAAAAAAAATGTTTACTCTAGAATTCTATAGCTAAATATGTTATATAAAAATATTTATTCATAAATACATTTAAAAAACATTAACATTGTAGTAATGAAAGACAGAATGAGCTATGGATATTAACAACAAAGTTTTAGGGTTACATTTAACATTAAAGAAAAATACATAAAAATCTAGAGCTAAAATTCACAATGAATATGTAAAACAAACAAAAAATAAATATCCATAAATATGAGAGTAAGTAAATGTTTGTTATCTAAAAGCAAATTTCGCAATTATATGTATATACACACATATATGTACATATATATTCATATACATATATACATATATACATACATATATGTGTATGTATATGTAATATATATAATATATACATACACATATGTACATTTATGCACATATATACACATACATATATAAATAATATATATATATGCATAAGACATAGAAATCCAGAGGCCCAGGTTATTATATTTATACCTACAATTGGCTGGATACATATAAATGCCCACTTTCCTATGTTCAACTGTGTACTTGAAATAATCCCTTCTTCTAGAATACCCTTCTTCACCATTGATGAATGTACAAGACATCCATTATCACAGATGTTTCCTCCAAGAAGTAATGCCCACCTCTTTTGTAAATTCACAGCCATCTTAGGTCAAAGAATTTTCTACTTTGTACTGTGGTGACTTCTACATATGTCTAAGTACTCTGCAAGATTACAGTGTCCCTTAAAGGCTGGGAGCATGTTTTATATGCAATATGTGCTCAATATTATTTAAAATTAATAAATGTATATGTATTTTATTTTAAATCTTATATGGATCTGAAATATACATTTTACCTGAACAAATTAATGCCAATTAGACTGTAAGATATAAAACAGTATGTTCTCAGAATTTCAGTTTCTTTATTGATAAACCAGTAGTAATAATTATTACCTTATTGGTATGTTGTGAGATTTAAATAATATAATCTATGTGAATGAAGCTTCCAAAACAATGTTCGGTAGATAATAGTTAATCAACAATGTTCTCTTCCATTTCACTTAATAAAGACATTTTGGTTAGTGTGTGCATGAGAGAGAGTGAGAAGGAAAGAGAGACTCTTAACCCTTGGAATACCAGGAAAAATAGTTTAGTCAGCCTATAATTCACTATTGGATCATCTTTTTAAGTGATTCCATCATTCAGCATTTAAATAAATAATTATTTTCATCTTTTTAACATATTAGGAACAACTGATAAGTAATAATAAAACAGCAAAATATTTCAAGATATAGGGAAAAAATAAGAGCATTGAAATCCCACGATGTATTTTAGATGCATAAAAGGGCTCAGTAGAATCTGATAGTAATTACAAGACAGAATAAATTTTACTGTACCCAATTTTTTTCTCCTTGTTTTTTAAAGATCTCTAATAATAATAAGTCATGATGAAATATTAATCATTACAAATAGTTAAAACCGCATACAAAAAAACTCAAAAACTAAAATTGGATTTAACAGACCCCAATTGTATGCTGAGTCAATGAAAATAGAAATTTGTTATGCTTCTCCTCAAAATGTATGCCATTCTTATGTAAAATTTTCAGTAGGGAGATTAATTGGGAACAGAAATATCCAAACTGTTATTTTGTGATCAAAAGTTGCAGAACCATCTCCCAATGCTACAAGGGAGTGTTCTGGGGAGTATCAACAACCTGATTTTCAAATGCTAAAGGAAAATTCTGATGTAATACTTTAAAATATTACAATTACTAGTGATTATCCTATTAATAACAGTAGGTCTGTGTTCAACTTCAGCAACACCAACCACTTTCTGAGGGCTGAATTTTCCCTAGTGAGAAAGGTTTAATTTCCTCCTTTCAGAAATCTCTGCATGTAGGGACCCTCACATACAGAGTGAAAAGCAGTTAACAGGAAATGTAGATTTGGATAATTAAAAGGGCCTTTATTCCTCTTCAGAGCTAATATCCACATCACATTTTTAAAGTGTAAAAAAGGAACTGCAGGTAGAAAATGAAAACGTTCTTAATAAATAGAGGTAGTTATGCTTCACGACACATAAGGATGTTAAATTTTTTTTTTATTTACCACCATATTAGAGAGAAGAACAAATATTACCATGAATCAAATTCTCTTCTTGAAATAATTTTTTTAAAGCATAGACTCCTCAGAAAAACCATCAGTATGTGCTTCTTTAAAAGTGACAGCTGAGAGCATTTTCTTAAAAAGATGGAGGACAATCTAGTTTCCAGTCTGACATGGAAGGAGCTTAGAAGTCACCACTCTGCCTTAAAGACAAATAAAAGCTAAACGAACTGAAAATCAATAATTCTTCTTAGATCCCGCTAAGAAGTAAGGTCACAGGGAAGACTACTGCCCCAAAATGTGGAGGGACAGACAGGAGAATACAAAGAATCAAAACTTATATGAGCAAAAACCTCTAGAAGAACCAGTGCTGGAGTAGGAAAACACTGGTGTAACTGATGAATTTCTGGAGCCTCAGTGTGAACAAGCCTGAGAAATAAAATTCTAGCAGAATCCAGTCATGGGGTAAGGAGATGAATTTTTGTGAGTTAACCTCCAGGAGTTCTACCAGGCTCTCACACTAAAGACTGGAGGAAAATCCCCTTTTGCTTCAGGCAGTAGGAGAAAAAAAAAAAACCATTTGAAATATGCCAGAGCATTTGGTTTTTCTCAAGATAAACTATTTTACTTGTACCTAACCTATTGTGGTTTTTTCAAAGCCTAACCAACCTGGGTGAAAGGAAATACCCAAATCCAGCCTGCTCTAGTCTTCCGTGAGTGAAAGGAAACACATAAACCCAGACCCCTTTAGTCATCCTTTACTGCCTAAGGGGGCAATAAAAAGAGAGAGAGAGAGAGAGAGAGAGAGAGAGAGAGAGAGAGAGAGAAGTAGTTGTGAAGTTCAAAGATCAGGACTGAGACCTAATCACAGGACTACAGAATCCCTCTTCTATTCTACATACCTTACCACTACACTACTAAAGGACTATTTACTATACAGTTCCTTTTGCCCAGTATATCATGTTCACCTTTCCATCAAAACTTGTAAGGCATACTGAAGGCAAAAAAAAAAAAAAAAAAAATAGCTTAAAGTGACAGAGCAAACATCAAAAACAGATACAGGTAAGTCAGAGGTGTTGGAATTATCAAATTGTGAATTTAAAACAATTATCATTAATATAATGAGGCCTCTAATGTTATAAGTAGACCACATGCAAGAACAGATGGCTAATGTAAGCAGAGAGATGGAAATTCTAATATATGATAAAAAAGAAACACTAGAGATCAAAACACTATAACAAAAATGAAGAATGCTTTTAATGAGCTTATCAGTAGACTGGACACAGGTGAGAAAAGAATCTCTGAGCTTGAGGATATATCACTAGAAGTTTCTAAAACTAAAAAGCAAAGAGAAAAAGACTGAAAAAAAAACCCCTAAAATATCCAAGATCTATAGTACAACTACAGAGATGTAACATATGTGTAGCAGGAATACCAAAAGGAAGAGAGAACGAAACAGAAGAAATATTTGAAGCAATAATAACCGAGAACTTCCCCAAAATTAATCTCAGATATTAAACCATAGATCCAGGAAACTCAGAGAATGCCAAATTTGATAAATGCCAATAAAAATACACCTAGGCATATTATATTTACACTATAGAAAATCAAAGATAAAGAAAATATCTTGAAAGAAGACAGAGGAGGAAAAATACCTTACCTATAGAGCAGCAAAGAAAAGAATTTCATCCCAATTGTCCTCAGAAACCATGCAAGCAAGAGGAGAATGGAGTGAAATATTTAAAGTATTGGAGAAGGGGAAAATCACCAAATTATAATTCTGTACCCTGTCGATTTATCCATCGAAAGTAAAGGAATATGCACTTTTTCAGACAAAGAAAAATAAAGCAATTTGTTGCCAATAGACCTGCCTTGTAACAAATGTTAAAAGAGAGAAGGAAAATGATATAGGTCAGAAACTCAAATCTAAGTAAGAGATTAGAGAATGACTAAGTGAAGGTAAAATAAAAACTTTTATTTTTCATATTCTTAAAGTATCTAACAGAAAACAATTTGTTCAAAATAACAGCAACAATATATTCATATACATATATAGAGAAGCAATGATAACAATGATACAAGGGATGGAAGGATGAATTAGGAAAATTTTGTTATTTTAAGGTATATGCATTACTCATGAGTAGTAATGGTGTTATTTGAAAGTGAGCTTAGATAACTTGTAAATGAATTTTCTAAACTCTAGGAAAACTACTTAAAATGTTAAAAAGAAAGTAAAATTGATGTTCTAAGAAAGGAAAGATAATAGAATTATATAAAATGTTCAATTAAAATCACAGAAAGGAGAAAGAGTGGAAGAAAAAAATAGAAATGAAGAACAAGGGAAACAAATAAAAACAGTAACAAATATGAAAGTTATTAATTCAACTATATTAATAATTGCTTTAAATGACAATGGTCTAAATACTCCAAATTAAGACAGAGACTGTCAGAGTGAATTAACAAACAGGACCTAATTGTATGTTGTCTACTAAAACTCACTTTAAATATAGGTTAAAAGTAAAGGGACAGAGAAAAATATACCATGTTAACACTAATCAAAAGAAAACAGAAGTTGCTATATTAATTTCAGACATAGCAGACTTCAGGGGAAGGGAAGTTATCAGGAAATAAAGAAGAGCATTACATAATGATAAAATGGTCAATAGTCCAAGGAGACATAATGATCATTAACATGAATGTTCTAACAGAAGAGTGTTAAAATATGTGAGGCAAAATTGATAGAACTTAAGGAGAAACAGATAAATCCACTATTATAACTGGAGACTTTAATACTCCTTTACCAGAAATGAACAGTTCCAGCAAGCAGAAAATCAGTAAAGACATAGTTGAATTCAACACCATCAATCAACTGGACATAATTGACATCTACAGACTATTTTATTCAACAACAACAGAACACACATTCCTCTCAAGCTCACGTGGAATATTCACCAAGATAGACTACATTCCAGGACATAAAACACACCTATAAAAAATAGATACTACACAATAGTCTGCTCTTAGGGTACAATGGAATTCAACTAGAAATCAAAAATATTTTGAACTAAATAAAAAATGAAAATATAGCTTATAAAAATTTGTGAGATACAGCAAAAGCAGTGTTTAGAGGAGAATTCATAGCATTGAATGCATATTATGTAAGAACAAAGATCTAAAAATTAATAATCTGAGCTTACACCTTGGGAAACTAGAAAAAGAAGAGCAAGTTAAATCTAAAGTAAGCATCAGAAAATAAATAAAAATTAGAGCAGAAACCAATGCAATTAAAAACAGGAAATCAACAGAGACAATAAACAAGACCAAAGTCATTTCTTTGAAGCTATCAGTTAAATCAATAAGGCTATATAGCTAGATAAAGAAAAAAGAAAACATAAATTATACTAATACTAAAAATGAAAGTGAGGAAATCACTATTGATCCCATGGACATTAAAAGAATAAAAAAGAAATGCTATAAGTAATTCTATGCACACAAAATTGATAACCTATATAAAATGGACCAATTCCTTGAAAGACATAATGTGCCGAAGGTCTCACAAGAACAGACAATCTGAAGAGGCCAATATCTATTTTAAAAATTGAATCAGTATAATAACCTTCCAAATAGAAAGCATTATTCCCAGATAGGTTTATTGGTAAATTGTACAAAATATTTAAGGAAGAAATTAGAGCAATTCTCTACAAACTCTTCCAGAAGACAGAAGCAGAGGGAATATTTCCTAATTCATTCAATGAGCTCAGTATTATCCTAATTCCAAAACCAAATAAAGACATTTCAGGAAATCTACAGACCAATACTTCTCATGAACATAGATGCAAAATTCTCAACAAAATATTAGCAAATCAAATCCAACAATGTATAAAAAGAATTACACATCACAGCCAAATGAGATTTATCCCAGGTATGCAAGGCTGGTTCAACAGTCAAAATCAACAGGCTAAAGAAGAAAAGTCACATGATCATATTAATAGATGCAGATAAAGCACTTGAAAAAAATGCAACACCCATTCATGATAAAAACTTTAAGCAAACTAGAAATAGGGTGAAATTTCCTCAACTTGAATAAAGAAAATCTACAAAAAACCCCCCTATAGTTAACATAATATTTAATGGTAAGAAATTCGAAGCTTTCTTACTAAGATCAGTAATGAGTCAAGGATGCTTGCCTCACTATTCTTTCCAAACTGTACTGGAACTCCTAGCTAATGCAATAAGACAGGAAAAGAAAAGGAAAGTTGCACAGTGGAAAAAACGAAATAAAACTGACTTTGTTCACAGATGATCATCTATATAGAAAATCCAAAAAAAAAAAAAAAAAAAAAAAAAAGAATATTCCTGGAACAAATAAGTAATTATAGCAAGGTTACAGGGTACAAGGTTAATACATAGAATTCAATCACTTTCCTATTTACCAGTGATGAACAAGCAGAAATTGAGATTAAAAACACATTACCATTTACATTAACATACACAAAAATGAAATAATTAGGCATAACTCTAACAAAATACGAACAAGATTTGTATGAAGAAAACTAAAAATTCTGATGAACAAAATCAAAGAACTAAATAAATATAGATATAGTCTATGTTCATGGATAGGAAAGCCTCAATACTGTCAAGATGTCCGTTCTTCCCAACTTGAACTACAGATTCAATGCAGTAACAATCAAAACCCCAGTGATGCAGGGATGTTGATAGTAGCAGAGGTTGGGTGTGGAAGGGGAGCATGTGGGAAATCTGTACTTCTGCTTAATTTTGCTGTGAACCTAAAACTGCTCTAAAAAATAGTCTATTTTTAAAAAAGTAATTCTGAAAAACAGGCAGGAATATAGTCACTCTAAAATTTATAGCATGTAAGAAAATATTAATCCTAAAAATAATATAAAATCCTAAAGCTGAATTATGAAGTGACTATTCAAAAATACAATTTTAATAAATGTTCCTATATAAGAAAAAGCTTTCTATCCCCAGTGGAAAAATCACACATGTGACGTAATAGTTAATACAACAAAAACAGGACAACCAAATCATGTGGACAGGACTAAAATTTGTTAGAGTATGACTGTGTCTATAGTTACATATCTTTTACTGACCCTACAGATTTCAACAAAGAGTTGCACCAAACATAATAGTATCCCAATTTTTGCAGGGTAGGAAGAATTGAGGCCAAAAAAATTAGTAGTACTTATTTCTAGGTTGGAAGAAATTTTGGGGTAAAGAAATCCTCCAAGTTGCTGCGATGAAATAAATGGTTTGTCTCCAAATTTTGTAAAATACCTGAATAATGACTAATTATCTTTCAAAACTACTTTGAACATTGTAAAAAGCTGAATTCGTACTAGAATTCATTTCGGAAGCTAAGCAAACACAGGATTAAATTGTCTATTTTGGAGATAGTGAAGAGTGCCTATGAAGTGAGTGAGAATGCTATGGCAAAGACTGAACTCCTGAAGGCCTCTTCACTCCCATCCATTTTGGCTACTTCAGAGAAAATGAAAGTCTTTAGTCATAAGGCTCTCAATAATTAGGCTGAATTACATCAAATTGTGCATGTAAAAAGCACCAGACTTGCCACAAGAAAATGGTCTGTTGTTGCAAAACTGATGAGAAAGAACCCATCTCCAGAGTCTCTTGACAGTCTAGCATGCCAAAGGACCCAGACTTAAATACCTGGCATACAAAACAATGGCAAAGGCATAGTTCAATAACTTAATGGAGAGTGGGTCTCCTGCTAGTGTGAAATGGCTGCAATATAACTTTAAAAAGTAAATGACTATATCACTTCAAAGTATCAAAGTTTAAAAGAACTAAATATTTCGAAGTTTATTTTGGTTACACAGAGAAATGTATAGTTCATGCAAAATATAAAATTGTAATCATGACAACAAAGTGAGTTCAACCTTTACTGCTGATAACGAAGACATTATATTTTTTAGCATAAGGAATAAAATTGCATTTGTGATAATAAATGTCTCCTTTCCCGGTCTCAGAGTAAACCGGAGTAGTGTTCTTGTCATTCATTTACTACTCTTTTCAAACCTACTTATTTGCTTTAAAATCTAAATTTAGGTAGTTGGGTTAATATTTAAACTTTTTCGCAAATAAAATATTTTCACATATAAGTTTTTAATTATTTTTAAATTAACAATTAATAAGTTTAAAATACATTAAACTTTTCCATAGGTAAAAAAAAATTACTATTACTTAAATTCAGTCAGCAGCAAAGGTCAGATCATCCTACAGAGTAATCTGTTTTAGAACTTAAAGTGTTAAAGTGAAAGGGGCTTCATAAGATAGAAAATTATTATGATCACTAAGCAGTGATCATAAAAGCATATTTATTGAAAAATCATCATTTTTATGTGATAATCGTTTTTAGTTTAAAAATGTTATACCTACTATAATCCTTATAATGAATTCATTTAAAAAGCTATCTATAAACCATATTTATTATCCAAGAGAACTTTCTTTGAAAATGATCTGAAATATTCTCATATTGTTTCACCTAATTAAAAAGAAAATTGAAGATTATCTTTTATCTCTGCTTTGAATTTATTTAAAAATAAAACATTTTGAAAAATACTTTTTCTGAAATAATAGAGTGTATCCAAGTGAAAGTTTCACTCCAGGAATACATTTTTAAGCTGTGGCTTCTAATTTTTGAAATATATGCTTTGAAATACACAAGAGGACCTATGTAGACAATCTAAGAACACAGAAGACAACAGAAGTGCAAATTAAAACCCCTGCATTTAAACAGAGTGTATGTGTAGTAATCGAAAATAGTTTCAGAGAGTAAAATATATACTGTCAATCCATACAAAATTGATTTATCAGTGAACAAATATATGAAGAGAAAGATTTTTAAAATTGCAAACATATTTTGGAAAGCACACATCTGAATAAATCCGTATTTTGGGGTGACAAAAAGTTAAAAAATCATATACCCTCTTTCGATAGATAGCACATTTCCAGTCTTTGCTCAGGAGAATATCCATAAAGTAGGTATGCTTCTTGTAGTGCACTTTTATACCACTTCTTTTTATTCTTACATTTTCCTGGCTAAAGAAACACAGAAAAATAATAGGATGCATTATAAATACATAATTTTGTTTTAACATTCACTTGATTTAGCTGCTGAGCTGGTACTAAATCTAATTTAAACATTGTACGATATATTACTTAGACTTTAGTATCTGGCTATTATTGCATTATTATTTTAGAATTTAGCAAAGTGGTAGAAATTTTGCATATTAATAGTCATAGGGTCAGATTCTTGACTCACTAGGATAATATTTTAATATGATTCATATCATACTTATAAAGTTATAAAAAGTTAAGACTACTAATGTAACAAAGTAGTCAATATTAATACATTAGAATAATGTTGAGTCCCTTTTTAGTAACATAGCAATGACACTGAAGTAGTAGAAATTGAAAGCCAAGTTTCTTTTTGTAAGGAAATAAATTCAAATCACATCTAATTTTGATGTTATGGCTGACAGTCAAAATATTCATACAAGTTCCTTAAACTTTCTGTGCCTCAGTTTCTTCATCTGTACAATATAGATAAGAGTACAAACCCCAAAAGGTTTCATGAGTCTAAATGAAATAACAGATGACAGTTTTCTGGTATAGAAAGCACTCAATAAATGTTATTCTGCTTGAATATAGCACTTTCCCTAAATGGTTAGGTTTTTAAAAAATATCTATTTTGAAAATCAGAATCAAAGAATCTTTAGATTTAAAATGGCTATAAGAATTATCTAGACCAATGTCATTTTAGAACTTGCTCAAAAAAGGTTTTAATAATATTTTTAAATGGTATAATTTATAAATGCATGCCACTATTTTCTTTTTTCAAAAGGTTTACCATCAAAAATAGAGATGTTTATTCTATCAATTCACACTTACCACTTGCATATGATGCACATATCTTTATCTCAGATATATAATTCGCCCTTTACCCAGAAATTTAAATCTATATGACACCAATATTCAATTCATTCAGGGAATGAAACTATATATTTAAAGCTCTTCTCAAATACCACCTTATTCTTGGAGTCCCCAAATTAATATGAGCTGTCCTGTTCCCATTACGCTTTATGTTTTAATTATTTACTACATTCTGACTTGTATTATAGTTATTTGCATTCATGACTGTCCCCACCCATAAAATGAACGGTCCCTGAAGACATAGGCAATAAATAATATTTCATTTTTGTATCTTCACAGTATCCATTTGCCTAATCTCTGCATATTATATTAGCATTCAGAATGTGGTTGATAAATTGCATGTGGTCCTGGACACTGATTTATTTTGGTATAAAAGCAGTGAAACAATATAATCAAACAAGTCTACTTTTATACACAGAATTTTAAAATTCCATTCATTAAGCTATTTCATAGGAAAAAAGACAAAAAGATAAGCAGACACGATTCAATAAATATTAGAAAATTTACCCGAATATAAGGATATCTAAGCTAGAAAGCATTTGCAGATTTAAGCCATTTCTGCAACTCAAATGCTATAATGATGCTAAGAATTATAGATAGTGAATAATCACCTGAAAGCTGATATAGCCCTAAACGATTGAAGTTAAGAAAATTTCTTAGAAAAAAAATTCAATATATAGCTAAAGTAAACTTTGGTGAGTTTGGGAACTGAAGAGCTTTTTTAAAAACCTGTGTCTGAGGGTCTTTAAGAATCTATCGGTAAATATGTGCCACCTAGTGGTAAGACAATTAAATATCTAAGAAACTCAAAAAGTTACTCTTACAAAAGAATTTTGAATTCCAGAATTAAACTCAGCTGTGCATTGCATTTTTCAATTAGTTTGTTTTTTAATCGAAGAAGTGATAGGTGCACATTCTCAAAGTATAGAATATGCCTCCCTACCCATCCCTGGTACTGTTTCCCCCAAAAGACACCCGTTATTATCTGTTTCTTTCACAGTCTTCTTGCAATATTGTATCCATTCACAAGCATTTACATCATTTATATAAATATACTTATTTTTAAAGGATGTTATGAATATATACTTTGAGTTTTTCAATTTGTCTTGAAGATTGTTTCATTTATTTACTGATTCAACATATTCTAGACCCTCGAGATCTATCATTGAAGAAAGCTGACAAAGCTTACATTCTAGCCAGTGAAACAGACAATCTACAATAAGCATAACAAATAAGGCCACGGCATGTCCTAAGAGGTCATAAGTACTGTGTAATAAAGAAAATATAAGAAATAAAGTGGCTAGGGTAAATCTCATTTAAAAGTTTACACGTGAGCAAAGACCTGAAGGAAGTCAGGGAGTTAGCCTTGTAGATATTCAGGGAAAGAGCATTTCGGGCAAAGAAGAATGCTATACGGTAGGAGAATACAAGTATATTCAAGAAGCATCAAAGAAACCAAGAGGGCTGAGGCTGAATGAGGAAGAGAGAAAGTACCAGAGAATGATGTCAGAAAATTGACAGGGACCAGATCTTGGAGGTCCTTTTAGGCCATTGGAGAGACTTTGGCTTTTACTCTGAGTAAAATGGGAACCATTGCAGAGTTCTGAGCAGAAGAGTAACATCTGATTTAATTTCATGTTTTAAAATAAACATTCTGGTTGCTTCAATGAGAACAGACTATACAGAGACAAGTATAGATATAGAATGATAAGCTATTGCAATAATCCAGGCAAGAAATGATGGCTGTGCAGACCAGGGTAGTAGCTAGCATTCACTGTGGTGAAAAGTGGTAGGTTTCTGAATATAATTTGAAAGTAGAGCAAAAAGAATTTCCTGACCAAGTGAAAATTGGTTGTGAGGAAAAGAGATGATGACTCTAAGGCTTTTGGACTGAGCAAATACAAGGCTGGAATTTGTCATCTACTGAGATATGAAAAGCTGTCAAGGAAGTGATATTTGAGGGAAAGATATGTTGTTAATAATATTATAATAACTATGCATTGTGCGAGGTGGGTATTTAGACTCATTGGAGGTATCATTTCTTAAGTTATATAAATGTCTAACCACTATTCTGTACACCCGAAACTAATATTCAATGTCAACTGTAATTTAAAAAAAAAGAAAAAAGTAATTCAGATATGTTGAGTATGAGATGTCTATTTGACATCCAAGTGGAGATTCTGAGTCACAGTTCGGTAAGGGAATTCAGGAGAGAGAATTGAACTGCAGATAAAACTTAGGAATCATGAATATGCACAGCCAAGGAGCTGGATGAGAGAATCAAGGGAATATTTATCACATATTTATTTGACAAATGCCCTAATGATGGACATTTAGGTTGTTTATAATATTATGTAATTTGAAACCGCTGCAGTAAAAAATTTTTGGCCAGATGTCATTTTGTCCACATGAAAATGTAATGAAGAATAACTTCCAGACATTAAATTACCAGATATAATATATGTATATTTTAAATTTTGGAAGCTACTGTAAAATCATTATTGAATGAGGTAGTCACAGTTTTCAATGCCACAAACAATATGTTTCTTCGCACCCTGGATAACACTTCTGTAACCAAACTTTTAGATTTCTGAATATTTTTAAGGGAAAAATGGCACTGCCTTTTAAGTATCATTTCTACTTCTTGAATTCAGTAATATTTTTCCAGCTTTATTGAGATACAACTGACATATAACATTGTGTAAATTGAAAGAGTACAACATAATGATTTGATACACATATATATTGAGAAATAATTACCTCAATAAGGTTAGTTAGCACTTCCATCAACCTTAGTTAGCATGTCATCAATAACCTTTGTGTGTGTGTGTGTGTGGTGAGAACATTTAAGACCTATTCTCTTAGGAACTTTAAAGTACATATAGCAATATTGATAACTATAGTCATCATGCAGTACATTAGATCCCCAAAACTTATTCATCATATTTTCATATTTTTAAAAGCCATTTATATTTTCTTTTCTTTGGAATTATTATTCAAGTCCTATGTTAATATTGATATCAGTCTTTTTCCTATTAAGGATAGGAAATTTTTATGTATTAAGAAAGTAGTTTTTGTTGTAAGTTATAAAAATCATTTCCTGTTTATAGTTAATCTTTTAGCATATTTGTATTTTCTTTTCTGTTCATTTAAAACTTTCATCCTTCTAGAATTAATTTGGAAGTGCAGTATGAGTTACAGCTTTCACCTCACTTTTTTCCAAAGTAGCTAGCCATTTGTACCCATACAATTTATTAAACAATACAACTTTTCTTTAGGTATTTGAGTACAACCTTAATCACTAACTATATTTCCAAGTACTTTTGAGTCTAATTTTGAATTCTACATTGTTCTATTATTCTGTGAAATCACTGTTAATACCAAACTGCTACAACTAATGCAGCTTTATTATAATTTTATATTTTATAGGCCTAAATCCATTTTCTATGTCTAATTTTCCTAAAAATTGTATTATTTTAAATCCTATTTAAAAATCGAGAATGCATTAAAATAAAAAAATTACCTTAGGAAGAAATAACATCTTTCTATGAAATTTTCCAAACCAAGAAGTGTTTTATATCATTCCATTTATTTACATTTTATTTTCTGTCTCTTAGTACCATTGTAAATTTTATTCATATAGATCTTGCACATGCTTCTTAAGCTTACTCCAGTATATTATATATGGTTTGTTGCTATTATAATTGGGAACTCTTATCCTTTTATATTTGCACACTGGGTACCTCTGTATAGTAATTTTATAACTACAACATAACTGAATTTCTTATTGTTTAGTTTTCTATTGTTTATAATAGTTTTATTTATAATAGTTTTTCCATTTGAGTTCTATGGGTTTTCCAGGTAAATAATCAGCTACTAATAATAATTTTGCTTTTTCCTTTCCTATATGTGTACTTTCGCTTCTTTCTCTGGCTAATTATGTTAACCAATTCTGCCATGACAATTAAATAACAGTAGTAGTTCCATAGACTTTTTTTAAAAACCCACAATTTCCTACCTTAACAATAAATTTCTTTTCTGATTAAAAATAAAACCTTCAGTTGAATGAGTTCATGTATTTTTCAAGACATGTTGAAGTGACTAACATTTATTTAAATTAAATTCTGCAGAAGCTACCAATGAAATGTTTACTTGTAATCACCTTCATAAACTAAGCTCTTTGAGACATTATCATAATCTTTCAATTGGAATCTGCCAAGAAAAGGTTTTGAATTGACAAGAAAGAAATAAAGACTCAGCATTTTACTAAACATAATAGATTTATTCTATATACTAATTACTAGGGTAAAGTTTGTGAAGAATGAATGAATATCAAGCTTAAATAAATTGTAGAATAATACTGTGATTAAGTTAAATTTTATTTTATTTTATTTCATTTATTTTAATTTTAAAATACTATCATATTTAAAGAGATGTTCAACTTGAAGGTTTACATTTTGGAAAAAAGTTGGCAAAGGAAACAATGTTGTTTTGAATAAACCCAAATTAAGGGAAAAACTATCATTTTTAAAAAAAATTATTTAAAGGCATGAAAACATTTATATTTACCTTTTTAGCCAGAAGTCAAATAGATAATTAACTTCAGATTTATAAAGAATTATTCAAAGCCAAATACTATTCAAAATAGGATTCAAATTCAAGCAAACAGTAACTGCAATTCAAATTCACTCTTTCAACTTGAATCTAGATATTTCTTAACCCTTGGATGAATCGACAGCAGACTCTGTGACTTTCCTGATAACCTTCATATAATAAAACATCCTACAGTTACTTATTTAGTAGCCCATAATTCAAAAACTAAAATGTCTACTTGCATGAAAAGATACAGTTCCAAATTTTACTTCAAATTAAAGCTTCCGTGCTCCACAAGCTGGAGCATATTTCAGGCCACAGGCTCCTTTTCCTCTACATGTTTCTCCTTCTCTCCCCACATACAGTAGGTTCTCTGGGGTTGAAAGCATTAGGTGTGAAGAATAGAAAAGAAATTGCACAAAATGTTTTCACTTGACTGCTATCATGGCGATCTGGGGTTGGTGCTTCCTGGGCTTGAAAAGTTTTTTATTATGAAGCTCTTTGCGGGTTTTTTGGAGAATGTTACCTCCCCACTAGAAACGGCTCCCTTGACAGAAGCAAAGTCTTTCTTTTAGATGGTTTCTTTCAACCACCACCCCATTACCATTTTTCTGCATTTTCTGCTTAGATTTCATGGGAACAGGAAGCTGCCTTGGATGGAGACCCATCTAAAATGACTCCTGACCTTTTTCTCATGTTGCCTGTATCGCTGCTTCAAAAAACTGTGGGAATGCTGGTCATTTCCAGCGCCTCTGGCTCTCTTCATTCTGCTGTCAGACCTAATAACCAGAAACTCTCACTCTCTAGATTTCTCAGGGGGAAGGTGGACACCAGTATACCATGTTGCTCACACTCCAGGGCACACACATCAAGCTCTCAAAAAATCGCTCATACAGGAAAATGACAATCTTTCATTTTTCCAGGATAGGAAGGGGGAAGGTGTAAGGGAAATGCCACAGTACACCATCCTTTTGTCTAATGAAATTTCTGTACGTTCAACCTCAAACCTTTTATATCTTTATGTAAATTGAGTTACATGGTGCCAAGCCAGTATTGGCACCTCCTTTGTAAGTCCTGCAAACAGTCTTGTACCTCAGTTTGAGTTGCGAAAATGATTACTGTCTTCAGATTTTGTAGTTTTAAAGACATGTCTTTAACTAAAACTTGAATATAGCTAATAATTTTAGAACTTTGAAATCACCTTATCTCCCACCCCAAAACAAAACAAAACACAGACAAGTTTTTAAACATACTTGTTTAAGAAGGAAATTTTCAAGGCAACTCTTTAGCGAATTATCAAGGAGCAAAAACCTTATAAAGTCAAGGATTAAGATCAATGACTTTGGATGAGACTATAGAAAAGGCTGGGCATCTTCAAATTCCAGTAAATTCCATGATATTCCCAAGAGGGAATATTATATCCTTCATTAATTTTATATTACTTTGGCAACTTGAGTTTTCTCAATCGGTTTTATTAAATTTGGAGTAGAAAGAAAAATAAGTAATCATCATGGAGAGAGAAAAAAGATATAAAGTCCAAAAATTTGTGTGAATTTGAGTGTAAATAAGATAATTCTTTAATTCTTGCCAGATGTATTCTTGATAGATGAATAAGCATGTAAATATTTGAAGCAAGGATGAGGTTTGAGACTAAACAAATGGTTAGACAAGGAACAATAATATCCTACATCTGAGAAAATTCCTGGCTATGCCCCAAATTGAAAAGTTTGTAAACTACTGTCCTATGTGATCTTGTTTCAATCAAGTGTTACCGGCTGATGGAAGACCTTGATATCATCTTTACATTTCCCAAGAAGTTGAACATTCCTTCTCAGTATCTTTTGACTCACTGAATAAGGTTGTTTCTATCACCATATACTAACACAGAGTGGCAAATTCGAGGAAAGAATAGATGTGTTGGTCCACTCAGTAGAGCCAGTGGAGAGAAATCTGCAATGTGGCAGAAATTCATATCTTTTATTGCTTTGAATTTTAAGATTGCTTCTCCAAATGAGAATTAATCAAGATATAATAGCTTGGAGTTATAGCTGCATAAATTTTACTCCTCAAACTTGAATGTGTAAGCAATGTCATATTACCTTATTTTCGTTACATAAAACTGAATGAGACAGCCTTCATCTAACAAGGATGAGTAATCTCAGTTATTTTGAGGGTTACCCCTAACTCTCCATTGGTTCACATAAATTACAAAAAATATACGGTGCCTGAAGACTGAGGGCAAAACATTACTCTTCAACCTGTAATGGTTCCATGAATAACACCTTTGTTCAAGTCCCTTAAAGTCAGGCAGTCTAACAGCTTCTTTACCACACCTAGACAAAAGAGTCCTTTTAGAGGCTGGGAACCCTGATGGTATGGGTTCAATCTCCCTGGGTGCACCTGCTATCCTTCTCTGAGGTACTGCTACTACCCAGGGCACTGACAGACTTGTCCTCTTCTAAGTCTGGCAGAATCTATTCTCTGCCCGGCTGCTCCTCCTGCCCCTCTCAGAGGCACTGGCCTCTCCATTCCCAGTCCACTATTCTCATCCTCATGGAACTCAGGTCAAGAAGACAAGCAAACTCTGTTTTTGATCTTCACAAAGAAAACTCCTCTGCGACATGGAAACAGTAGGGGTCTGACTACTTTTTGAAATAAGTGAGAGAAAAAAATATAATCAAAACAAAGTATTATTAACCAACCATTGGCATTTGGTTGACTGCAGAGAAAAATGACCTAGCTAGGGGGCCCTGAATATTAGAGTAACAGGCAGGTAGTGGTCTTCCTTTGCCACCCCTTGGCATCCTACTCCTTCACTTTACCTATTGCTATTCCTTAAGTTCTCCCTGTAGTTCTCAGCAACAACTAACATACCATATCTTTATTTATTTATTTGTTTGTGTACTATATGTCTTATCCCACTAATTAAAGTCTCATGAAGGCATTTAAATTTTCTCTGTTATGTTCACTTGTGAGCCAGGAAGAGTCACAGATAATGAGAGCTCGGTCAATATTTATTGAGTAAAGGCATAAATAGGCTGTTTAATATTTTTGTCAGGCTGTCATGGGTAAAATCCAGTCAGGAATTGGTGATGAAAATAAAAGGCTGCTATATTTTAATCCTGAATTATGTGATTACCCCTAGAAAGGTAAAAGAAAAATTTATAAACATGATGACCATCTGGCATTATTACATGGTGATATTACTTTTAAGATAATATAGGACTTAATTTTTTTTGTATAGAATTCAGATCTATAAAGTAATTCATGGGCCAATGATTTATTCTATTATATTAGTAGTATTTTTTCTTGAAAAAAAATAGTGTGTCTAATTTCAAGGACTTTAAATGGTATGTAAAAAATAGTAACTAATTTTAAAACTAAATTAATTCAATCAAATGCTCCTTCATATGCCCTATTGGGGGAACAGTACAGTTTCACTATAGTCCCTTAGGTATAATGATAGCATATACAACCCCAAATAACCAATTCAAATTTAGATTATATCAATATTAAAGTTAAGTGCAAAAGAAGTACTTACAATTTAGAAAATTTATCTTTAGACACAATGTTGAGCATATGTTAAAAATCTAGAAAACCAGAATCATAAGTACTTAGCTTGCTTTATTGAGCTTCATAAATTCATTGAAATGACTTTAAATATTGACCATTACTTTAAGTTATTTCTTACATAATGTGCCTTTTAAAATATGGGGATATAAGCTATGGATTTCATAATCTAAAGAAATATATATTAATTTTCTTTTGGAATGCATCCCCACTAAATGAGGATCAACACTACCGCCTATTATAAAGTACTCTGCCTGGTGATTTATGTCTATTGCTGCTACTTATACATTCAAACTTGCAGTGTAGCTCACTGGCTAACCACGTATCACCCTGATGCATCGTTCTATTTACTATCATGCCAAAGCTATCGCTCTTCTCCTCTGTTGAGCAGATCGTTTTCACTTAGAGCAATTGAGTAGAAAGTTAATCGCAAGGATATCTTGTCTTCCTTGTATTGGATTTCTGCAACAGCAACCAATAATCTAGACAGTAAAAGCATTCCCGTTCTTTTGATGCAAACCGGAAGATAGTCACATCACACCCATGCGCACCGCACACTCCCTGGCTTCCCAATATCTGCCTCTCCTTCCAAATCTGTCATCTTTAACATAGGTTCATAAAAGCTTCAATAATCAACTCTGGATTATTTAGACAGCTTATTCAAATTATTGAATATGTGAAGCAAATATTGTTTTCAAAAACTTACTTCTTACTCTTTTTTTAGGTTTCCTTAGACATAAACATGTATTCTGCTCACTCCAAGTCAGAAAGATTTTAAGGTCAAAATAACTTCTGTGCCCCACTCCCACACCACCAGAAAGTGTAAACCAGCTAACCTGAGACAAACACACAAACGTTCTGGCTCTATTTAGTCAGATCCCTTACATCCGTCTGAGAGATAATACCGAGAATGCAATAAGTATTAGGGGAGAAATTAGGCAGAAAAGAAAGAATAAGGAAATTTGAGAGTGGAATATTTACAGTGTGATTCCATTACTTGGCTTGAAATACTGGGATTTTGTATTCGAATTCTATACAACAATTACCACTATAGGGATTGAGTACTCCCTGCAACATTGTGGGTGACAGGAAGCCAAGCCATTTAAGATAAAACAGCCTCAATGGACAAGTCAGAAAAATCACAGGCTACCAGACAAGCTTTTATTAATTTAGACTTTAACGTATATTTATTAAGCATTTTGAATACCTAAACTCTTCTATCAAGATGGAACAGACAACTGCTATATGCTGTGGTTGTTTTGTTTCAAAGAAGATATACTTGACATTTTAGGTTGGTCTAGAATCTGCATTGGCCTCTTTTAGAAAACAATTTTTATAAAACCAATACATCAGTCATGTAGTGTGATAGACCTGAAATCAAATTTTGAGAGAAGGAGAGAGAAAGTAAGAGGGCTCCAGTTGTCACAGCAGGGAGAAAATCAGCCATCCCCAAAGAGAAAGTATTTAAAAGGGCCAATAGCATCTAACATCACAATTTCATTGAAGATTTGCTTAGCTTCTTTAGCACCAAAAGCTCATAGATTCGTATAGTCCACAAAATAAAAACAATACACATTTCCATAAATATTGTCTTAGCTAATTCTAGTAAACAAAGAATATAGGTATTTATGGGGAAATAATTTGTTATACAGTGGTTTTTGAGATTCACTGAGAAATTAAACAGATCCTCATAACAATCCCCAGTATATAGGTTCTGGAATGTGTGTGTGTGTGTGTGTGTGTGTGTGTGTGTGTGTGTGTGTGTGTGTCCAGTTTTATTGAGAAATAATTGATATACATCACTTCATAAGTTTAAGCCATACAACATTATGGTTTAATTTAAATGTATTGTGAAATTATTACCATAATAGGTTCAGCTAACATCTATCATCTCATGTAAATGCAATAAACAGGAGAAAAAGGAAAATACTTTTTTCCTTGTGATGAGAACTCTTAGAATGAACTGTCTCAACAACTTTCCCATATATCTTACGGCGGTGTTAAAAATAGTCATCACATTGCACATTACCTCCCTAGGACTTATTTATCTTATAACTGGAAGTTTGTACATTTTGACCACCTTCCTCCAATTACCCCCTGCCTCCAGTAGCCACAAGTCTGATCACTTTTTCTATGAGTTTGAAATTTTTTTTAGATTCCACATATAAGTGAGATCATATAGTATTTGCCTTTGTCTGACTTACCTCACTTAGCATAATGCCTTCAAGGTCCATCTACGTTGTTGCAAATAGTAGAATTTTTCTCATTTTTTTTTATGGCTGAATAATAAGAAATATATATTTTTAAAGAGCTCTGTGAGAGAATGTGATAATGAGCAAGTTTGGGAACCGATAGTAAAGTAAAACAAAAACAAAACAAAAATACAAACCTTGGCATCTGTATACCAAGGCTATATTAATAATAACCAATTACTTGCTAAGGTTACAAGGTAATGAAATAAATACTAGTTTTAATGACAGGCATGAAGAGGCCCTAAATCTATGGCTAAGAATCAATATACTAAATGTAAAGAAGAGAGCTTTCACACCTTTGTTCAACTTTGAAAAGCTATGGTTAAAGGTTAATTAATCAAGTTGGCTGAATTAACAACAGGAGATCAATAAGAAGGATTTTTTAATTTTCCAGTTTACAGATGATAGCTTATGAATTTGGTATGCTTATGAAGATTAGAAGCAGATGGCCCAATGTAAATTTCAAAGAGGATGACATATTTGTAATCCAAAGACCCAGGTTTGAGTCCCACTTCTGCTACAGTGTGACCTCCAGCAAGTTATTTATTTAACCTGAACTTTAACTTTCTTAACAATAAACGAGGATCACATGAGATAATATATGTAAAAGTACTTTAAAAATTTAAGGTATTTTTAAATGTTAGCTTTTAATATCATAAATGATCAGAACATAAACACTTATCATTTGGTCTCTGTAGGCCAAGAAAATGTATTAAGAATTCTATTCACAGTCTATAGCCATGCCACCCTGAACAAGCTGGAAACCGGCTGATCTCAAAAGCTAAACAGGATTGGGCCTGGTTAGTACTTGGATGGGAGACCACCTAGGAAGACCAGGTGCTGTAGGTGTAAAAAATGAAAAATAAGGGATTGTAAGCTGACAAGGTCCTTGCAATCTGTGAGGTCAACCAAAGGTTGCCTCGCCTAAAAAAATAAAGAAAGAAAGAATTCTATTCACAATAGGGAGAAGTTGACTGAATACATATTTTATTTCCATAGGAGTTCTACTATTAAAGATTCCATTGTATTTTTAAATTTAATAATTTACCAAATGTCTATATAGTAGTAAGTGTTGGATACAGTCTTATGCACTCTACAAACAATTTGTTTTAACTTCCTAACAAGATTATGAGGTAAGTATGATTATTATCTTCATTTTACAGGTGAGAAAACTGAGGCACTGAGTTTAGAACTTACTCAAGTTCATATAGCTAGTTAGTGACAGAGGTGAAATTCGTACACAGGTAATCTAGCTCCAGAACTCGTGGGCTGAATCACTATACAGGCATACCTCAGAAATACTGCAGGTTCAGTTCCGAACCACCACAATAAAGCAAACTGCATTAAAGCAGTCATATAAATTTTTTATTTCCCAGTGCATATAAAACTTATGTTTACATGTATGTGTACTGTAGTCTAAGTGTGCACTAACATTATGTCTAAAAAATATACATATCTTAATTTAAAAATTATTAAAAAATGCTATCATCTGAGTAATAATCAGTGAGTCATAATCTTTTTGCTGGTGGAGGGTGTTGCCTTGATGTTGATAGCTGCTGACTAATCAAGGTGGTGGTTGCTGAATGCTGGGGTGGCTCCAGAAATTTCTTAAAATAAGACAGCAAAGTTTGTCTCATTGATTGACTCTTTTATTCCTGAATGATTTCTTTGTAGCACATGATACTACTGTTTGATAGCATTTTACCTACAACAGAACATCTTTTGAAATTCAAGTCAGTCCTCTAAAACTCTGCTGCTGCTTTATCAGCTAAGTATATGCAATATTCTAAATCCTATGTTGTTACTTCAACAATCTTCATAGCATCTTCACCAGGAGTTGATTCTATCTCAAGAATCCACTTTCTTTGCTCATCCATAAGAAGCAACTCCTGACCCATAAAAATTTTATCATGAGATAACAGCAGTTCTTCAGGATCCACTTCTAATACTAGTTCTCTTGCTATTTCCACATCTGTGGTTACTTCTTCTTCCACTGAAGTTTTGAATTCCTCAAAGTTATCCCTGAGGGTTGAAATCAACTTCTTCCAAACCCGTTGATATTTTTACCTCTTCCCCTGAATCACAAACGTTCTTAATGGTATCGAGAATGGTGAATCATTTCTAGAAGACTTTCAATTTACTTTGCTCAAATTTGGCAGAGGAATCACTATTTATGGCAGTTACAGCCTTATGAAACGTATTTCTTAAATAATAAGACTTGAAAGTTAAAATTACTCCTTGATCCATGGCTGCAGCACGGACGTTGTGCTAGCCAGCATGAAGGCAACACGAATCTCCTTGTACACCTCCATCAGAGCTCTTAGGTAACCAGGTACGTTGTCAATGGCAGTCAGATTTTGAAAGGAATCATTTTCTCTGAGGAATAGGTCTCAACAGTGGGCTTAAAATATTCAGTAAACCATGTTATAAACAGATGTTCTGTCATCCAGGCTTTGTTGTTCTATTTATAGAGTATAGGCAGAGCATATTTAGCATAATTCTTAAGAGCCTTAGGATTTTCTGAATGGTAAATGAGCACTGGCTTCAACTTAAAAGTCACCAGCTGCACTTGCCCCTAATGAGAGTGTCAGCTGAGCCTCTGAAGCTTTGACGCCAAGCACTGACTTCTCCTCTCTAGCTATGAAAGTCCTAGATGGCATCTCCTTCTAATACAAGGCTGTTTTGTCTACACTGAAAATCTGCTGTTTGGTGTAGCCACCTTCATCAATTATCTTAGTTAGATCTGCTAGATAACTTGCTGCAGCATCTTATATTTTTATGTTATAGAGATGGCTTTTCTCTTTAAACCACATGAACCAACCTCTGCAAGCATCAAACTTTTCTTCTGCAGCTTTCTTGCCTCTCTTAGCCTTGACAGAATTGAAGAGTTATGACCTTGCTCTGGGTTAGGCTTCAGTTTAAGGGGCTGGTTTGATCGTCTATCCAGACCACTAAAACTTTCTCCAAATCAGCAGTAAGCGCTTTCTTATAATTTGTGTATTCACTGGAGTAACACTTTTAATCTCCTTCAAAAACGTTTCCTTTGCATTCAAGACTTGGCTAACTGATGCTAGAGGCCTAGCTTTCAACTTATCTCTACTTTCAACATCCCTTCCTCACTAAGCTTAATCATTTCTAGCTTTTGATTTAAAATGAGAGATGTGCATCTCTTCCTTTCATTTAAACACTTAGAGGCCATTGTAAGTTCTTAACTGGCCTAATTTCAATATTATTATGTCTCAGGGAATTGGGAGGCCTGAGGAGAGGGAGAGAGACAGGACAACAACCGTGGAGCAATCAGAACACACATTTATCAATTAGGTTCACAGCTTTATACGGTGTGGTTCATGGCAGCTTAAAAAAATTACATTAGTAACATCGAAGACCATGATCACAGATCACCATAACAAATATAATAACAATAATAAAGTTTGGAATATTGCAATAATGACCAAAATGTGACACAGAAACAGAAGGTGAATAAATATTGGAAAAATGGCACCAGTATATCTTCAAATCATAATAACGCAAAGTGCAATAAAATGAAGTATGCCTGTAAAATATTATTTCATTAAAGTAGGTAATTTTGTTGCACAAATTTCAAACACGCTGTTATGAAGAGCTCATAGCCTATTTCATAAGAAATAAACTGTGTTAAAAATGATAGGAAACTGCCATCTGGCATTTTCTATCTTGGGTCATATTCATATAGCTTAGGAAAACTTTTTTCTAGGATTATTAATCAGTAGTTAAAAACTTAAATCACTGCTAAATATATGGTTAAAATGGTAAATTATGTTACATATATTTTATTGCAATTAAAAAAAAAGAATCAAAACCTAAAATCTTATTTACTTATTGTGTACAGCTTAAAGTATTTTACATATTCTGATTTCAACTTGTAGAATTTGTAGTTTGTAAAACTGAATATATCATTAAATGTACAGCAAGAAAGTAGTTGTAAACATCGCTGTGTAAAATGATTGTGAAGTATTAGCAATATATTGATAAAATAAAGTGCAAGAACAAGTGAGCACTGAGTCAACAGATAATTGTTAAGGCCTTATCTATAGTGCTTATCTAAAGTGCTGCTATCTCCCACAGCTCTAGCCAGACTGACTGCTACAGCTGGGGGCATTAAATAGAACTGGGAGAAGGGGTTTAAATAAGCCAGGATGATAAGCATGTGCTCATCTGTTTGGACCCTTTAAAAAAGTCAGGATTGGCTTAAAGGATTTTAAGCAACAGTAAAAATGGATATTAAGACTTGAACCTAAAAGAAAGTTAACATTCTTGGCTGCTACTTTCTACTCCACATTTGCTTGTTTTTGATGGAATACATGTGTTCATGGGAAAACAATGGCTGTATTTATTACAGAGAGATGCTCAGATTCAGTTTAACAATAGAATCATAAGAGCAGGTGGGAGATCTAGTAGAAGAGGACAGTTAAAAATATGTGACACAGAATCAGTACATATTCTGTGAGATAAACAAAATGGTAAGGAAGTGTTAATTCTGAAATTTATTTTCAAAGAATTGTTTAGAGTTTATAGATAATGGGTTTCGCCTAAGTCATGGCCTTGCCCTTGGTCATAAGATACTAAAACTAAACAAAACAAAAATGGTGGGGGAATTAAAGAAAAGGAAATGAAAAAGAAGTTAATATATCAGTTATAGACTTTCAGTTACATGATTATGAGTTTTAAATGTGACCATTCCCTAATGGAAAAATGTACCAAAAAACTCTACATCTATTTATTTATTGAAGAACCCCAGTATAAAAAATAATTATAAGGCAGCCTTATTCATATGGGGTATGACTCTGAGGCAATTTAGTGAGCCTAGTATTTTGGCTTAAAAACAATGATCTGACACAGGTTTAAGAGAAAATAAAAACTTTAGAAAACTGAGAAAGCTATATATTGGAATTTCTTAGAAGAGATTATTGCTATTCTACTGAAGAGTCAATATGAGAAAACTAGTTGAAACTTTATACATTTTTCATACATTTGACGATGTGAAAGGTGGCCACCTTTGCATCCTTAATAAACTGTGCTAAATTGGTCATCTTATTTGGATTTGGACGTTTAACTTCAGTACAAGTTCACTGCTGTCTAAATTTGTAAGAGATGAAGTTCGGAGATGACAGAGGTGAATTCAAGAACATATTTGGAGAAGCAAAGTCAGCATACATAAATGTGAGTGAATCAAAAAGCAGAATAGAGACAGGGAAAGAAACTTTTCATTCAGTTGTAAAGAACATGAAAGATAATATCTCTTATTCCCCTTCCAAATTCCATCAAACAAATGAAAAGTATTCTTGAGGCACTGTTGACATTGAGGACTATTCATTCACCAAGGAGTCAGATTAAAAAGGCTCTAACCTACCTCCTGCTTTCAAGTTCTTAGCACTCCCGTTCACCTTAAACTAGAAAAGCACTGCAGCAATGGCCTCTTTCGGTCATGTACTGAAGAATCAAAGGACAAAATAATCAATTGGCTCTATTTCCCACAATTTCTGGGAGCATTGTGTTGGTTGATAATAAACCACTAAAATCACGTCACTTTCACCTATGATCTTAGTCAAAAGAAAAAATACTAGTCTTCACCTTATTTGTCTTGGTATATTTTTGGTACTCCCTTCTGTAGTTATAGGTTTCCAGGGAAATTAAATAAACAACTTAACTGTATATTTCACCTGCATTTCTAATGAATAATATCAACTAATGTTTATTAAGAATCTACTATATGACAAGCAATATGCTAAATGCTTTACATGTATTATCTCAGTTAACCCCTACAACTTTATGAAGCAGAAACTATTGCAACCTCCATTTTAAGATGAAGTATGTGGAATTTGCAAAGGGTAAGTGACTGCCCCGAGGTCAAACATCTAGTAAATAGCACAGCCAACCTTCAAATTCAAAAGAACCTGGCTCCAGAGATTGCCTTTTTAACTACTATGATACCTTCTTTCTTTTCCTAATATACATTACTAAAAAAGTATCCTTTGGCAGATTATTCACAAATAGGTCACAAGTCATAGAAATTCCATTATTCTAATTATCTTAACCTTCCTCCAGGCCAAAAACTAGAGGAAGCAAACAAACAAAAAGTCTTAAACTAATAATATCAAAATTATAGCAAATATTATATCAAATATGGAATTTGTATGATAAAAATTTACTGAGAGTTTGGCAGCGGAAACATGGTGCAAGAATATCTTTGAATCCTGAATCCAGTTTAACTGAGAGCAAAACACTGCCTAATAATGTAGTTTACAAACTAATTTGTTAGTCCTTATTACAGACTACAGTCTTAAAATTTGGATCGTTATGAATATTAGAAGCAAAACATTTGCTCAAATAGATGTTAATCCAGATGCACTTGTCAAACGACTGCTGAAAATGTAATTGGAAAAACTCAAGAGTTCTGCTTGGTCACCAGTTCTCCAAAGGAGAACATCAAGTCGCAAATAAAGAGCAAGTCTACCAAAGACTGGCATCACTCAACATGTATATTAGAATTGAAAGGTGAAAATTTTCCTTATTTTGTAGGTACAAGTGTGGGAAAATATTCAATAATAAATTAGATGACTGCTTATGCATATTTAAACTGGCATGGTATAGAAAGAGAAAAGAATTTGGATTAAAGTTAGACACCTCAATCTAATCACTGTCCCATCACTCAGTAGATGACTGACCTTGGACTAGATAAATAGACTGAATCTCAGTTTCTTCTACATGTCAAATCATGATGACTGCTTTCTTCATGGGGTTGCTATGAAACTTTAAATATTATATGAAAAGGATTTACCCAATCCTTGGCCTGTGGCAAAGACTCAGTATATGGCTGCTATTTGTGGGCTATTTATTAGAGTTGTCATAGTGCATGCTAATACCAGAGTCCATTGTTGCAGGATATTTACTAGACTAAATTTATATTCAGTGTATCAGGGACCAGTTGGCAAATTCTATTCATAAATTTATCATCATACAGAAAAGAAATAAACATTTGATAAATTACCATAAGATAACAAATTGTGTTATTTTTATTTACATAATGGAGAAATAAAAGTAATGTGATTTCAGTCATTTAGCCATATTCTGAAGAGTACTGAAATTTCAGGAATGGTCTTTCTTACAGGTTATTGTGACATCTTCTCTGTTATCACCAGAATATCTGTTAGAATAATCCCAGGGGCTTAACATAAGTCTTATAGCTTCTTGACATTGTGTACCTGCTATTCTTTGGTTGGGAACTGAGTAGGAAAGCCTTTGCTAAGACCAGTCACTCAGGGATCTGGGCTGAGAGCATAGCAAACCAATATTTTAAACATTATCAATCATGGTGCTACAAGGAAAAAAAGAACTCTTGAGGATGTTGCTCTGGATGCAGTTACATGCTCAAAGAAGTGACATTCATCACCTTCACTCACAACTCACTGGCCCCAACCCACCATAAGAGTATCAAATGTGCAATTCTACTTTGTAACAGGAAGGCAGAGACCTGGACAATTTTGGTGAATAGTTTTAATGACTAAGCCAATTAGGAAGCAGAATTCTAGGAGTTGCAGAGCTCATATAGACTATATTAGCAATAAAGACTCTTTCCTTTTCATTTTCCTGAAAAATACAAGAACTTCAAAATACAATAGGTAAATATCCAAATGACATGTGGCACCCAAAGAAATGGTTGCATATATACAGGTATATCCTACATACAGTAGTAATGCAGACTACTAAAATATATAGCTAAAAAAAATCCATTCATATCATGGACCAAAAAAATCTAAATTTTACCATAGGAGTATCATAGCATTAGGGGTGAATAACCTATATTTTTCGATGATATAAATAACTAGAAAAGCATAGATCAAAAAATCATTGGTTGGAGTACATTATTTATGTCCAATGACTCTATATAACCTATAAGACAGATAATCAACAAACTATAATACTTAAGTTCAAATTATCAGCTTTATCAGCAAAATCTATAAATTATGTACCATGTGAGAAGACAAGCATGACCTTAACTAAAGCTGTGTTCAATGAAACTGATTACTATTGGGTTAGACATGTGAACCTATGGCAGTAAGCATAATTTCCAGGTAAATAAAAGTAAAAAATTAACAAAAGAATTAGAAGTAACAGGAAACAGTGGGTGTAACCAAAGTTATATTACTATACTAACAGAGATAAAACCAATAAAACTCTGATGCTTCAAGTTGAGAAAACTTAGACAGCAGTTCTCTCTTTCTCTCTCTGGGCTACATATCAGATGCATCTGAGGAACTTAAAAATGCTGAGGCCTAGCCCTCTTCTAAGAGATTCTAAGAGATTCTGAAGTAACCGATCCTATAGAGTAAAGCCCAGGCATTGCTATGTTTTTGTTGTTATTGTTTTGTAAAGCTCTCTAATGCACATCCAGGCTTAAGAAATGCTAAATGTGGTAGTCTAGCAAGCTAAAAAATAAACTTGCAAATCATGAGTTCTGCAGACATATACCTACTAAATACAAAAGAAACATTTGTGCCGATGAGGAAAGAATTGTATTCCATGCATTTACACTTAAAAAAATAGCCATCTAGCACATGTTCATGTCTATTTTCTCTAATTAACAGAATAATATATATTTTAAATACACACTTTCATGAGAATCAAGGTTTCTTTAAAAAGAGGGGGGAATTTCAGCTTTCTTTACAGCTACTGATTTTATAGTAAATGAAAAAATAAAATGTATGAATAAACCAGTGTAAATTACAAACATGCAATCTAAATAATGCCTTCAACTTTTTTCTAAAGTATATATACCAGTGCATCTATGAGTAGTTTTATTTATAGGAGAAAACCCCATCATCTATATGAACAGAGTTCTGTTGTGCTTTCAACAATAAAATAAGCCAGTGGTCTTATAAACATATCAACCAGAGGAAACTGACTACTCAAAAAAAAAAAAAAAAAAAAAAAAACAACCTAGATAGACATAAACTAAAGGAGAAGAATTAAAATTTTTATAACCTAAAATTAAAAAAATATTTTGTTTTCTTATAAGTGCATAGAATATCTTTCTCGGAGAGCTTATTTATCTCCCACCTTAACATACACTGCAAAACATATAGAGAGCATATTCAGTGAAAACTCTGAAATATTATTTAGTCACTTGTTAAACCAAGCTTATACAAATTAGGAGAAAATGATGTTGAAATAACGTACAAAGTAAGATTTAGTTAGCTTAAAGCAGTAAGTGACATATGATTATCATTCTTTGCCTAATTTTAGAAAATCAGACAATTTGTGCACTGTGCATCCCTTCTCTACTTCTTCTGGAAAAAAACTTTAAGAGAGTCTACATTGTCTATTATACATTATTTTTTGTGTAAGTGATTTTTTATGAAGGCGGGGGCGTGAATTTAATATCTGGACCAATGTGGTACAGTGTAGAGACAGCATGTGAGGATGTAGGAACTCCAGTGCAGAGAGGACCATAAAAAAACTAAATTTCTGGAAACCTAGGTAAGAAAACGATAGGTTGGAATCAATATTATCTCCATCTCCAAGCACCAGGAAATCTCAGGTACTCCATACTATACATAGTTTGGAATTATTCATTTTCAATTCAATTTCTCATGTGTATCATTTTTGACCATTTTTCTACCATAATAGTCAAGCTCCTTGCTTTCCGTTTCTTAAGTAGACGGGGCGAGGAGGATTCAATCATCTGTTAGTCTCCCCTCCCTGGCATGTTCTTAGAGAGCCAAGAGAGGGTAATCAGAGCACAGCAGGATAGTCTCACGTGTGCCACCTAAACTGAGGTAAAAGGGAACTAAAGTTTCAGCGTTGAATTGAGACCCACAGAGAAAGGCACCTCTGTTAGACCAGCTTCAAAAGAATAAGCAAAGAAAAAAGACACAGACAAGAAGGAAAGCATAAGGGATAAGAACAGAGCCTGTAGGTAAGTACCCTGCATGACAGTAGAGGAGGGAGCCTGCCCCAGAGCCTGTGGGTACCCAATGAGTTATCCACCAGAGCACCTGGCTAGTTGGGAGAGTGGGGGAAGGAAGAGGAGAAACACATTTATTTTTTTCTGATTTCATACTTTCATTAGGGGCCTGCTTAATTAAAGCAGCCCTGAATTACTGGTCTTTGTAAGAATTTCTAAGTTTGCTTTAATGCTTTCAGAAGGTTAAAAATGTATGGCCTCTGATTCTTGAGTTTGGCTTTGTTTTGCATCAGATTTATTCCTTATCCCAGGCACTAACAATATGCTGATACCATACTACTCCAATTAATCCTGACAGAACTCAAATCCGCAAATAATACTAGCTCAGACAATTTTAAAATACACTGATTTTTTACTTATATTTAAATATAATTTCTTAAGAATGCCCCACTCTTTACTATATTGTCAAATGTCTAAGATTCTAAGGTCTGCTTCATGAGAAGAGAGAAGATTTCCCCATCCTTTAGAAAAGGGGAGAGGGGAATAGAAGAGTGAACATTCCTTCCTGTCTTTCGTGGTTGCCAGAAGTGCCTAGGAACACTTCCAAAATGCCACAGCAGAAAAGGTGACTCACAGTCAAATGACTGGCTTGCAACTACCATGAAGTGAATATAAGTGATGTTATTCCACATGTAAATATTTTTACTAAAACAGCCTTCCCTTCCAGCTGCTTTCGAGCTGAATGGGATAAAGATTGTTTATGCCAAAGATAGAGTAAAAACCCATGTTAAAGTATCTTGAATTTCTACAAATTTACTTATACTGTAGATTAAATGGCATACCTTAAATGTCCATACTTACATGCATATTTGAATATATACATCTCACTGTAAAGTAGAAACCATTTAAATTGAGTAAAATGCATCCACATTACTGACATTTACTTTTCAATCAGATTTCTAATGAAAGCATGCTTTGCTATTAGACTATAGACACAGATAACTGAATTAATGATGATTAAACCAAATTCACGGAAATGGGTCCAGTTTGCCTATTTTCATCAACTGAGAGTGTAGTCCATTCATTAATTGTATTGTATGATTTACAAGTTTGAAAAGAGTCAAAAAGATACTGAAGAAGTTAGTATAATAAAATATTCTGTTTGTAATTTGAAAATCTGGTTGAATTCCATCTTTAATTTTCCCTGTGAGCTGGTGCTACAACTTAGAATCTTCTCAAGAGAATTAAAAAATTACCAAATGATAATCTTAAAGTTATTTCAAAAGGTAATTATGTGAAGTCCTCAGTTGATTTATATTATATTGCCATTAGAAAAATAAAAATTTAATATGCTCTAAGGCTATTTTTATATCCATACTTCTTTTGAAAAACTGCTTTAAAAATACAAATATTTATGTTTAAACAAAGAGAATATACTATTTTGTTTATATAAATATATATCACCTAGGATTTGAAACAAAAATGGCCACAATTAAAAACAAATGCAATAAAAATAAATGTTTGAAGTTACTGTACCTACCTTTAATGTGATACTATAGTATTCAACAAATGTTGCATTTATCCATGATCTTGAATGGGGATCACCCAGGAATTCTATGTGATACTGTTCAACATTTCCATCCAGGTCATAGGTCACATATTTCCCTTTAAAAGGATCAGGGCAAAGTATCCCTGGCCAACTTTCAAAAGAAAATATTTTTAATTATTTTGATGCTTCAAAAAAGGCAGACATCAATACATCTGTCACAATCATATACCAGACTTTCTTCTTTGAATTTTAATAGCTTATTCATAAAACTTAAACATGTTCATACTTGTATCTTTTAAAAGTAAGGTATTCATTTGATATAAGTCACCAGTTATACCTTTGTAGATATAGAAAGCTTTGAAATAGTCACATATTTAAGATACATGTAAGATATAAGGAGAAAGAATTAAAAGACAAAAGAGTGATCTCCAGGGTCTATAAGAGACATTTAGGTACAGCTAATAAGAACAGTAAGAGAACAAAGATTCATCAGATTCATGGCAATGTTGAATCAACTTTAACCAACCAGAATGATTAATTACTAAAATGTTAAACCATTGACAGAGCCGGTATTTCTTGAGCCAGGGCTGCCAAAGGAGTGCTGGTAGCTCAGACAGAGATAACACTGGAGATTATAATGACTGTGGTTAAAGCAGAAATAGAGCTCAGCAGTCCTATAGAGTCCCTTTTTCCCCCTATCAGTTCCCTTGGTAGGTGACCAAACTGCTAAAAATTCTCAGTGCTGGAAATAACATTTACCCTTTACTAAAAATAAATCTTTACAGCTGTGTGTGTGTGTTTTTTATGACATAAACTTCTAGAAATTCCTTGATATGCTTTATTTTTCCATTTGGAAATTAAGTTTTAACTATTTTACCAATCTTTCTAAACTCTGTCCTACTCTTTAGAGAATAAAGCAGGAAGGGAAGGCAATAAATATGGTCAGGAAGCTGTGATTAAGTAATGTACAATAGAAATCTGACTAAATTTTATAGATCGTGACCCAAAATATACATGTCTAATATACCCAGACATTCAAAAATCTCTTAGACTGTCAAGGTCGACTTCAGTTTGTAGCAATACAGAGTGAAAAGATAGTGAGGTCCAAATCAGGAGACCCAGCCTCTAGTTCTGCCTTCTACTAGATAAGAGACCTCAAACAAGTAACTAGGCCACACTGTCGCTGTAGTTCCTCGCTGGGCTATGACAAGTTCAAACAAACACGTGTTTCACACATTTTTGGCTTTTGACAAATTAAAGTATTGCAAAGTGTCAGTATTATGGCCTGATTTGTGTTAACACTGCTGCCCTCATCATTATTTATATGATAAAGTCCTAACCCCCAGGACTTCAGAATGTGACCATGTGTGGAGATAGGATCTTTAGGGAAGTAACTAAAGGGTGGACCCTAATCCAATCCAGTATGCCTGTCTCCTTATACAAAGAGAAGATTAGGCATGCACAAAGGAGAGACCCTGTGAACACACAGAGAGACTACATACAAGACAAAGAGAGAGCCTCAGAAGAAATCGACCTTGCTGAAATCTTGACCTTAGATTCTTACCCTCAGAATTGTGAGAAAACAGATTTTTGTTATTTTTAAGCCACCCAGTCTATGAAACTTTGGCAGCCCTAGTAAAAACAATAAATATACAGGCAAGATAATTGGTACAACTGAAAAGTAGAAAGAATGATATAAAAACATTTTTTTGTCACATTTAGATAATTACTTCAAAACTTGATAAATGAGATAGATAATTTTAAACATAAAGGAAGCATACAATCCTGCTGTAAAAGATCTGAAATGACAAAAGGACAAAATCTATAAATTGTTTGGATTTGAAATCTATAGATTGTCGATATTCTACAAAATTATCAACTGATATTAAATTTATGAAGTCATAAATATAGAAATGTATCTAAGGTAGCCAACCATAAAAAAAGCTTTTACAGATCATAAATTAATAACACAATGTTAACTAATGAAAATAGTTCATAATTAGATTATTAATGTAAAAAATTTGATCCCAGGTATTTGACGTCTCAAACTGATGTCCTGAGAGCTGTCAGGAGATGGTGACTGAGATGCACCAGTCACCAGGGACGGTGGAGAGTGAGAACTGAACAGCTGTCTGGATGCTCCCTGGATGCTGAGCAGAGTCCAGTGGCTCTTGGTCCCCTCTGAGTTAAGGGAAAGGGAGGTGGAAAGCTACCTGGCAACCCTAGATCATGGAAGAGGAAGGGATAGAGGATTAAAAATTGAGTCAGACTGTCTGGAACCCAAAGAAGCCTAATACTTTGGAAGAATTGGAAATGATAATGAAAAGCCAAGTAGAGGTTCCAGACCTAAATAAAGAAGACTATCTGGTTATTATCAGGTTCATGTCACAATTTGGCAACTCTTATTGGGCTGAGGTTAAGAGTAAAACTCAAATGGAGTTTATCTTTTAAATCTAAGTTGGATACCTACATTTCTGAAGGAAATCACTCAAAAGAAGAAGACTTCAATAGGCAGATAACAACTAAGAGCAGTGGCAGCTGTAATGAAGACCCCCACAATGTAACAAAAATCAAGGAACAAGTGAGTCCTTCAAGCTGTTTGATAGCTATTTAAAAAAAAAACTGATTATTATATTATATTTGTTTAAACATTTTGTAAAATATAAGGGGCTCATGTTAATACTACTGATTTACACCTCACAATAATTTTTTAAAAGATTATTTATTACCAGGGAATATCAAATTGTAAGTATCACCTACCCCATTAGTGTCAAACAGTCTCGGGATTTCTAACACTTAGGACATGAAAGAAAGAAATATTTTGCAGTTATTATGTGTAAGATGAGTTGCTACATTTCTCATGCAAATTCTAACTGCTTTTACATCAAACCTATTGGGTCCAAGAGTATTCAGTTTAAATCACTCTATAAAATATAAATAAAAATAGCGATGACTCCCCAAAAGACTTAGATGACAATAAAAGAACGAAGCTTCTGTTCATTATTTAAAATATGTTATATTATAGAAAATGTTGCATGTTGACTTAAAGATGAATCATGAAAAGTATTGTCAAATGTTTAAATAACTGGGGCACTTTTATATTTCTTCAGGTGGTGCAAAGGAATTGTCTGACTCCTAGTCTGTATATCTCGGCTAAAATGGAATGTACCTAACTGTAGGAAAAGCGGAGCAGAGGCAATAGATGTAGAAAACATGATTACTTCCCTCCAGCTGCTACATCTATCATCTTCTCTGACTTGCTGTGATCGAAAAAAGCTGATGTCCATTTTTGCCCTCACTCTGACCTCAATTTGAGTTCCAAAACTGTCAATGATGATAGCACATTGTGAACTTATTTCTACTTCCCAATTTTTCACTTTCATATTGATGAGAAATTCTGAAGCATTGTCTGGAGCTTAAAGGTAAAAAGGGAGAGTGCAAGTAGGCAACCCAAAGGAAGGGTATCAGAATTAAAAGGGTAGTGTATCATCAATTTTGGAATCTGTGGGTGGTGGGAGGTTAAATGTACAAAGACAACAAAATCAAATAAATACCAGATGCTAGAATCCCATTGTGGGGGAAGGGAACTTTTGGGCATGACAAGTAGTAAGTAACTTGAAAGGAAGTACAAATACACCATGAAGAAACTGATGTCTTACACATTTCTTAACCAGTGGAAATTATGTTTAACATGATAGTTGTTGCCATCAATAGAAGGTGAAGCTTAAGCATGTAATTATTTACACCCAATGAGAAGTACATGATTGTTACTTTCAAACCATGGTTTGGATGTTTAAGAGGAGAGCAAATTTTACTTGGGCCTCATTCCTAATCTGAGGGAAACAACGGATGAGTTAAAATCATCACGAAATGTTGTATTTGCCAAAAAATCTCTGGGCTGTGCAGGGGCTGTTGGGAAGGGGAAATTTTCCATACATACATACTACATTATAAGTATATTAATCCATAGGCAAAACAATGCAAATAAAAGATGACTACATAATATGTTATAATACTGAAAGGATCTAGTAGAAATCTCAATTTATAAATTTATATACTATTATCACTGGATTGGTTTGTTAACTTAATAATATTTTATTAGTAAACTGTTTTCCTGCAGTACATTACAATGCAAATATATTTTCTATGAATTAATTTTCATATTCATGAGAGCTGTATAAATATGTCTGTATAAATATGCCCAAGGTAGTTACCCTAAACAGAGCCTAGTTTCTATTTGAAAATATATCTTACTATACTAAATGATATACACACTATTATTTTTTACTTTTGATTTTACTTTTAATTCAGCTCTTTCTAGCTGAATACAGTGCTATCTGCAATTTAAGAAAATCAAGGAGGCTTAAATATTATTGAGATAGCTTTTCTCTTCCTAGTACCTGCAGTTATCCCTACCCCCAAGCGCAGAGAGACAATCCAAAGACAAGAGGCTGCATAGGTATTTTTACAAGTATATAAGTGTGTGCTATCTCAAAATATGGATGTAAATGTAACTACTATAATTTGATATTCCATAGAGCTTGCCGATAGACAAAGTGCTATTCTCTCACCTATTACTTGTTTTAATTATATAAAAACAGACATTTCTAGATTCTGTACATTATATAAAGATGAAATAGGCATTTCTAGATTTTGTGTCAGTCTCTCTTTAGGTTTATTAGAGAGGGTCAACACATTTGAGAAAGAATAACTCTGAGATGTTGATAAGATTGAGTTTCTGAGCCTTCAAAGCTAGGTGTAAGGCCATGGCCTAAGGATAACTGACCCAGATAATGCTACACTGCTAAGTGTCTCTGCAGCCAGCTAGCCGGTCTTTCCACATAAAACTTCAACATCTATACATTGCTTAATTAAGAAATGATGCTTGACTGTTTTAGTAGGTTAATTCTAGCTTTATATCTAACTATTGCAATTTATCTTGTTATCATGTTTCCAATAAGCAAAAAGGTGGTTACAGCTATATTTTCCAGGCATTTTAATGATACCGATCATAGATTAGAGATAATTTAGGGACTGGAGTTTCATTTGTATTTCAAATCCTAACCCTCAGTTACAAGCACAGAACTGCAAAGGAAATTTCTAATCAAATTTCTAACATAATATATCAGAAACAGTGACAAGAAACATATCCATTTCATGAATTAGGTTATTGAACCTTCAGAATTTCCATTAGAAAATACAAACTTTCTGTTTTCAAAATGTTAATTTTAGATATGAAAAATGACAAGGGACTACAAATACCTCCATAAGTAACCTGATCAAATCAGTGTTCATAGTCATGCCTTTTAAAGTATTTGCTCTTGTCTATGGCCATGCTACTCTGAACAAGCCCGATCCCATCTGATCTCGGAAGCTAAGTAGGGTCGGGCCTGGTTAGCACTTGGATTGGAGACCATGTAGGAAGACCAGGTACTGTAGGAATAAAAAATAAAAAAATAAGAGATTGTAAACTGACCAGGTCCTTGCAATCTGTGAGGTCAATCAAGGGTTGCCTCATCTAAAAATTAATTAATTAATTAATTAAAATATATGTTTTTATCTAACTATTTAGTTCTTCTTCATGCCCATTCTAATTACTACATAGAAGTCAAATACAAAATACACAATAATATATATACATATACATTTGATCCCTAAAAAAGCCCTCAGTAAAAGGTACAAATCTCAGAGTGATTTCCACATTTGCAAAGACATTAAATGTATTAGTTTGCTAGGACTGCTATTGGAAAATACCACAAACTGGGTGGCTTAAATACCAGAAATTAATTTTCTCACAGTTTTGCAGGCTGGAAGTCAAAAATCAATGTGTTCGCAGGGTTGGCTTCTCTTGAGGCCTCTCCATTTGCAGATGGCTGCCTTCCTGCTCTGTCTTCAAATGGTCTTTGCTCTGTGCATCCCTGGTATCTCTTTGTGTGTTCAAATTTCCTCTTTTTATAAGAACACCAGTGAGATTCCATTAAAGCCCATCCTAATGACCTGTTTTAACATAATCACCTTTTCGAAAGGTCCTAACTCCAAATACAATTACATTCTGAAGTTAGAGCTTTAACATGTGCTTTTCAGGGAACACAATTAAACTCCTGAGAGTAAGTGATAAAGCACGAACACAGATCTAAGTATATTGACTTGAAGGCCTTGTGTGTGTGTGTGTGTGTGTGTGTTAAAATAAGCCCATCACAGTCTCTCTATGAAAGCAAACATCTTATATTCTTCATAGAGAATAGTTCAATATGAATGAAAACAAGGTGACATGAGCACGAGTATTCTAGCTTTGAGAATGTTATGTGGGAGAACGTAATGTAAAATAGCAAGAGTTTCTGGGAAGACAGCAGAAATGGTGTAGTTTTAGAATCTCCTGATTTCCCATAAGTACAGGTACAGCAACTAAAACAGTAAAAGCAAAACCTGACATACAACATCTATAACAAAGCTAAATGCTAAGCGATCCACATGAACACCAAAACTGGAGCAGGCAGATATAAACTACTGATACTTACAAGACCCACACATTATTAGCATCTGTGTGTGTGAGAAAACAAGGTGGGCGGGGGAAGCAACCAGGAGTCTGATGGGTTTGTTAAATAACTTAAAAACCACAAGGAGTATGCTTCGGAAAGTCAAACTGAGTATAAGTATAGCAGCCAAAACTGTGAGGGAGGCTGCAACAAAATTGAAAGTGTTGTAATAGTCAGGGCCCTATGAACACTTAAAACCAACCAACAAAGCTCCTTTTCAGAGCAAAAGCTCACACTGAAACTGCTGGAAGTATAATCCAAATTGAAGAGGTCAGGATCAATAAGAACAAAGGAAAGAGATGGTACAAATAAAAGTGGGGCTACAACACCAAAGGCACCCTCCATGAAAGAAAAAATTGATGTTTGACTTCATTAAAATTAAAAATGTCTGCTTTGTACTATCAAGAGCATGAGAAGACAAGCCACGGAGTGGGAGAAAATATTTGCAAAAGCCATAGCTGATAAAGGACATATCCAAAATATGCAAAGAACTCTAAAACTATAAAATAAGAAAACGAACAACTTGATTTTAAAAAGTGGGCAAAAGATGTGAACAAAAATCTCACCAAAAAGAGATAAAGAGATGGCAAATAAGCATATGAAAAGATGCTTCACATCATATATTATCAGGGTAATGCAAATTAAAGCAACAATAGGATACAACTACAAACCCAATAGAATGACCCAAATCCAGAACACTGACAACGCCCAATGCCAGTGAGGATGCAGAATAGCAGGAACTTTCACTCGTTACTACTGGTGGGAGTACAAAATGGTACAGCCACTTTGGAAGTCAGTTTGGCAGTTTCTCACACACACACAAACATATTCTTACCGTTTGATCCAGCAATCACATACCTTGGTATTTACTCAAGAAGTTGAAAACTTACGTCCACACAAAAACTTATACATGGATGTTTGCTGCTTTATTTATAACTGTCAAAACTTGGAAGCAACAAGATATCCTTAAGTAGGTAAATGGATAAACTGTGGTACACCCAAACAACAGAATATTATTCAGTGATTAAACGAAATGAGCTATTTAGGTTCTATGTCCATGAAAATACATAGAGGAAACTTAAATGCATATTACTAAGTGAAGAAGTCAATCTGAAAAGGCTAGATACTATATGATTTCAACAATATGGCATTCTCGAAAAGGCAAAACTATGGAGAGAGTGAAAAAATCTGTGGTTGCCAGGGGGTAGTGGGAAGGAGGGATGAAGAAGTAAACACAGCAGGGTTTTAGGCCAGTGAAACTATTCAGTATGACACTATAATGGTTAATATATCATATATACAAATATGTGATCATATATATGCCATTATACATTTGTCAAAACCCACATACAATACAAAGAATGAACCCTAATATAAACTGTGGACTTGGGTGACAATGCTGGGTGAATGCTGGTTCACAGATTATAACAAATGTACCACACTTATATGGGATGTTGATGGTAGGTAAGGTTATGTGGGGAAGCGGTGGAGATATTTGGAAAAGTTAAATATAAATAATCTATTCTGCAAATTTCAGTTCTGGATAAGCTGAACTAGACCATTTTTATATGCCTCTCACTATATACACCTAAAAATCCTAAGTATTATATGTCAAATAAACATAAGCAAGTAGATTCTAAAAGGTAAAGAGAAGAAGCTAAACCAGACAGGGCCCTTGGGACCTGAAGAATGAATGGCATAGTAGTGAGTTCCCTGACCTTTCTTTATGCCTCATATCACCTAGACTAGGTGCTGAAAACCAGCAACCCAGAAACACCAATGGCTGCAAACAAAAAAAAGGCCCATATGAAGCCTTTTCTTTCTAATCAAAGGACCAGGAGAGTCGCAGCTTAGCAAAATTTCCCTACCAAATGCCAAAGTATAAATATGCACACCCCATCTGTACCCCCACCAGCAATGGCCAAGAGGTGAGCCTGGACTTCAACATAACCAGTATAAGGAAGGGCCCTGTCCCTCCCTGCTCAGGAGGTAGCAGAAGAGGATAACTGGGAGGCTGGGATTTTTAAACACCATCTAGCGTTAACAAGGCCTTCGCCCATGGTATCAGTGTAAATCATCTGGGCTTCCAGTCAGCGGGGTGGGGTGTGTGTGTGTGTGTGTGTGTGTGTGTGTGTGAGTGAGGAGCCTGAACTCTTATCTCTGCCCAACAGTAGCAAGGCACTGCTCCCTCCCCAACATGTCAGTAGGGGCCGATTGGTGAAATGGGACTTCTGCCCCCACCTGGAAAGAACAAAGATGCACCTTAATATCCCTCCAATGCAGAAGCAAAAGGAGCCTGCTAAAATAGATTTAAATAAGATCCAAAGTGAAAAAAAAAGAAATAGAAAGTATAGTGAATAAATAGAAGATATAAAGAAAACCAAATGGAATTTTAGAACTGAAAATACAATAACCAAAATAAAAAGTTCAATGAATAGTCTCAACATCAGAATATGACAAAGAATTAGTAAACTTAAAGATGGAATAATAGAAATGATCCAATCCGAACAACAAAGAGAAAATAGACTTAAAAACAAAATGACTCTGACTTCCTTTTCTCTCTTCAAAGAACAGGAACTTGTTTCATAGAAAAGATCATAGTAGATTCTACTATAAAATTATTATGGTAAAAATGGCTCACATCCCTATAAAAAATGAAAGCATGTGAGAGACGCATACCCTTAAAGAGATCAAAATTGTATTTGAGATTTCAAGCTGAGTTAACAGAAATTAAAAAGATAATGTAGGTCATGAAAAAAACATAAATTAGAATTAAAAAACTAAAAGAAGTCATTAGAGAAAAGGAATATTTGAAGAGAGAGGTGAGAAAACTCATAAAAGAATTAATAAATTTTAATAAAACTAGAAGGAGAATTAAACCCAAAAAAGTCAGGGAAAGAATAATGATGAAATCAGAAAACAATAAATAAAGTATTAGACAAACAATAGAGAAAAAGTCGATTCTTTGCAAAGTTTTGGAAATTCATAAACTTAGCAAGACTATTCCTCAATAGTTTATTATAAAACAACAACAAAAACTTACCTTGGCCAATTCTGTAATTTTACTAAAACAAGGCTTCCAACAGGTAGCTGTGAATAGACAATCTTAAAACCGCTTTGATGAAGCTGAGACTCCTCAGGAAAGTCTTCTTCAGAAATAGAGCACTTATTATATCTTGAATCAGTGTTCATGAAGCAATACCATGGTTCATTGTGATCAACTTTGACTGCATCCCCACTTGTCAACAATCTCCATTTCAAACAACTTTCATTCTCACATTGAACCCACACTTTGTTTACATACATGTTGTTTTCTACTGAGGAAGCCATTGCAGTGTTACAACATTCTACTGTTATCTTACCATCCAATTTTTCTTTTTCTGAAAATGCATTTAATCTGAAAAACAAATAAGAGGATATTAAAAAAGAAAGATTCAATAGTATAGAAAGTTCAAACCAAAATCAGAGAAACAGCTCTTTGATACCCTCTTTGCCCACCTCCTCTCTATCCTGTAAAGACTATACATGTTGAACACATTATATTTCTACCTACCCAGAAACAAAGGAAGAAAATAGAAGCATTAATCACTCTGGGCACAAAATACTCCAAATTTAAAAATAAAAAGAAAGTATGATAGAGTAGAAGAGGAATAGAGGTTAACTATAGTATCTATTACATCTGGTAGCTATCCAATACTTTTGCCATAACAACAGCTAAACCTTCTTGAATGCTGACTATGATCCAGGTATTATTCTACGTGCTTATGCACATGCCCTATGTAGTCTTCCCAACAACTTTAGTATGACCACTTTTAAAGAGAAAACTGAAGTGAAGAAAAGTAATTTGTCGAAGGTTCTAAAGCTAGTATATGACAGAGTGCGATTTAAATGTAGGCAGTTTGGTTCCAAAATCTGTGATCTTACCCACTAGTTGGTACTGCCTCTGGGTATATATATTCATATATATATGACTTGATGATGCCATTCTTTTTCTAATTATTAGGAAACTAAAATACAGCAAAATATTTCACCATATGAAAATTTAAAATTTGTTTAAAAAAATTAAAGGAACCATTTGTTTATATAATTTTGCCTTTCATCCATTAATTCAAGTAATTTGAAAAAACATTTCTCAGCATTTTTTATTATGAAAAATTTAAAACATAAAACATTAGCATTATATGATTGAGCCCCCAATTCTAGCTTTAATAATAGTTATGTGTATACTAAAAAATAATTAATATACCCAAAATACAAGTAAAACTAATTACGAGCAGCTTATTTTACAATATAAAACATATTTTTAATAAAAAGACTTAAATATACCATATTGAGGTAGGAAAACACTACTATCCAAATATAAGCACCATTTAAAGAAGCTCTTAACCTGTGAGTTAATTATATATTTAGAAATCCACTAATTTATCATATACTTTCCAGGATAACTAGAAATTGCTTTAGGAAAAAAACGCCTATATTTCAATAGCCATAGTTCACAATTTTTGACCTATTAATCCCACTTATGTGAATGTATCAAAAGGAAATAAACTTTAAAAAGACTAATCTACACATGCAAAGATCAAGAGTACTCACTGTGCTCTGTTTATCATACTATAAGTGTAGAAAAATCTACAAACAGAAAGAACTATATCTAGCATATTTGTTCTTTTTTTATTTGGTCACATTTAGTGTAACTTCCTCCTCTGTGTGTGTGTATGTGCGTAGAACATTTTATTTCTTTATTTCTAATCCTTATATCTTTGTTACTGTACAGCTATGACAGGTATAATATTGAACATAAACCATGATATTAAACATCTTTTTATAATTTTAAAGAGAATGCTTCTACTATTTGATTATAAAGTCAAATACATATGTATGTCTTTTGCAGAGACCATTAAAAATTTACAAAAAGTTGTTTACTAAGAGAATTTTATCCTTAATCATGAAGTGGTGTTGTAATTTATCAAATGCTTTTCTGTATATACTAAGGTCAACATAAGGTTTTTTGTTTTAAATCTGTGAATTGGGTAACTTTTAATAATGTATTTATTAATAATAAGCCATACTTGCATTCTTGGTAAACCCTACATGGTCGTGTGTCAGGAGATTTTTTTTTCTTTAACATATATTGCTGTATGTAGTTTATTATTTAAGATTTGTTAATATATATGATTATGGATGAGATTCATCTATTACTTTCATTTCTTTTGTCTTTGTATAGTTTTGATATCAAGATTAAAATAGCCTCATAAAAAGAAGTATTGAATATCCTCCTTTTTAAGAAAATTTGCATGAGAGGAATTTTCAATTTTGTCATATATTTAAGAATTCTAGTGTATCTACTCATATGTCTCATGTTTTCCTCTTTCACTATGAATTTGTTTATACCTTCTCCCCTTTTTCTTCATTTATCTTGCCAGAGCTTTTTAAACAATCAGAATTTGAGTCTCTTCACTTATATTTTGGAATTCTATTGAATTAATAGCTAAGCTGTATTCTCTTCCTCTACTTTTTTGGAATATTCTTTGTTGATCTTATCTTACTCTTCCTGCTTAATTTATTTTCAGCCTTTTTTACTTTATTAATTTTACTTTACTGTGGCAAAAACATTTAATGTGAGATATTTCCTCTTAAGGAATTTTAAGTGCATAACACACTATTGTTGACTATAGTACAATGTTGTATAGCAGGTTTCTATAACCTATTCATCTTGCTTACTCAAAATTTTATGCCTGTTAATTAGTAACTCCCAATTTCACACTTCCTCTTGCCCCTAGAAACCACTATTCCACTCTGATTCTATAAATCTGATGATTTTAGATCATCAGATCTAAAATGGAATCATGAAGTATTTGTCTTTCTGTGCCTGGCTTATTTCACTTAGCAAATGTCCTCCAAGTCCATACATGCTGTTGCATATTGCAATAGTTCCTTCTTGTTTAAGGCTGAATAATGTTCTATTGTATGTTTTCTTTATCCATTCATCCATTGACATACACTTTGGTTGTTTCCATATCTTGGCTATATTAATAGTGCTGCTTTGAACATAAGAGTGCTGACCTGTCTTTGAGACCCGGATTTCAATTATCTTGGATTAATATCCAGAAGTGGGATTTCTAAATTTTTTAGAAATCTCCATACTGGTATTCATAGCAGCTGCATCATTTTGCATTCCCACCAAGAGTGTACAAGGTTCCATTTCACCACATTCTCACCATTATTTACTACCCTTTAACTTTCTTAAGTAGTCATCCTAACAGGTATAAGGTGATATCTAATTGTGGTTTTGATGTGCATTCCTCTGATGAATAAATAGTTGAGGATCTTTTCATATATCTGATGGACATATATGTCTTTTTTGGGAAAAAATGTCTGTTCAGGTCCTCTGCCCATTTTTCAACTACATTTTGGATATTAACTCCTTATAGGATATATAGTTTACAAATATTTTCTTCCATTCCATTGGCTGCCTTTTCATTTTTTTTTTTTTCGGTTGTTTCCTTTGCTATAGAGAAATGGTTTGGTTTAATGTAGTCTTACTAATCTATTTCTGGTTTTGCTGCCTATGCTAATGATGTCAGATCCAAAATTCATTGGCAAGACCAATCTCAAGGAACTTTTCCCCTAAGTTTTCTTCTAGTAGTTTACAGTTTCAGGTCTTCCATTTAAGTCTTTAATCCATTTTGAGTTGGTTTTTGCATATAGTATAAGATAAGGGTCCAATTCATTCTTTATTATGTGGACATCCAGTTTTCCAATCCCATTTATTGAAGAGACTATCCTTTCCCATAGTGTATTCTTGGCGCCTTTGGAGAAAATTAGTCTCTCATATGTATATGGGTTTATTTTTGGGGTCTATTCTGTTCCATTGATCTGTGTCTATCTTTATGCCAACATCATACTGTTTTAACATGGTTTTGTAATATAGTTTGAAATCAGGATGTATAATCCCTCCATCTTTGTTCTTCTTGCTCAAGATCGCATTCAGAGACTTTTATGGTTCCATACAAATTTTAGGATTGTTTTTTACTATTTCTGTAAAAAATGTCATTGGAATTTGAATAGAGGTTGCATTATATCGGTATATTGCTTTGGCCAGTATAAATAAATTAACAATATTAATTATTCCAATCCATAAACATGGAATATCTTTCCATTTACTTGTGTCTTCGATTTCTTTCACCAATGTTTTATAGTTTTCAGTATACAGATCTTTCACCTCTTTGGTTAAGTTTATTCCTAAACATTTTATTCTTTTTGATGTAATTGTAAATGGAATCGTTTTCTTAATTTCTTTTTTGGTTAGTTCCTTGTTAGTGTATAGAAATGCAACTGATTTTGTTTGTTGATTTTGTAACCAGCAACTTTACTGAGTTCATTATTAGTTTTAACAATTTTTTGATGGAGTCCTCAGCATTTTCTATATATGACATCATATATTCTGCAAACAGAGACAATTTTACTTCTTCATATTTGACATGGATGCCTTTTATTTCTTTTTCTTGACAAATTGCTTTGGCTAGGACTTCTAGTACTGTGCTGAATAAAAGTGGTGAGAGCAAGCACCCTTGTCTTGTTCCTGATCTTAGATAAAAAGCTTTCAGTTTTTCAATAGTGATTATGTTAGTTGTGGGCTTGTACATAGCCTCTATTTTGTTAAAGAATGTTACTACTACATTTAATTTGTTGAGTGTTTTTAATCATTAAAATGTGTTGAGTTTTGTCACTTACTTTCTCTGTACCTATGAGATGATCACATAATTTTTTATCCTTCATTGTGTTATATTATGTTGATTTGAATATGCTGAACCATCCACGAATCTCAGAAATAAATCCCACTTGATGATAGTGTATGATCTTTTTAATGTGCTGTTAAATTATGTTTGCTAGTATTGTGTTAAGGATTTTTGCATATAGGTTCATCAGAGATAATGGCTTATTATTTTCTTGTAACATCCTTGTCTGGCATAAGGGTAAGGCTGCCCTCATAAAATTAGTTTGTGAATGTTCTCTACCCTTCACACTTTTGGAACAATTTGAAAAAGACTGCCACTAAATCTTCTTTAAATGCTTGATAGATTTCACCAGTAAAGCCTGCTGGCTCTGGACATTTTTTTGTTGGAAGAATTTTTTATCACTGAGTCAATCACCTTACTAGTTATTGGTCTGTTCAAATTTTCTATTTCTTCATGATTTAGACTTGGTAGAATGTATGTTTCTAGGCATTTTCCATTCTTTTAAGTTATCCAATTTTTTGGCATATATTGTTCATAGTAATCTTTTATGATCCTTTGTATCTCTGTGGCATCAGTTGTAATATCTCCTGTTTCATTTCTGATTTTATATATTTGAGTATTTTTTTTCTCTTTTAATCTAGACAAAGTTTTGCCAATTTTGTTTCTTTTCAAAAAACCAACTCAGTTTCATTGATCTTTTTAGTCTCTCATTTATTTGTGCTCTGATCTTTGTTATTTCATTTGTCTACTAAATTTAGGCTTAGTAGTTCTTCTTTTCCTAGTGCCTTCTGGTATATTAGGTTGTTTGAGATCTTTTTTCTTAATTTAGACAATTGTTGCTATAAACTTCTCTCTTAGAACTGATTTTGTAAAAATCTCATAATTTTAGTATGTTGTGTTTTCATTTTCATTTGTCTCAAGGTATCTTTTATTTCTCTTTTGATTTCTTCTTTGACTACTGGTTAGTCAGGAGCTGGCTGTTTAATTTCCACATATTTGTAAATTTTCCAGTTTTTCTCCTGTAGATTTCTGATTGCATACCATTGTGGTCAGTAAAGATGCTTGATATGATGTCAGTCTACTTATATTTGTTAAGGTTGGTTTTCGTATGATCTACCTTGGAAAATGCTGCATGTATACTTGAGAAGAACATGTATTTTGCTGCTTTTGGATAGAACATTCTGTATGTGTCTGTTAGATTCTTTTCATCTAAAGTGTAGTTTAAGTCCAATGTTTTCTTACTGATTTTCTATGAATAACTTATCCATTTTTGAAAGTGGTTTTGAAATCCCCATTATTGCGTTACTGTCTATATTTTCCTTCTGATCTGTTAATATTTGCTTTTTGTGTTTAGATGCTCTAATATTGGGTGTATAGGTATTAATTCCTCCTGCTAAATTGACTTTATCATTATATAATAACTTTTATCTCTTTTTTCAGGTTTTGACTTAAAGTCTATTTTGTCTGCTATAAGAATAGCAACATCTGCTCTTTGGTTCCACTTGTATGGAATATCCTTTTCCATCCCTTCACTTTTGGTCTATAGTTATAGAATCAGTCCATTAAGATTTAAAGTAATTTCTGATAAAGGCTTACTATTGCCCTTTTAAAATTCTTTTCTGGGTGTTTTGTAGGCTCTTTTTTCCCTCCTTCCTCTCTTGCTCTCATCTTCTGAGATTTGATGATTTTCTGCTTTGATTCTTTCCTTATTATCTTTTGTATATCTACTATAAGTTTTTGCTGTGCAGTTATCATGAGGCACACATAAAACATTCTATAGTTCTAGCAGTCCATTTTAAGCTGATAACTCAACCTCAATAGCATACGTGTTTACTCTCTGCCCCCTCCCATTTTAAGTTTCAGATCTCATGACTTACATATTTTTATACTGTGTATTCATTAAAAAATTTTGTAGCTACAGTCATTTTTTAAGTTTTGTCTTTTAACATTTATACTAGAATTACATGTGATTTATACCCCATCATTACATATTATTCTAAATTTTACTTTTATTTACCTTTACCAGAGAGTTTTATACTTTTATGTTTAAAATAATATTACTAATTAGCATTCTTTAATTTCAGCTCAAAGAATTTTTAGCCTTTCTTATAAGCCAAGTCTACTGGTGATGAATTCCCTTAGTTCTTGTTTGTGTGAGAATAGCTTTACCTCTCCTTTAATTCTGAAGGACAACTTTGCCTGGCAAAGTATCCTTGGTTGCCAGTTTTTTCTTTCAGAATAACATTCTGCTCCCTCTGGCCTACGAGGCTTCTGCTGAAAAACTGGCTTATAGTATTAGGGGGTTCCCTTGTATGTAACAAGTTGCTTTTCTCTTACTCCTTTCAATTCTCTTGTCTTTAACTTTTGACAATTTTGATTATAATGTGTTCTAATGTGGATCTCTTTGGGTTATCTCATTTGGTGCTATTTAGGCTTTCTAGATCTAGATGTCTATTTTTATCCCAGGCTTTAAAAGTTTTCAGCAATTATTTCATTGAACAATTTTTCTATGCCTTTTTCTCTTCTTCTGGAACTCTTGTAATGAGTTTATTCATCCACTAAATGGTGTCCCATAAGTCCTTTAAGCTGTGTTCATTGTTTTTCTTTTTTCTTTTTGTTCTTCTGATTGGTTGATTTCCACTGACCTGTTTTGAAGTTCATTGATCTTTTCTTCTGTTTGCTCTTGTCTGTTGTTGAACCGCTCTATTGGGCTTTTCAGTTCACTTGTATTCTGCAGCTCTATGATTTCTTTGTAGACTTTCTTATATTTTTTCTCTTTGTTGAAATTCTCACTTAGTTCATGCATTGCTCTCTTGACCTCAGTAAGCATCTTTATGAGCATTAATTTGAATTGTCTGACAAGTAAATTACTTATCTCCATTAGTTTTATCACTGGAGCAAGCCGGGGGTAGAAAACATGGGAAGTTCCCACATGCTATGATTTTTAGGGTCCCATGGGACTACAAATTATGTGACCCACCAGGTCCCAGATTCAGGCTAACTGAAGCCCAACACTTGGGCAGCAAATGGAAACGTACATAATCAAACCCCTTCCAGGAAGAAACTTGGGAGCCTTGTGTTTTTACGTGCTCCTTTTGTGTTAAGGCTGGGGACCAAGAGTAGTAGTGAGAAGTACTCACACATGAGTTTAAAAGCACATATTTGTATTCTATGGTGAAGAAGGACTTGCAAATGCCAAGCCCATGTGGTGGTTTGAGGTAGGTGTTTTCAGAGCCAGTCTCTCGAGTGGCAGCCATAAAAATTGGAGTGCTAGATGTGTGGGCAAACTCCTTCTAAGGAGAAGCTGGATACCTGCTTTAATCATTGGAGTGAGAGGAGAAAGTGAGAGAAGTGTCCACAAGCCCTTTCAAGCTACTGGAGGAGCCCAGGAAACTTCCAGATGCAGAATGATTAGATGCCTGTCTGACCCTTGGGCAGCAGCTAGAAAAGTATGCAGTCCAACCTCTTCCAGGGAAAAACTGGTATCCTTGTGTTTCTGCCTGTTCCCTCTGTATTGAGACCAGGGCTACAGCCAATGTAAGTGCTCATACTTCTGTTTAAATCCAACTCTTCATTTAATGTGGTCCTAGGAGCTTCACAAATGCTGAGCCCTATTGGCTGTCCAAGCTAAGTGATTTGGGAGCCAGTCCCTTGGGTAGCAGCCATAAAAGTTAGGGAGCTATACATGTGATCTCAACCTTTTGTTTCTCAGGGAGAAGCTGGCAGTTGGGGGTTCCCTCCAATGATAAGGTTCTGCACCAAGGGCTATGGCATGTGTGTGTCTCAGCTTTTTTATTCATTTCAATGTGGGTATTTTATCAGTCGCCCAATGTGTAGGAGTCACTCAACTAGTTTTTGTATTTCTCTTCAAAACTGATTTGCATGTAACTATTTATTCAGGGCATCTGTGGGATTAAGGAAAGTCCAGAGTCTCTTATTCTACCATCTTGCTGACATATTTTGCATTTTTTCTTTATTTTTACATTAACTCCAAAAAAATATTAAACAGTAGTAGTAATAGCAGACATCTTTATCTTATGACTTTGATAATTTTGAAGCATAAATCAGGACATTAAAAAGAAAAGAAACTAAAGTTATTTTTGTCAAGGATTTCCTCTAGCTATTTATATTCCAGGACACTAACATCCATCCTCCACACATCTCCACAATGAGCTGTGAACAAAGCAGTAGGAGGAGGACATGACCCTGGCTGCTGAATTAAGGTCTACCAGCCTAAAAATCAAATGTAAAGACAGATGCAAAAGAATCTAAGTCTAAGACAGGTAGTCTGTGTGAACAAATAAGCTGAAACAATGGTATTATTCATTACAAGTTCATTTAAGGATATTCTATTTATATTTACTTTTATTTAATAAGAAAAATAGACCTTATTAATATTTAATATCGAGTTGATGCTAGAATCCTCACTCAGATCATATATAAGCAGATCATATGTCCTAAATGGGATGTGAGGTCTCCTGCTGGAAAGATGGGAGGTACTACAATTCAGGGTTTTACAGAGGTACTCATCAGTTATCCTTTGCCTTTACCATATTATTTTACCAGATTACAATGTACTGGAGTTATGTTTAGTTAAACAGGTTTATAGATTATAATATACACATTAAATTGTTCCTCATAAAATGAAGTGACTTTAAAATAATTCTACAAAGAAACAGAATATTGAAGAGAATACTAATAATGCAAATAATTAAAGTGTAATATATATTTTAAAAAGCAGAAAACGATTACTGTCACTCAACTGCCTAGTATTTTGTCCATCTCACAACCACTGGACTGCTATAAAGGAGAAAGCACTCTAAGTTTATGGAACCACATCAATGGAAAGCTTAGGAAAATCCATTATGATAGCCTATTATAAATGGTAAGGGGATTAAAAGATTACTTTTAAATGGTAGATAAAGTTTTCTGATTTTCTTAGGAAATTGGCTTTCACAGTGGATAATATTGATAAGATAAATTAACACTAAGAAAATGTCATTATTACTTGAATAGTGATACTCATTTTCAATTGCATCTAACTTAAACCTCTTGGTATTTTAGATTTTACACAATTTATCCAGTCTAATAGAATTTATAATACAGATTATAAACTACTTCTTTTCAAACTAGTCTCATTATTTCTATTGCTTTCCCTCTAACATAACCCTCTCACTTTGTTATTTTTGAAAATCACTGCCACATAAAGAAGATGCAAGTGAAGAGGAGAGTGCTAGAGTCTTTGAAAGGGGTCCTATAAAATCAAGCCTAAGTAGTCCACACTTTAGTATATAAGACACCATGCTGATAAATGCAAAGCTATGGATGGTAAATACAACACTTGCTTTACTTGACTTGTTTTTATTTTTTTATTTCATAACTTAGATAACATATTGAACTACAGAATTCAGAGAAAATTTAAAAATTAAATTTTGGAAAATGGAAAGCATAGAATGACTTTTCAAAATTATATAGCCATAAATTCAGGCTATACATTAGTTTATTTATTCATTCAAAGCAATATTTATAAATGGTTAGACACACTCAATTTTCAGTCAGTTCTACCACTTTTTACTAGGTAAATTAGTTAACTACTCTAAATCTCTGGTTCCTTATCTGAGGATAATAGGAGTACAATCTCTCTGGAGTCTGTTTTATAAGGGTACTAATCCATCCTGAAGGCTCTGTCCTTATGACTTAATCATTTCCCACAGCCCCAACTCCTAAGACCATCACATTAGGAGTTAGGTTTTAATATGAATTTGGAGAAATATAAATATTTAGTCTAGAGCATCCTATCCTTGCCTCCCCCCCAAAATTCATGACTCACATAAAAATATACATTTATTCCATCCCAACAACCCCAAAAAGTCTAAGTCCTTCCAATATCAACTCACAAATATAAAGGCCAAAGTCTCATCTAAATATTATCTATCCCAGACAAGAAAAAGCTAATGAAATTCCTTGCCACCAAACCAATATTGCAAGAAATGTTAAAGGGAATTCTTTAAAAAGAAGGAAAAAAAAAGATAAAAAATATGAATAATAAAATGGCAATAATATATATCTATCGATAATTACTTTAAATGTAAATAGAGTAAATACTCCAATCAAAGGACATAGGGTGGCTGAATGAATAACAAATCAAGACCCAACAACCCCAACTCCTATAGTAACCATAATTAATGATTTTTCCCTTAGATAACCTAGCCACTAGAGGCCATAGAGGAGCCAGGTTTTTGAGAGCACTAGCTCACCTTTGTCTCCAGGCTTGGCACCAATTCCTTAAATAAAATTTTACTTTCTTTATTACAATTTCCTTTTGTATCTTATTTGGCTTGGATGCATGCAGACAAGTGGACTTTTTGAGTCTGTGGTAACAATGGGTACTAGACTCATTGGGGTGATCACTTTGTAAGTTACATAAATGTCTAATCACTATATTGTACACCTGAAATTAATATAATGTTGTACGGCAACTGTAATTTAAAAATAAAAAATCCATTATTATAATAAGTAGATTGCTAAATAAATAAATACTATCTAAATCAAATATGGGTGAGACCTAAGGTAGGATCCATCTTGAGGCAAATTTATCTCTAGCTTTGAATCCCTGAAATCAAACATATTAAGTGTTTCCAAAATACAGTGGTAGGACAGACATAGGATTAAAGATTCCCCTTCTGAAGGAAGAAATAGGAAAGGAAGGAGTGACAGGTCCCGAGCAAGACTAAAATCCTAAGGCTGGAGAATAATCTTCTTTGGTTCTATAATCTGCCAAGTACAGTGGGGCTGTAGTCCTGCCTCCCAGACCCACTGAGGTAGGGGTCCCACTCCCAAAGTTTTGCCAAGTAGGTGTTGGGCCCCAAAAGCTATAGGTGGCCTTGACCCCATAACTTTGAGCAGCCCAACTAATGACTTTGTTTGGCACAGCCCACACTGCAGCTCTCAGGAGTTACACATGTGCCTGCAGTTCACCTGGGCTGGAATCACCTATAGCTAGCTCTACTGGCCTGGGATCATGAGGGCAGCCCCAACTCCAGAGCTCCACTAGTAAGAACCCTCTGCGGTGGCTCTGCGTGTGTTGTATGACAGAAAAATCTAGGTGGAAGTAGTCATGCTCTTATGGCTCGTGCACTCTCTGTCCTGGCAGAGACAGCATCACATGGACGGCAGCAATCTGCTGCCTGTGCCTTCTAGAGGGGAGATTCCTGTGGCATGTACCACAGGAACATGCTTGAGCCTCATCTGGAGCAATCAAGGAGCCCTACATTAATGCAGAGAGTAGAAGCCTGGAGGCCAGGCAGGGCAGCATGTGCCAAGGTACCACAAGTGCCTGTGGCCCCTCATTTGAAATCCAGGACTTTGCACTCTGGGCTTATAACGGGCAGAGTAGCCCTGATGATCTCTTAAACATCTTCTTCCAGTGTCTTGAACAATGGTCTATTCATGGTATTGTAGGCTTTTTCTAGCATACATCTCCAAACTCTTCCAGCCTCTACTCATTACCTAGTTCCAAAACTGCTTCCACATTTTTAGGTATTTATTACAGCAACACTGCCATTTCTCAGTGCTGATTTGTCGCTTAGTCTATTTGGACTACTATAACTGGGTGACTTAAAAACAACAGAAATTCATTCCTCACAGGCATGGAAGCTAGAAAGTCCAAGATCAAGGCAAGAGCAGATTTGGTGACTGGTGAAAGCTCACTTCCTGGTTCATTGATGGCAGCCTTTTTGTGGTAACCTCATTTGGTGGAAGGGGCAAAGCATCTCTCTGAGATCTCTTTGATAAGGGATCTTTAATTCTATTCATGAGGGTTCTGCCTTTGTGACATAGTCGCTTCCCAAAGGTTCCACCTCCTATAGCATCATAATTTGGGGGGGGGGGAACATTTGGTCTGTAGCAATAATCGATCAAATATATGCTGGCTTTAAAAGGGAGAAGATGGTTCCCAGTGATAAGGGAGGAAAGACGGCGGCAGACGAATCTAAGATTTCCATTTTGGGCAAATGACTGAACAGTGGAGTTAATAACCAAATAGAGGACAAAAATATGGTGCAAATTTGAGGTTTGGGGAACAGGAATAATGTGTCCTTTTTGTTTCTGAGTTTAAGATTCCTGTGAGTCTGCTAGATAGGCAATTTGAAGTATGCCTTTGTTCCTCTAAAGAAAAGGTCTAGAGTCACACGATAGAAAGACTAAACTGGCTGCCAGAAATCCTAAGCATCCATTCACTCTTAAATGTCTGACCATCTACCTGGCTTTTACCAAAGGTTTCATTTAAAGGAGTCCAAAGATCTAATCATCTAATACAAAGACTTATTCTTAAACCTCTAACTACTACTGAATCCTTTACTAGTTTCTCTTTCTCCCTCTAGTCTCTAAATGTAGGTCTTTCCGAAGGGTCCATATTCAAACTTCCTCCTTCCTTCTTCCTTTCTTCCTTAGGGATTTCACTCAAATAGCTTTGACACTCTCTCTCATACAAGTAGCTGCCAAATTTCCATCTCAAGCTTCCCAACCTCCATCTCAAGTCTTACCTACACATGGACATTCTCAAGAATTTTGACACTATCACCTGTGTGTTCCTCAAGATCTGAATTTGGGCCAAGCTCAGTTTGTTTTGCCTTCAAAACAGTTTCTCTTCTCCATTACTGTTACCTAGGCTCAAATTTCACCCAACATCAACTTTGAAACTGCCTACTTCCTCACGTCTCCATTTAAATAGTTATTTTGTTAAAACTTAAAAAATTAACAAGGTTTCTGTGTGTGTGTTCTCACTTTTTCAAGTCTACTACTACAAACCCAGCTCAGTTCCTCATTATTTCAAATAGAATGCTCATCACAAACTACTAACTGGTCAGTCTACTTTTTCTCTCTCTCTTTCAACTCACTGATAACAGGTTAGTCATAAACTCTTGATAATTGGTCTTCTTGCCAAAAAAAATACATATTTTTTCCATTGCTAATATAATTGGAAATAAGGTCCCCATTTCTGTATTTGAAATCTCCACACTCTACAGTGTAGTGGTTAGGAGTATGGGTTTTATTTACCAGTCAGAACTAGATTAAGAACTAAGAACATCTACTTAATAGCAATGTGACCTTGGGTAAATCATTTCATTTCTTTTCATCTAGAAAGTGGGAATAATACTGGCACCTACCTCATAGTGTTCTGAAAGTCCAATAAAATAAGGTATGTAGAGTATGAAACAAAAAGCACGGCACCTAGTAGGTGTCCATTAAATGGGTGCTAGCATTACTTTCTTCTATTCGTTTTCAAATTGCATGAACTTACATTATTTGATATTTCCCACATATATCCAATGTGTGTCTCTATACCTTTGCTATTTTCCTTCCTCTATCATAATCTGTAAGTTGCCTGCTTTCAAGGCCCACCTCAAATACCATCACTTTCAGGAAGTCTTACTGGATATCTTCAACCAGCTGCAATTTCTAATGCTTGACTTTCACATCCTCTTAATGTCTGGTATTTGTAACATTCTGATTCATATTATAGTGATGTGTACTGCCTATTCTCTACCACTAGACAATAAGCTCACTGCAGGCAGAGACATTATCTTTCTACTACCAGCAATGAATGAGTTGATGATGGAAACCCTGTTCTCTGTGTGTTGATCCCAAAATGCCTTAAAAGGGCTTTAAATGCAGAAATTTTTCACATCACTTCACTAATGTTGCTCAATTTTTCCTATATTTCTGTGAAGCATCTGGAACTGGCTAAATAATCTAACAGATGGGAAAGGGATTAGTGAGCGATTTTTTATTTGTAACAATACAATATTGGTTAAATTAAATTTATTAAAGAAACCACCAAGGTCTGTAGAGCTCCACTAAACAGTTATAAACAACTTAATGCAGCATAATCATTATAGGTATTTGTAGCATTAATGTGAAATTCATAAGCTAAAGGAAAGAAAATAAGAAAATTCCATTAAATTCTCCAAAGATTTCATGAATGTTATTTTAAAATGTTATAGCAGAGTCTGAAAAAAATAGAAAATAAGATAAATTATTCTTGAATTGAAATATTACACAGTTTCATTGTTCAGCAGAACAAAGGCCTTTAAGATGGTGAATGCCAATATGAATTCTTGTGAAGCATTAATTTTTATTACAATGTATATGTATTTTGTGACTGATGTATCCTAGATGGTAAAATTATAACATATCCAAGGAGTTCTGAACACTATTAGAATTTTATAAGACAGTGTGAATAAATACATACAGAAGAGAAATGAAGATAAATGGCTGCTTATAATAGAAATGGTCTTTATTGTTTGTATGTGAATGATAAAACTGATTGTTCCTCCAGACAAAAAGAAAACTCATTATTATTCTGTTCTCAAATACTGTTGTTATAGGAAGTGTATCTATTTTAACCACAAGCTACCCAAGATGATGCAACTTTTCTACGTTTGAGAAAAGTTAATAGTATCAGTATCAACATCTTCAGAATTAGGACATTTCAGCATTATAATTTCAATTTTCATCACATCTATTTTCTAGATAATATCTGACTTGTAACCAATGATTATAAGACTGCAATACTGAACCTGCCTATTTTCAAATAGAACATAAAGTGATTAATAAGTTAATTTTAATGTTATGGATTGAAATTTCATATTTCAAGAGATAGTAGAAAAAGATTAGGAGTTGGAATAAAAATGCAGTTTCTAATTTTGGTTATGCAACTTTCTATCTGTGTAATCTTGAAAGAGCCTCAGTGCTATTATCTGTAAAGTAAAAAGAGTAGGGCTAGATGATCTCTAAAAAGTTGTCCTGCGTTAATGTTTTATGGTTTATACATTCTGGCCATTCTTCCTCAAAAATCCTCTACTCTCCCTGCTGAATTATCATCAGCTCCTCTACCTTCCTTTTAGCCATGTATCAGAGTGCAAATTTCACCAGCCACCCTTTCATCACTGTGTTATTCAGTCTTGTCGGCTTTGAAGGCTTGCTAAACTTGCTGGTTTTGAGTGTTTATTCTGTCTTTAGCTCATATGCAATCTTCCTTAATTAGGCAATCATATTATTCTGAAAGGTGTATTTCTCAGTCATTAACAACCAGCACTCTTCATCACCTTCAATCCTCATCTAGAGCTTTCAGTCTGTTATCTCCCAACATCTCTTATAAAAGATGTTTTATCACAATCTTCAAGACAATTAAAGATAGCAGATAAAAATTCCTTTTGGCAAACGTTAATAGACTTTTTCACTGACCTTCCCATCTAATCGGCTTAATATGATGTTATAAGCTCTGAAATCAGAAAGTCTAAGAGAAACACAGAATTTTCCAATTACAGTTTGTATAACTTTGGGAAAGTCATTTAACCTCTTTTAACTGTATCTGCAAAATTATTATTTCAGAGAGATTGTAAAGATAATTTAAAAAAATAAGTAAATACAACAGAGAACAGAGTAAAAATAAAAATGACTTTGTACTAGGAACAGTCAAGTTTGAAAGTTTTCCCGGTACTCCCAGAATGGGAATTTTTAAATCATTATTCTTAGGAAGATTCCATGAAGAAAAAGAAAAAACAAAGTACAGAGAAGTGAGGTGAGGTCTGTATAGCAAAAAGAGATAGGGGTTTTACTGGGATAAAGCTGAAGAAGTTGCATATCATTCTAGAAAAAGTTTAAAAAACATATCTACGATTTTAAAGTAGTAAAGAACTATGTGGCATTCTCATACTCAACTGACATAAGTGTAAACTGGTGGAAATTCTGCAATATGTAACAAGGGTCTTTAAAATGTACCCATATGGTAATAGCATTTCATCCAATACTGTTAAATTGTGTGTAATTTAACACCTATGTACTCATCTTACTCTTAAGGTAGTAAGTTATTAGTATCAGTTAAGTTGCTGATTTTGACAACTACATTATAGTAACAATAATAAAAATAATTCTTCATTTTTGGAAATACACACTAAAGTATCAAGTGGTAGAGAGGGGGCATGACTGCAACTTAATCTTTGTAAAGATTGTATTCTTTGCTCTATTTGGTCAACCCCTCTGGAACCAGCAACCTGCACCAGGAATGTGGGCTGCCATCTTCATGGTTACCGGTGAACTGATGAATGGAGGATAGTAGGTGGGTGTAATGATTAATTTTATGTGTTCACCTGGCTGGGCCAGGGTGCCTAGATTATTGGTCAAATATTATTCTCAATGTTTCTGTAAAGGTGTTTTTAAAATTCAGACATTTAAAATTTGATCACTGAAATTTAAAACATCGAATAGTGAAATTTAAATCGATGGGCTTTGAGTAAAGCAGATTACTCTTCATAATCTGGGTGGGCCTGATCTAATCAGTCGAACGTCTAAACAGAAAAAAACTGACCTCACCCAAGCAAGAAGAAATTTTTCCAGCTAACTGCCTTTTGACTGGAAATGCAACTCTTCTGAGTCACTAGCCTGTTGGCCTACTCCATCAGATTTTGGACTCACTAAGCCTCCACAATCATGTCGGTCAATTCCTTAAAATAAACATCTTGATAGATAGATAGATAGATAGATAGACAGATAGATTGATTAACAGACAGACAGACAGACAGACAGACAGACAATCTTGGTTCTGTTTCTCAGGAAAACCCTGACTAATAAAGTGGGTAAGTAAAAATATCACATAGATTACTTTAGATTACTTACTGAAATTTAGCAGCTTCTTTCTTTAAGAACTCTTTAGGGTGTTGTCAAGTAGATTTCAGAGCTCCAAAAAAGGTTAATTCTAACAGTTCTTCTCAGTTTAATCATTGCTTTAGTGGAGGGATAGATTTTTTTTTTTTTTGGAGTTCCCTATTCTGTCATTTTCAGTGATATCACTACGACTTACTCTTAAATGCTTCAGTATATAGGTACAATGTACATACATACATACACACAAAGAGACAAAGCAAAATGTAATAAAATGTTAAGATCTGGGAAATATGGGTATAGTATAACTGGAAATTCTTTCTCCTATTCTGAAACTTCTAAAAGTCAGAAATTATATAAAAATAAAACAATTTATTTTACCAGTCAGCTATCTTGGTGACTGGTTCAAAATGGAAGGCTGAACATATGCAGAGCCTTCTCATTCCACCTCAAATGCAAAGAAATTACAGAAGAGTATGTCATATATTTAAAAGACATAATAATTTTAAAAAAAGGCAATACCCTCAGTCTCAGAAATTATGAGGAATCTTTCCATGAAAGATGATAGATGGGAACAAAGAGAAGGAAGTCACAGTCTAAAACATACACAGAAGAAAACTCCTACAAAGACAGAAGTTGGTCCAAGAGTGTGCTAAGCATACATGTGTCAGATAATAAAACCAGAAAGGGTCTGGAACAACCAAGAGAGTGAATGATTAAAATATTAGAGTAGAGCATATAGGTAATCCTATTTTGGGCCAATAGTAAACAATAGAGATGTCTGTCATCTGGTTAAACAGAGATAGCTGATGCCGGGCAAAGGGGTAGAACAGGAGCTTCAGGAGGCTAGCAACACCCAAGGAGAATGGAGAGTTCTCACTACCCAGAAGAAGCTACTGGCTCACCAGTAGCTTTGTTTCAACACTTCTCCTTCCATATTTGGAGAAAAGCTAAACTAAACAGAGAATTCATAAATGATCTCAAATACATAGTTCAGCGCTCAACCACAATAAAAAAGAAAAGTTAATAATGAAAGAGAGGAAACAAATCCAACAAAAGGAAGGATGTGTAACCTATAAAATATAGGCTTAATAGACAGCATTTTAGAATATCTACTAATCTCAGAAAGATAAGAAAGAATATTCATTTTTAAAGGAATCAACAGAATATCATGGAAATTTAAAATTTGACCACTGAAATTTAAAAAAATCAAAATGGTCAAAAACAAAAGTAATGAACTCTAAGACTGAGCTAAGGGTTTTTCACAAAATGCACCCCAAACTTTAAAAATTATGTATAAGAGAAATGAACAAACTAGGAAACAAACAAGCAAAAACAAACAAGCAAACAAACATATAAACAAAGAATCAATAGAGTTGATCTATGTATTAGTCTGCTTGGATATCATAAAAATAAAATAAAAAGTAAAATAACTGGCTTAAATAATTGGAAACAAATTTATTTTCTCAAAGTTTTTGAGGCTAGAAGTCCAAGATCAAGGTTCTGGCCAAACAGGTTTCTGATGAGAGCTCTCTTTCTGACCTATAGATGGCCATCTTCTTACTATGTGCCCCCCTCACATGGCCTTTCCTCAGTGATTGCTCCAAGAGGGGGAAGACAGCTTTCTGGTGTCTTTTCTTATAAGGACACTAATTCTATCAGACCAGGGCCCCATTTTATGACCTTATTTAAATTTAATTACTTCCTTAGAGGCCCCCATTTCCAAATATAGACACAATAGGCCTTCGATATGCGAATTCAGGGGTGTACGCGGACATTTGGTACATAACAACCAGTAAAACCAAAAGCTGGTTCTCTAAAAAGAGAAAATTCAGAAATAAAGCATATTAGAAATATAACTGTAGAACCTTAGAAATCTTTAAGTTACTAGAGCACTCTTTATAAATATTTTAAAGGAAGTTTTAAAAGCCAGAAAAGGAGAGCATAAAAAAACATTATGTCAATCTCATTTATGAAAGTAGATTTTAAAAATCCTAGCTAAAGCAGATCAGATATGTAAAGTAAATCAGATCTGTTAGAATATTAAGAGACAAATTAACTATGGCCAAATATGCAATGAGAGGTAAGAATTAATTAGTCCAAGACTGGTCCCTGGCAAAATGGCTTCTCCAAATTGTGGCATCTTGCAAAGCTCCATGGAAACTGATTACGCCATCAATTCTAGTCAACCACAATACTTGGGCCTCAGAAGTGCCACCTCCAACCTGCATCATGCCAGCAAAGGGTTGGTGCTAGCCCAATCATGTATACTGATGTGGCTGATGGGTGTTGCAATCCTATCACTAACTTGCAGCATCTTAAAACCAGCTGTAACCACAAGGCTTAGATTTCAGGTGGGCTGCGACTACCCATCAACCTTGAATACCATGTTCTCAGAATTGCACTGGAATCAAAGTTCTGTCACATCATATTACTATTATATCCTGGTCCCTGATCACCTTAGGGGGAGAATCTGCTGTTTCTCTAATTATTCAGTAAAAGCTCTCTAATGGAAGGTCTCTCTAATGGAAGTTTGTCATAGGCATTATTAGAAGGCTGTGCTCTCATTCAGAGTGGAATGAGGCAATGGAGACTGGCACAATGAGCTACTGATCCCTGTCCCTGTGAGCTTTCTCTAACAAACGCCGCTCCAGCAGGGCTGATACGTGTACTTCTTAACTACTTGCACTGTTTGCATGGCATGCCACATTACAGAGTAAAGAAAGAAACCCATATAATCTTAATATCTGCCACCTCAAAAGCATTATGAGAAATTCAATATTCATTCATGATCTTTACAGCAAAAAATAAAGTTCGGTCCAAGGCTAGTGCCATTTATAAAAAGAAACTTCAGACTGACTTAACGGTAATGTAAAAAAGTATCAAATAACATACATAACATTGAAATGGAAATGTATTTGCATGTAAAACGTGAAAGTTGTAAAAGACTGATACACTTAAATATGTTGAGATTAAATTTCCTGTGTAAATAAAACTTAAAAACCACTAGAATATAAGTTGAAAAGCAAGAAACAAAAATAAACACACAGACATATGGATTAATATTCAGAATACATAAAGTGTGAAGTGAATGTACTCAGTACAAGAGCATCGAGAAAGCAGGAAAGCCTCAAGGTTACTCTTCTGTTTACATTGTTGTTTTTTTTTAAATTTTGAAATAAGACTAAATCTATTTAATATCCTAGTAAAAGTCTGCTTATCAATAACAACATGAAAAGTACAAAACAGACTTGTGATTTCAAATATATTAATACACAGTCATAAAGTGTATGACTAAATAATGTATTTCATGAGCAATGACAGGTGGAAGGGGGAAAAGAAGACTACGGTTGGGTCTAGCAAAAAATCAATACAGATGTAGAGAGGATTCATATCGTATATTCTACCACCAATACTAGACAAAATGCAAAAAATAAAATTTAAACATGACTCAGGAGAGAGATTATAATGGCTAAGACTTATGTCTCAAAGGCTGTGGGAGAGAGCCTACCGAACTCACTACGTGGTTTGTGTATATAGTGGCATGTAGTATGTAGGTTTTTCCAAAAGGAAGAAGTATAGAATTTTAATTTTAGACTAACAACTATACAATTATAAGATACCAATAAAAATGGTCCATTGCTTATTATTTATACTATCCACTTCTTAAAATTTAGTTTTAAAAATAAGCACTGTGTCACATTTTTATAAGATTGACAAAATGTTCTTCCCTCATTATAAGAAGTCTGGTGATTTTTTTCTCTGAACTTTTAGAAAAATGTTAATGACAGTATTTGGGTTTGGGCTCAAATGAGAGAGGTTTTTAAATAAAGATTTCAGAGTTAAAGAATTCTATATTTTGGATTCATTAATCACCTAACATAGAAATGTCTCTAAAGCCTAACAGAAGCAACCTAAAAACCAACCTACTCAGCATCAATAAATATTACCTTTCTTCTAGAAGAATTTTTCTTTAATCTGAAATTTAAAAAAATTCTAATAGGTTAAAATAAACCAAATGCCCACTTTACACAGGTAAATATTTCACAAGTCAACTGAATCCAAAGCTAAAACTGAATTGTGCAAGTTTTCAGTGAAATTGTCAGTCATATAATACAAACAAAAGCAAACTATTTAATACAGGATGAACCCTCTAAGAAATGTACAAGAAGCATTAGCTTTTGTTTTTTTCTATCTTGAAGCCTTGCACATTTTATTTTTTAGATAATGTAACATTTTGATAGAGTATATTAGCTACTGTGTGGTAATGCTTTGGTACTATTCATAAAGAATCTCTTATCTTAAAGATGTGAGTTTTCCCAAAGAGAAGCTTTGGTTCTGCTTTAGAAGTCTCATATAAATTAAACACCTCATCAAATATTAACATAGAGGGAGATAACACAGGATGCAATTCAGACAGTCAAGTTACCTCTTTGTATATTTATGAATTACTTTCTCCTCCAAGGTATTTACACTAGAAAACTTAGTCTGTCCTGATTAATATTTCAGTAGTAAAGGTTTGAGTGATTAGAACCTTGGCAAAACCTTAATTCAAAATTGTTAACAAATACTTTCAGTGACCAGACTATGTGATTGAGTTATTACAAATTTATTATTATTAGAGAAAACAAGCATAGTCATCTTTGAAACATGCCTCCATCACTATTTCTCAACGTAGGATAAAAATACATACGATTTATCATTTAATTATATTTATATCTGTCTTCTGAAATTCCCCTAATTTCATTCATTAGAAGGGGATTTAAAGACTTAAGAACAGAATAGCAGCACTCAGGTTTCTTCTGAAGTACTCAGTATCTTAAACAGTATGTACTCTCTTTATTCTGTTTTAGTAAGCTACATATAGTACTGGTCTCAGAGTTTTTGGAAAGGGAGAAAAGAAAAATTAATTCAAAACCATTCTAGAAAATGCTTTTGGGCACAATAGCAAAAATCAAAAACATGAAAGCCACTATTATGGGCTGAATTGTACATCCCCACTTCTCCCCCGCCCCCAAAATTATGTGTCTAAGTCCGAAATTCCAATACCTCAGAACTTTACTATATTTGGAGATAGGGTCTTTAAAGAGGTAGTTAAATTAAAATGAAGTCATTAGAGTAGGTCCTAATCCATCTGACTGGTGACCTTAGCAGAAGAGGACATGTAGACACAGAAGCCTGCATAGGAAAGATGATGTGAAGACACAGAGAGAAAAAAACCCTCCACAAGCCAAGAGGAGACGTCTGGGACAGATCCCTGTTTCAAGGATCTCAGAAGGAACCAACTCTGAGGACATCATGATTTGGCTTCTAGCCTCCAGGACTGTGAGCAAATAAATTTCTGTTGTTTAAGCCACTTAGTCTATAGTACTTCGTTATGGCAGCCCTAGCAAATTAATACAGTCATTTTTATCTTTCCAAAATTTAAATAGTTTTTTGTTGTTGTTATTGTTCAACTTCTACATAAACCTTAGTCACCACTCCTCAGTAGAAACAGGTAGAGGCTCTGGCCTCTGCTCCCTGAACTTCTCAGATGCAGCATCCTCATTGGTGTACTTCCCCAAAATGCCTTTTATAGATAAATTCACAACAGATTTTCTGCCTTTTCCAATGCATGAGATTAAAAAGAAAAAGAGAGATGTTTTTGTTAGAACCAGAAGACATCTCTGTATCAGAGCCATCTTCTGATTGGTAACTGCAATAAGAAGACTGGGCTGGAGAAGTATGTGAGGCGGTACCATGGGCATCAGAATCCTGAGGTTGAAATTAATCCTGCAGTTTACTGATCTGGTGCATTTCCTTATTCTGTTTCCAGATAAAAGTTTTCACCTTCTTTGGCTTCAATACAGTTTACACTGGGCCCTGCCCTTTTATCTACCACGATTCTAGTTGTTTTGTTTCTTTTAATCCTGCCAGCAGCTTTTTCTATCTTTTCACGAGTAGTACTCAGCCACTGCAAATGTCTTCTGTAGGAGTCTGATCCTTCAGAGGTCTTTTCATCATTCACTGTCAGTAAACTGAGAATTAGAGAACCTACCTCTGCAAGGTTCATTCTTGGCTTGTAAAATCAAACATCTTTTCTTCTAGAAAAAGTATTCTAAAAGCAGCCATTCCACACTCAATAACATCCCTGAGATGTGGAACATACACCAGGCCATCCCCCTAATCCACATCCAGTCCTTCCCTCCTCAACGATCTTCTTATCTAGGAAGATTGTCACTGGCAGATCTTCATATTTTTTATTTTTGTTTTTAACAAAGAAAAAGCACACAGCAAAGTTTCAAAAGCTTAAGAAAGGGACAGTATCCATGGTTGTTGATGAGGTAAATGGGCATTACAAGAATGAAGTATGCTTAGTATCTAAATGCATTCTATACACTTGGTGGGACATATAGGATAGGGACATAAGGGTTAAAAATATAGCTTCATCTTTCCCTCCTTAGTTAATATTTCTGAGTTTTTATTTGCTCCTGGGGACTCAGTTGGCTAACAGATAAAAATGCAGACCAGGAAAAACTAAGAATGCTTTTTATAGAAGAAAAAAAACATGAAAATGTTGTAAGGCTAGATTTGGAAGAGTATAGGAGAAAGAAGGAATGAAGTAAGGACGTGACAGGTCAATTTTGTTAATGAGTTTTGAGGAAAAGGCAAACAATTATGCATAGTTTGAAACTCTGAGGATAGATTGGTAAAGAGAATTTTTAGAAATTTACTTGGTAAATGAAGGACTTCCTCCTTTGCCATCTCTTTCAAAGACTTCATAAAGATTAAATCATTACTCTAAAACAAAGTGACAAATTATTCTTTGCCATAATGATCCAGGGGGTTAGGTATCAACCTCTGCAAGTTAAGTTTCTCTGAGAATTACTTTAAGGTATAAAGAAAATGAATTCTAGGTAAGAATTTAGGGCTCAAGATTAGATTTTTATAGATGGAAATCAGATTTAGGCAGCATTATCTGATTTCACTAAGTGGAGATACTCTCTTGGGGAGTCACGAGCTAAAATTTTATTTTAATCCAGTCTTCAAAGACATCTAGCTGTTAGAGATGATGCCTTTCCTGGTCTAAAAGAGGAGGTCTGTGGTGAAAATAATTAGACTAGTTTAGGGTTCATCTCTCTTTTCACTGGCCATGATGGAAACCATTAGAGATTGAGATATTATGCTATAGTCATCCAGTGGTCATTGGAACCACTAGTAGGGAGAGTTTGCTATCATAAACTGGAAACATTTTTAAGGAACATTGCTAGGGATGGGAGATAAGGCACTTGAATTGTGGCTGAAATAAACCAATGCGCTAATAGTATCAGGCCTCAGAGGTTGAAAAATGCTGAAGATTAAGTGAGGATCTATCCATAGGATCTAGAATTTGGAATTCATAATGAGGTCACAGCCACAAGGGACTACTTTTGTGGAAGTAATTCCATTTCTATATCCACATACCACCACCACCACCACCAAAGTAACTGTACATTTCAGGGAAGATTTGCTGGGATTCTTAAACCAAGTTAGCATACACATAGCAAACTAAAGGGAAAATAATCTATCCACAGACTCTGAAACTTTTGAAATGAATCTTCCAACAAGGCATGGAGGAATTAAAATAAATAGAAATTTCTAATAGTTAGGTTAGTACAGGAGATATTTATGTAGAGAAGAATTACTAAGCAAATTCATTCTTACTCCTAACAAAAAAGAACTCTTAAGAGAAGGCAGTAAAGAGTGTCTGAAGAAGTTCGGGCACAGAGATGATTCAGTCTCCTAAAATATGATCTTAACTAGCCAAGTCCCTGAGCATGGGCCAGGTCCTTCACTCACAATCAGTGAACTCTCAGAAGTAGCTGATGGGCCAAGTCATAAACCTGCAGCAGAATTAGCTTTTACTGTAATAGGGTTGCCCAGAAATAGAATTGCTGTGACCATACACACATATTCCCCCAGCAGCTCACAAATGTAAGTGTAGGAGGGACGGATGTAGTTGTAACCCTAGGATTGGTCAAGATCTTGTACCATAGATAGGTCTTCACTTTTGCTTTGATTATGAAAAAGTAGGGCATCTATTTGAAACTATCCCCAAAAGGGAAAGGGCTGGCTGAACATTCTACTTTCTTTGTTGTCAGAAGAAACAGACCTTGAGTGTGTTTCAGAAGATATACCTTATAAACATTTTATACTTCAAAATTTTATCTTTGGCATAGGATATATGCTGACAGCAGATCCAGGTTTAGCCAGAGATCTTGACTCTGAACCTCTTTTGACTTTACCAAAGCAAAATCAAACACTAAAATTAAAGTATCTATAAATTACTTACTGTACTTAATTTATACCTGAAATTACTCATATGATGAAAATGTAAACACTTTGTTCTCATCTAATATCTGGTCCTTAGTTCTCTGACCTTCTGACCTTTGACTCTACTTCTCTATTTCTACTTACTTCACTTTAACCATTCTCTTCCATAGGTACTTTCTCCCAGTTTTGTCATCACCAAAATATCAATTACAAGGTTCTCTGATCCTCTGATTTTCCCAATAAGTCTACTAAAACCAATCATTTTTCAAGTAACGTAATCATACATTATTTCAGTCCTATCTTCATTTCTATCTTTCTCCAGCTTTGATTCTATGGCCTCTCATTAAGATTATTCCCTTAAAAAACTTTCATAAACCTCTCTTCTTTTGAGCTCCTTTGGATGCATTAAATTACTTTTTTCTCTCCTCTCCTGTACCTGGGCAACTGAATGTTACATGGGATGACTGGTTTGACTTTGTAAAATATATAACAGCTTTACTGAGATATAATTCATACACCATACAATTAATTCATTTAAGTGTACAATTTAATAGTTTTTAGTATATTCACATAGTTGTGCAACTATAACCATATTCAATTTCAGAACATTTTCTTTACCTCAGAAAGATACCTGTTCGGAGTCACTCCCCATTTCCTTCCAAATCTCCAAGTTCCAGGCAACCACTAAATCTCCATTCTCTATACACTTCCCTATTCTGGAAATTTCATATAAATGTAATCATGCAATATGTGGTCTTTTGTAGTGTGTACTAACCCACATACATACACATATGTGCACATGCACACAAAATATTACTGACCCATAAAAAGGAATGAAGTATATTGATACACGCTACAATGTGATGACCTTAAAAATGTTATGCGAAGTGAAAGAAGCCAATTACAGTGTGCTTATCCATTCATCAGCTGACAGACATTTGGACTGTTTACACTTTTTGGCTATTGTGAATAGTACTGCTATATATGTTCATGTAAACATTTTTGTGTGGACATACGTTTTCTCCTCTTGACTATATATCTAGAGTAGAACTGCTTGACCATAGGGTAACTCTATGTTTAAGATTTTGAGGAACTATCAAAATGTTTTCCAGAGCGGCTGCACCATTTCACTTTCCTAATGTCTGAGGTATACAGTGAGTTTCTAACTTCTACACATCCTCACTAACTCTTGTTATCTTTTTATTATGGCCATCCTAGAGGGTAGAGGTGTTATCTTATTTCAGTTTTAATTCACATTTCTCTGATAACTAACGATGTTGAATATTTTTTCATGGGCCTTTTGGCCATGTGTATATCTTCTTTGAGGAAATATCTCTTTCTCAAAACAGAAATGTCCTTTGTAAATTTTTTAATTGGGTTATATGCTTTTTATTGTTGAGTTGTAAGATATATTTTAGATCCAAGTTCCTTATCAGATATATAATTTGAAAATATTTTGTCCATTCTATGGGTTTTCATGTTCTTGATGGTGTCATTTGAAGCATAAAGTTTTTAATTTTGAAAAAGTCAATTTATCTTTTTTCTTAGGTCACTTGAGATTTTGGTGTCATATCTAAGAAGGCTTTGCCTAACCCAGTTATAAAGATTTATTTGTTTTCTTCTGAGAGTTTTACACTTTTAGCTCTTTAGGTCTATAATTTATTTGAAATTAATCTTTTAAAATGTTGTGGAGGGGTCTAACTTAAGTTTGTGTATGTGGTTATCTAGATGTCCCAGCAGCATTTGTTGAAAAGAATATTTTGCCCCATTGAACTATCTTGGCACAATTGATAAAATCAATTAATTGTAAATGTGGGTTTATTTCTGGATTCCCAATTCTACTCCATTGATCCATTATTCTATTTTTATGCCAGGACCATGTTGTCTTGATTACTATGATTTTACAGTCAGTTTTGAAATTGAGAAGTGTGAGTCTTTCAAATTTTTTCTTCTTTTTCAAGATTATTTTAGCTATTCTGGGTCCCTTCAAATTCCATATGAAATTTAAGATCAGCTTGCTAATTTCTGCAAAAAAAAAGTCAGAGGACAGTTGATAGGAATTGCATCTATAGATCAATTTGGAGAGCATTGCCATCTTAAAAACATTAAGTATTCCAATCTATAAACTTAGATATCTTCCCATTTATTTAGGTCTTCTTTTATTTTATTCAATGATGTTTTGTAATTTTCAGAATATAAATAAGTTTTGTACTTATTTTGGGATAGCTATTCTTATTTTCTTTTCATGTTATTGTAAACAGAATTTTCTTAATTTCATTTTTGGATTGTTTATTGCTAGTGTATAGAAATATGACTGTATACTGGTCCTCTGTCTGGCAACACTGCTGAACTGGTTTACTAGTTCTAATAGTTTTTTTTAGTGGATTCGTTAGGATTTTCTATATACAAAATCATGTCATCTGCAAACAGAGATAATTTTACATTTTCTTTTCCAATCTGGCTGCCTCTTATTTCATTTTCTTGCTTAACAGCCTTGGCTAGAACACTCAATGCAGTGTTAAACACAAGTGGGAAGAGTGGACATCCTTTTGTTGTTCCTTAGTTAGGGAAACACTCTCATTTTTTCACCATTAAATATGATGTTATCTGTGAGTTTTGTATAGATTCTCTTTCAGATTGAGGAAGTTGCCTTCTATTCCAAATTTGTTAAATTCCTTTATCATGAAAATGTGTTGGATTCTATCAAATGCTTTTTCTGCATCTACTGAGATGATCACGTGGTTTTCCTACTTTATTTTATTGATATGGTATGCCATATTAATTAGTTTTCAGATGTTAAACTGATTTGGAATTCCTATGATAAACTTCCTTAGTCATGATGTATAATCATTTTTATATGTTGCTGGATTCAGATTGCTAGTATTCTGTGGAAAATGTTTATGTCTATATTTACCCAAGATAATAGTCTGTTCTCTTCTTTTAATGTTTTGGTATCAGGGGAGACTGATTTGATTTTAAATTCATGACCACAAACCTCAACAGGGCACTCAACACTTCTTTATAATCCTACCACGGTTCACACAGATATTTACTGTGTACCTCTCACGTGCGACACAAAAGTTCAAGCTGCTAGGGAAATAGCAATGAAAAAAAAAACAAAAAACAAAAAACCAGACATCAAAAATGAGTTAACATTCCAGTAAAAGGGGAAGTAGTATATATGAACAAACCAATAAAGAAAGCAAGATAATTTCAGATGTTAATAAATGAAAAAGAAATAAACAGGATGGTATGATAAGAAGAGGTGTATGTTGGAGAAGGTGAGGAGATGATTAAGGAAAGTTTACATGGAAAGAAGACATTTGAACTCAGAATTGAAAACTGAAGACACAGCTAAAACGCCTTGAAAAGAAAAAAAAAATTTGGCCTATTTGAAGGAAAAAAAATGAGATCAGTGTGACAGGTAATAAGTGCAGGGAATATTTCTTATCCAGACCTATTACCAACTAGAAAAAAAAAGAGAATTCAATAAAAAATATCCAAGAAACTTAACAGTTACTTTGCAAAAGAGGAAATCCAAATGACCAATAAATATGAAAAGGTCCTCCAACCACTGTACACTTACGAGCAAAGCCAATGTTAAAAAGACTGACAATGCCAGGTGATGGCAAGGATATAAACAAACTGGAATTGTCATACATAGTTGGTTGGGTTGCCAACTGGTATGACCATGGGTAAATTTGCTTTTCATTATTTATTAAATTTGAACATACTCGCTCCTAGGTATAAACATATCTATATCTAATATCTATATGTATATTTCTATCAATAAATATGTACAGGAACATTCATTGTCAAAAACTGTAAACTACTCAAATATCTATAAATTTTTCTGTAGAACAGAAAAATGGGATGTGGTATGCTCACACAGTGAAATACTATATAATATAGCAATAAAAATGAATAAATGCCTGCTACATACAACTTGAGTGAATCTCAGAAACATGTTGCATGAAAGAAACCATATATAAAAAAATACATACTATATAATTCCATTTATATAAAGTTTTATAATAAGTAGAACTAATTTGTCACATTAAAAGTTAGAATAGTAGTTAAGTTTGGGTCAAAGCAATACAGTAACTGAGAAAGTGTACAAAGTAGGTTCTGTGGGGCTGGCAATGTGCTTTTAAAGTCCTGACAACTGTGACAAGTAATGAGTGAGGGGAAGAGATTCATCCTTACCCTGAATGTGGTTATACAGGTGTATTTACTTTTGTGAGCTGTTCATCTATAATGTTTGCAGTTTTTGTATATATGGTATAGTTCAATATATCATATATTTTAAAATAGATATTATAAGACGGCCTAAAGAATAGATTTGAGGAAAGAGATGATGTTTTGGCTTTGGGTAGGAATAGAACTGTTAAGAAAATTGGACTGATTTCATACATGGTTTAGAGGAAGAATGGGTAGGAATCACTAATGTACTACATATAGGGAATGAATAGAAAAAGGTAAGAATCAAGATTGATTACTAAATTCTCAGCCTAAGTAATTCAATCAAAGCTGGTGACATTTATGTTTCCTAAAAGATAGCATGGTTGATTGTGTTAGAAGTTGCTCAGAATTTCCATAACGAGGACAAAGAAGTTGCCCTTAGATTTAAACAGAGAAGTCACGATGATCTGAGCAATATTAGGTTAGTGGTAGAGATGAAATCCTGATTGGAGCATGCGGAAGTGAAATTATGAAGTAAGGAAATGGAGAAAACAATTTTAGGTTACTCTTTGAGTATTTTTTGTTTTTTTTTTCCTGTGAATGGGGAGGGGAAAAATGCAAAAAAAAAAAAAAAAAAAAAAGAAGAAGAAGAAGAAGAAGAAGAAAATAAAAGAAAAGAAAAAAAGCATTGTGGGATCAGGGCAAATTATGATATATATTATACAAGTGGTTGAGGAGAAGGCACCTAGTATAAAAAAATAAACTTGACTTAATAATTTTGGCAGATTAGGCCTTAATCCATTACAATTCACCTTCCCATCCCCCCTCAACCAGAAAGTCACTTTCTAAGATATTATTAACTTTCACTACAAATGGTCAAATTTTTCTATTCTTTAAGTTTTGCTATGTTTAGGGGTTGGAGAACGTTCCCATTTTTCTCTTCGTTTTCTTTTTTTCCTTTAACAGCTTTATTGAGCTATAGTTCACATATCATGAAATTAACTCATTTAAAGTATACAATCGTTTCTTTCTATGTCCTGGGTTCCTTAATGATGTTTGAGAGTTGTCCAGCATTAATAACATGCAGCATAAAACAAAACAAAAAAAATGTTTGGAAATAGAACAGATATTTTCCCTCCAAACTTTATCTCCATGATCAACTCTAAAGTAAAAAGTATTTATTGTACAAAACAAGATTTCAGAAAAAAACACATAGATAAACCATTTCTAATTGTTGATATTCAGGAAATAACTCCTAATAACTTGAGGACTATTTTTGTTTCTGTTTGTTTGGTTTTTACTTTAGGAATCTTATCCTTATTCTATACATCTGCTCTTCTGGATATGAGAGAAAATTAATCTCTACTTGTTTCAACCACTATTTGGTGTCTTTCTATAATTACCTGAGGCCAAAAGCATATACCTAACAAATATAGGCTTAGTCCCTGATCTCTTACATCTAAGCTGCTGATTCTTGCAGGAAACTACAGTCATGCCTATTGGTACTACTACAAGTTCAGACTCCAAACTCAGATGAGCCCATGGCACATCTTTAAGGCTATTCTTTATATGTATTCTTTCTTTTTCCTCTTACTTCCTTACAGTGATTATTCAAAATCTTTATAAATCTCAGACCATCTTTCTCATTCTCAAAGATAAATTTTTGTCCTACATCAAAGAAAACCTCCATCACTTCTCATCTCAATACCTAAACTAAATGCATATCTAAAACTACTCTTATTTGCTGCAGTTTCAGACTTTGACTTTATTTTCTTTGTTCTGATTACTTCTTGAGTATTCTTGAGGGTTTATGATGACCCAGACATCATGCCAAGACAAAGACAAAATCCCTCTTTTCAATTAATGGTTTAAGAACTATTATGAGACAAATAGAAAATGATATGGAAGCATATTAAGGCACACCTGAGACTTTCAGGTACAGGGTGTCCAGCTACTTAGGAAAGTTGATGTCTAAGACAATCTAAAAGATGATAAGTAGGAGTCAATGCCCCTATAATGTGCCCCAGCAGTCTCTGCTCCCTCTACACACCACTCAACACATTGTATAATAGTTTATTTAAAGAATTGCTCTACAAGAAAATCCATTTAGGGAAAGGTTCATATTTATCTTGTTAACTACTGGATCCCTAGCATCTAACGAATACTTGCCGACGAGAAGCACTGATTGACTATTTACAATATTATAAGACAATGGAAATAATATGAACTTCAGAGTTAGACTGACCTAGGTAATACTGATATTCAGAATATGTAACAATTAGGATGACTATGTTCACTCATTTACCTAATTAACATTGCTTATATGTCAACCTTAGATTATACTTAATGATGCAACAGAAATTAATTTAGAGCCTACTATCTGTGCAAAATTGTAATTCATCTTTATCATTCAGGGACTAGTTTAGGTAGATATTGCTGGATAGCTTCTAGCTTAAATGCTCCAAGATGCTTAATGTATTTCTTTGTTTTAATTGAAGATAAATGATGGATTTGATCTAAAATCAGCAAAATAGAAATGAAATATCTTACTGGCATATTTAAAGGCTGGCATGTCTTGCAGCAACTATATTCTTCTGCTTTAAAATGTTTCAAGGGAACCATCAATAATTAGAAATCTGATAATTGTGCTAAATGTCAACTTCAAAACAGTAATCAATCTATATACTTTAGGTCTATATTAGATGGCTATAAGTATCCCAGTTTATTCAGTATTGCGATTTGTAAGAATAAAGCAGATCCAACAAAGATAATTAATCTCTTCAGCTTTCTACCAAATGCAATAGTGTTATAAATGGATTAGATTTATATCTGTAGTATGAACAAGGAGAGTATTAATTTCAGACTGGCTTAGTAATTTCTCCTTATGTGTGTCCATTCTCAATTGACCTTTATCTAAGCTACATTGGCATGGAAGTCACATGATTGATTTGCTTAAAGATAAAATTTTGTTCCACTAATGTTGTGGAAGAACAGTCTTTAAGTTGATCACTTCCTTTAAATAGCAAGACACAAAAATAAAATCTCAAGCTAATACAATGAGAGAATTCCAACTTGTTAGTCAAATGACTTATACACTGTCATTTATTTTCCTCATTTTAGAAATGTGTCATAATTCTAATAAATAACCAGTGATAAATTTCTTTGGGTTCTAGTAATTACACAATTATTGTCTCAATACTACCCAAAGGAAATGAACCTACCACTAAAGAGTTTTCAAATGAGAATGTGAAAATGGAAGTAATTTTGAACTGCAAATACAAAACTGAAAGCACGCCTCTTCAACCTATCACACCTAAATTTGCAAAGTAAACATGACACACTGAGAATAGGAGTAAGTTGAAATTTTTACCCCAGAAAGAAACAAACTAAAGGTTTTTCCCAGGTTGTCCAGTTATCTTTTTAATTTCTTTAAAGAGGATTCTCTCCTTTTTTGGCCTGGGAGGAAACTCTGGTATGCCTTTCACATGATGAAATGGGGAAAACAAGCTGGCACATCAGTTTCATAAAAGACCTTCGAAAATCTCACGTTCAGCCTCCATCTTTCATTTAGAGCTTTCAAAGCCTCACCACGATCTTTCTGGGAAGACTGAGACCCATCTTCAGTATGGACACATCTTAAGCATATTTTGTGCCGAAGCTTCCTAGGCTCTATTTGACAACACGTTCATACCCAGTTTCTCTCACAGTATTAGTTGAAATCCTTTGTCCACTCCCAATTCTCCAATCCTTTCTTTTTTCTATGTGTACAATTCTTTTTCACTCTTTATCAGTAATTTTAATAGAAGATATGAGTCTGAAATCTTGAATAGAACTTGACAATTTGCATTCTCAACAATATATTGCAAACATTTTCCCATGTCATTCAATAACTACACTATTTAAGCACCAGTATTTTAGTTTTGAAACTGCAATTGTTATTTACTCAATTACATATATAGACAGTTCTAATGAAATTCAAAGTAAAGATCACAATATTTTTCCAATATTGAAGTCAGCAGTTAATAATTTTTTTTTGTATTTTATTAGTTATGGGTTTAGAGATCTTCATATTAATCTATTTTTTGGTCATTGTTGCCTGTTCTTCTGGTGTCATACCCAAGAAATCATTGCCAAATTCAATGTCATGAAGCTTTCTCCCTATTTTTCTTCTAAGAGAGTTTTAGCTTTCATGTAGGTCTTTTATTCGTTTTGATTTAATTTTTGTAGATGGTGCGAGGTGCAGATCCAACTTCATTGTTTTGTATATGGATATTCAGTTTTCCCAGTACCATTTGTCGAAAAGATTGCCCTTTCCCCACTGAATGGTCTTGGCACCTTTGTTGAAAATCATTTGACCATATATAGGGGTTTTTTGGGGGCTCTCTACTTCATTCCATGGGTCTATATGTATGTCATTATACCAGAACAATACTGTTTTGATTCTGCAGCTTTGTAATATGTTTCATAGTTAATGTGAAGCTACCAGCTTTAAGTTCAGCTTTGTTCCACTTTCTAAAGACTGTCATGGCTATTCAGGGTAGCTCCAGATTCTGTATTAATTTTAAGATGGATATTTTCCATTTTGCTTTTGATAAAAGCTGTTCTATGTGTGGTCAATAATTTTAATTCTCAAACTGATGTTGGAGAATTTTTCTGGGGTTCCCCAATTCTCTGAGAATTTTCATGTTTGTAGAAAATGTCAAGAATAATCTAATGTAAATATTATAAAATATTATAAAATCATAATCAAGTTCAACTGCATGAAAACTTTATAAATGAGTAAAGATATCTAATTTCACTGTGTAAATTAGCAGTATTTATAGGAGCTGGTGGAAAACTGGCTGGGCTAGTTCAAGAATGGCCTTTTACAAACATGCTAAGGCATCATTTCAGCAACTTAAGAAGAGAAATGTAATGGTAAAATTTACATTTTTAAAAGATCACTTAGATATCCCTACAAAGGATAAGTTGGAAGCCAAAAAAAAAAGGAAAAAAACGAATTAGAGGAAACTATTATAACAGTACAGATAAGAAATTATGGTACCTCGGGGACTATGAAACAGGAATGGAAAGAGAGCAAAGGGGTAGAATTCATAAAACCAGATGAACAGATTGGCTATGGCTGAGAAGGAAGGGGTGATTAAAGCCAAGAGACTAATATAAAATGACTGTTGGAAAAATGATTAACAAAAAACTATCAGCAAAATTAAAAAAGACATGTCTTTTGTTTTTGGACTTTTAAGAATTGATTTCGAGTGGTGCAATGTGTTTGAAAATTTTTCCTCCCCTTTGCTACATAATCTATTTATAAACCTAGCTTAATTTATTTCTATAGATCTTACTGAAGTTTAATATCATTCTTTCATTATTGTTTATTTGGTAGCTTTATCAGATGTCTTTCCTCCGAAAAGCTAACTTTGTCTTTTTGGTTTTTACAGTGTAGATGTAAGTCTCAAAATAGGATTATTTATTTTTCTCTTCCCATTTTACATTAAAAAAAAAGTTTTCATAGGCACATATAAAAACTGTCACAAAAAATTAATGGGAGGGAATTTGTCATGTTGTTAAATTTCATATAGGTCTTTGTGAATGTTACAGATTTCTCTGTAACAGATTTTGCTTCCTTATACATTAAAAAACCATTTTGCCTATTTCATCTCAATGTCTAAAACAATGTCTGAAACATGGTGGGTGCTAATTAAATATTTGTTAAATATTGAATAAATTAATGAATTCGTATCCTAAATATCAAGAGTATAACGGTCAGTCCTCAGAGGAGAGCTGCTCTTACTTCATTTAATAAGTATAGGATTCCCTCTACTGGATCTTTTTTCTCTGCACAATCTATCTACAAACTCATCCTGGATTCTCCTGTTAGCTGTTCTTATATTTCTTCTCCCTACTCCTCACATCAAGGCTCTCTAGGACCAGTAAATTTTTTTTTCACCAACATGTTTCCAAAAGAAAATCACTGCATTTAGTTACTGAGCATACAATTATGACACTCATATGGTCTTTTTTTTTTTTCACTGAAAATTCTGTCTGAAGCTAATTCCTATTGACTGAGTACACAGCACTTCTAGTCAAAAAGTTTTTATGAAGCACAGATTGTATGTCCAGGGCAAGGCTAGCTACCAGAGACAGTAGTATATATCTCTTTGATAAACAGAATGTAAATGCCATATTAATTTGACATCTACTATCACTCATCCACTTGAAAAGCACATGAATAAGCTCTCCTTTCAGTTAGAAACGCAGTATCATTCCTTTTCTCCTTGAATTCATATTTTTATCTCATTTCCCCCACATAAGTTTATCTCATTATATTTTAGTTCTTGAATTTTTAATTTATCAGCCTATCACATTGCCCTACAACAAAAATATATTTTAAAGTTCCAAGAACATGTTTTAAAATTTTTTCCTTAGTATTGTTATTAAATTACTAGAACACTACTGATCAAATAACAAACATATTACAAAGTATGATCATTTTAAAATATCAAAAGCCAGTTTTTATTGCAAATGAATCTCATGACAAAATGAATAGGGCCTTCCCTGCCCCCTCACCATCATTTAGGTCATGTATCCAGGAAGAATATTGTTGTTAGAAAGAAATAGGGTTAATTCTATTCTTATATTTTATATTCTTCCATTCCAAATATTTGGGAGTAGGATTTCTGGTTTCACTAATAATCATTCTCAAACTAAGCTATGTACCAAAAATCACATAAGGGTATGTCATCAAAATAATTTTTAATGATTAGCTGACAACTCAACTGAGTCCTTCTGCAATATTTTTGAAAGTCATTGGAAATTTCCAGTCTTGCGAAAGAATCGGCTACTCAGCCATTAGAATTATTCACTTCCTAAACAAGATTTAGGTCAATTAAAAGTACTGCTTTATTTATAGCATATTAGAGGAACAATTATTAGGAGGAAAGGAAAAGGTTCGAGTACACGCTGATGCAGATCATTAACAACAAAAACATGCAAGTTAACAAACTGAGAATTAATACCCTTAAACTATCCATTGCATTAATTCCCTTGAAAACCTTCACGTACCTTAAGGTTAAGGGTTGGGAACATGTGTTGCTCAGTTTGAAGACTGCTGCTTCAGGATACACACAGATTTGGATACACAGTGTAACAGAAGTCATGAACTTTGATTAAGTAGTTCACAACCTTCTGTGTGTGTTTTGGGGGTTGGGGTGTGTGTGTGTGTGTGATGAATTCAGTATGGGAGAAAAAAGGTAAGATAATATATGACCAGATACCAGGTTTTTCATTTTTGATAGTATTTTTAAATGTGCTCTTTATCTCTGCCACTAAAACTATATCTTTACCGTAATGCTCTTAACCTGGATGTGTGATATGTGGAGGAGAAAAGAGGAAGAATGCTTTTTAAAACAATACTGATGAAACGACATCAAAGTTGATATTAATATGAAAAGACACTGCTATTTCAACTTAAAGATTCTGATATGTTAAGTCTATTCTGCTGACAATGAAGAGCCACACCTATCAAAGGTCTACCACGGAGCAGAGTACTACTCATAGACTACAGGGCAAAGAAATAGAAAACATGATCCCTAACCAGAAATTCGCTTAAAATTTTCCCTCAAAAAGTACATTCTTATTGATTCCTCTGTGTATGTTCATCGCAGCTAAGGAATACATAGCTTTCACTTATAAATAAAAAACACCTTTTTTTTCATTTTTTACTGTTGCCTAATTAAACAAAAATAAGATTTGAAGCAGCTCTAAAAATGCAAGATGGCTTAAAAATAAGAGAAGCTGAACCAGTCAAAAGTTGTGCCAAGACCCATATTCTTTGTTTAGAGATTGGTTTGAATAAAACCCACTACTGAAAAAGGGAACCTAGCTGAAGCCAATATCATATTCTTCAGGAGCCCTGTTCCTGATGGAAAACATCAGGACCTTGGTAAGGGATTGGGTGGAGGTGGGAAAAGGAGGAGAAACTCTTGAAATACCTATCTCTGTTATTTACAACCTATAAACACGATACTTAAAAAAGTGCCTTGTGTTGAGTGTATTATTCAGTCCAAAATGGCCATTCTGTAACAGGTATATATTTTTGAAGCAGTGATCTGTTTCAGACTGCAATTGTAATTACAGAAAACAGTGGTTTAAAAAAAAAAATGTCCCAAACTTGGCCTGAGACAGAATTTTTTGAATGGCTAATTCACCACTTCCTCTTGGGATGAAATGAACATTCCTGAAAAAATGCCTAAGCAATATTCCAATAAACTTTAATGGAATTAAGACTTACTCTGGGAACCATGGACGCACCTAAACAACTGACTATATTATTACTTACGAATCTAGTAACCCCAAAATTCTTTTCTTTCTGTTATCTAGTTTAACGATTATAAAACCATTTTCTTTTCCCATGTGTCCCTACCAAGACTGTATCTTTTGACTTCCAGAGGCCCTTTCTTTTTCAGCAAGATTGTAATAAAACTTTAACACATGCTTATAATGAAACTGTGTGTTAATAATTTATTTGCTAAAATTAAAGTAGATGTACATAAATGGAGAGGAAGTGACCATTTCCAGCTTAATGTAATATCTAGATTATATTTTGTCATAACCTAGCAGAGATACCAATCCCTCCGCCACCCCCAAAACTTTTAAGATATTTTACTTGATTAAATTATAGGATTATGCATTCTGGACAAGCAATAATTTTGTAAAACCCATTTTTTTCATAATTATAATAAGGAGGTGAGCATTTTAAAAGAAAAATAGACTCAGATAAATTTTAAAAAAATGTGCTAATATTTTCCTTTACTACGAGAGAAAAGATAAAAATGAGTCTTCTTTTTCAAGTCTCGAATTATTCTAAATTGTGAAGATTCAAAAATAGAAAACATTTCTACGTCTACAAGTTAGAAACCAAATTATTTCTGATGATTTGGGGTGCCTCAACCGATTTTGTTAACATTCTTCAAAAATCTACTAGCCGAAACACATCGCTTGGTGGTTATGGTTGAACTTCAGGGATTAACTAGGAGGAATTAACTAGGGTTGCTTTTAAATTTGTAAAGCGCATTACTGAGGCCAAGAAAAAGGGCTGATTCTTGTCCAAAATATTCGAAACACTGATCTCTGCCATGATCCAGCCCAATAAATTGAAGCATATCGGTCTAAATGGTTACATTAATATAGATTTTTAAGTATTTCTAAAATACCAAATTGTGGTCTTTGTTCATAACAGCTGTGAATTTTCACTTAAATCTAAACAAGGGAGGCTTAACAATAAAAATATAATTTAAAATAAACCCATCCTTTGATGAGCTAACTTTGGGCCAATGACTAAAAACGCAATGCAAAAACATCTTCCAACAGAACACCAACTTAAATAATATTTAAGCCCTCAGTTGACAAAATACTACGTTAAGAGGGCGGCGAGGAGCGTCATTATTGCCAACTGGCGGTTAACATGAGGATAAATTGCCTACATTCCGTTTTCTGTTTTATACTTTTAACCATAAATAGCCCTAGAATTTGAGGGGTTTCATCTGGCTGCAACGCACAAATATTAATGAATTCCACTACTGTAACTCGACAGTTCGGGAATGTCATCTAGAATAAACCAAGGGTAGCAGGAATTTCAGGTCAGCCGGGTGCGATACCCAAATCCCAAGGCTTTGCCGTGAAGTCAATAAATTTCACATTTTTTAAAAAGGCAGTGTGCTGAATAACTATGGGACCTTGAACGATGCGCCGAGTTTGTGTCAAACGATCGCTCGAGGATTCCAAGCAAAGCCCAGAAAACAAAGTGAGGGGTTAAACGGCTCCCCTCGTCCTCCCCTGCCCCGCGCGTTGTTACAGGTTTCCCAGTTCCTAGCCACAGCAAGGCGACAGTTCTATAAACCCTTAAGGGCGCTACCAAGCGGAGTAAACACACACCACACACGCTCGGGGACACCCAAATAGACGCTGAGTGAAGTGGACGCGCTGGACAACAGCCGTGGAGAAGGCCGTCAGCCCTACCGTCGCGGCGGTGGGGAACGCTCTTACCCAACTCCGGCTCCGCCTCCGCCTCTTCCCGTCGCCGCGGCCCCGCCCCGCCCCGCCCCACCGCAGGGACTCACGGGACATGTAGTACAGCGCGCCCACCTTCTCCTGCCCCTCAAATCACCAGCTCCCTCCCAGGTCCCTCGGGTCTGAGTTCCGGTATGCTAAGGCGGCCCCGGCGCCGAGACTGCGGACGGCGTCTGCCCATTTTCCGGTTGCATGCTGCGCGTCCTCTCTTCTAGCGCCCCCTCGACAGCATTTCCCCTCTGTGGTGTGCGACGCTGAGGAAGCCAGCGCCGGCAGACCCGGGTCTCGCGCGCGTGTTGCTGGGTAACGGGCCTTCTCCGGGCTCCAGCTCGGCCCCTCCTGTCTTGGCTTGCCACTCCTTCCAGAACCTCCGGGGTCCCAGCGAAAGGGCAGGGCCGCGCCAATCCTGGCGCAGCCGAGTCAAAAGAAATGGGAATCCTTCCGCGCTGTACCCGGAGCGGCTGCCTTCGCTGGGGAAGCGGCGGTGTCTTCGAGGAAACCGGAAGCCCGTGGTGACCCCTGGCGACCCGGTTTGTTTTCGGTCCGTTTCCAAACACTGGGAAATCGAAACTCGGCGGCCCTGCGTAACCTGTCTTTGGGGGTGAGTGACTCGTTTTGGCCGGGTTAGGGGCGCGGGCAGTGCCAGAACCAACCGCCGCTGCTGTAGCTGATTCCGAAGAGACACGTCATTTTCTCTCACAAACCAGGGCCCCCTCCTTTGACTAGGGAGCGGCCCATCCCTGGGCAGCCCTTACCCATATCCCCCTCGCACCCTAGATGTTCCAGGCCCATCTTGCTCTTTCTCTCTGTTTATTACTTTCTGTCCGTATTCTGATTTACTATTGCGCCTTCAGTTTTATTTCATTCATTGAGATTGCATTTATATCTGAAACGAGAGGAAAATGTGGCTAAGATGGTACTGCCTGGGGTAACCTAGCAGTGGACATAAACCCACTGTACAGTAGGTATTCGTCGTTTCTCCAGTCTAATCTGTGTATTTAGTATGGTTTTCGATCTTTTGTTGAGTGACGACTACATGTAAGGTAGGCTAATACCCCGTCCTTAGAGAACTCAAATACTCGCAAGTTAAAATACTCATGAAAACTGTGACACCAATGAAAACATAAATTGCCCCAAGATATGATGTTGTAAATATGCTAAGATGATAAAAGACAGTGACGTATTAAGATTGAAATTGACCCTTGCCTCTTAAACATAGAAGACGCTTTCTTTTTATTGTTGTAATTTTAAATTGAATTGACAAGGCCTCGTAGTCTAATTTAAATTAGTTTCTAAACGCGCCATATCTAATTTCCCAACCTGTTGTGATCACTCACTACATCATTTGTAAATTAAGAATCGTGCATCCTTCACAGGGTTATTACAAAATTTTAATGCAATATTGTTCGTAAGATGGGAAGTTGCATACAAAATGTTTTTAATATTAAAAACACTTTAATAGTAAAGACACTGTAGTGCAATGGGAAATGAACTGGGTTAAGTCAGAACATTAACTAGGATCTGAGTGCTGATTTTTCTCTTTATTCACTTCACACTAGATAAGAGATTAAATCTCTTCATTTTCTCTATTTCTAAAATGGTTGTAAGGCTTACTACTGTCCAAGGGACCAAAGCATAGTTTCTAAGAGGCAACTGGCTCTGGAGTCAACTAGCTGTTTTTCATTCCTGACTCCCTAGCTTTCTAATGTTTGCCTGTCTTAGTTGCTTCCCCAGCAATATGAGGAAATTCTTGCCCACCTCAGAGGTCTTAATGTAGATTTAATGAATTGTTATAAACAACAAATGAGATAATTGCTCTAAAAGGCAAAGTATGCTGCCTGACATAGACACACAGTAAATTAAATATTAATTACCAACACATAATGTCATCACAGTTGTTAAGGAAAATGTTATGAAGTTTTTCATAATCCATGAAATAACAAAAGCCGATGTAACTTTTTTTCTTCTTTGTGGTACTAATATTCCAGATTAAAGTATAGTTGTGTTATCACTCTTAGGGAATAATTATTGTTAATCCTAGTAAATGTATATAAGTGCTCAATTGCATTGAAACGTATTTATTTATGAAGGAATGAAAGAAAGTAGACTGCTCTTCATACCTGTAGTAACCCTGAAAGACTTATGATTCCCTGGCCATACAAACTGATTTCTGGACTAATGCTGCATGATAACTCAGAATTATACAAATGAAAATGAAGTTTTTCATACTGTATATTTGATGCTAAGTACATTTTGGGCATTCAGTGAATTATAGGACATTTGACTGTTGAGGTACATAGAGTTACAATACCTTGAAGGCACATGATGATCCCTTTTTTATAGTTAGGCTATAATTATTTCATTAAAAATATAGAGAGAGCAGTAACTGTTGGTTTGTTTGCCTCCATAAAACTTAATTCTTGCTCCATAGTACCTTGACTGTATAAAGTGAGTACAGGGACATCTGGCTTTTCAGAGGTAGAAAGGTGACAGAAATTCTAAGTCAGTTCAAGAGGCAATGTAAAAGAGGAAAGAGCGTACCAAATAGGTCTTGATTTAGACTATCACATGCTGCCAGTGCAATGGATAGGCAAATTTACCTCACCGCTTTGAGCCTCAGTTTTATCTGTGGTGGTTTCTAGCCAAGTTTGGTATGAACTTTAGGTAATGTGTGCACTATCTACCTTTTATTCACTTCCTAGCAAAATGTGAATTCTATCTCCTTAGGTTGCCATTCTGTATTCAGATTAAAATTTTGCTTTACAATTTAGGAAGGTAGCATCTGAGTGATATAGTTCAACTCTGTCATTTTAAAGCTGGGAAAATTTAGATCTGGAGAGGTAGACTAATCACTGATAAATTGTCAGATTATACACTTAAATCTGGGTTTCTGAATGTTGGACCAAGGTTCTTTCTACCACTGAACTCTGCCTTGTCCAGATTCTTTTAGGGAAAATCAGAATCCATGTTATGTTGCTTTTCAGAATATTATATTAGGAATACAGATTTGGTAGACAGTTTATCTGGGTTCACATCCCAAATTTGTCACTGATTACTTATGTAGCCATAAAGTACTTAATTTTTCTAAGTCTTTGTTTATAAATTAGGATAATATTACATACTAAGATGTAGAAAAATACATGTGGAAGGACCAGTGCTGGGCATATGGTATGTGATCGATAAATGGTAGATATGATGATGAAATACAATAAAATAGTCATATTTATTCATTAAAAAATGACTAGTCTGATGTCATAGGATATTTCTGTGTTTTCTAGTGTATGACACCCCAGCATATATAACATATCTCAACTGAGGATCCTCTCAATGCTGATTGTAGTGAAGACTGAAATATTAGTAGAATTGTGATTAATGTTTGAATCTTTTTTTTTCTTTATGTCTCTTTCCTGGCCTCAGGAACTACTGTTCTCTTTTCTACCCACCTTACCTGGCAAATTGTGCCCTTCTTTCTACATTATTACTGCAATATTGTGATTTATAAGAAATAACCAAAATGCATTTCTTATATATATTTGGTTTTAATCCATGGTTCCTATTTGGTTTTCATCCATAGTTCCTTGGCTCAAAGCTCCCAAAACCTTGGAATTTCCTGAGGGATAAGAGCTATGCCAGAATCTTTTGTCATATTTGGTCTCTCCGCAATTTCTGAAATCACTTCAGAGATGTAAAAGTGAAATGGGTGTCTTGTTATTTATAATAAGCCCCTTTATACCAGGACTGGGCTTATGTTAATGAGGTAACTTTTGGACAGCGCCCAAGCAAGAATGGTGGCTGGTTCCCAGAGGAACAACCCATGTGATTAGAGGTTTAGAACTTTCAGTCCCACAGAACTGGGTGTAGTCAAGAGGGGCTGGAGGGTGAATCAGTTGCCAAAGATTTAATCTTATGTATATGTAATGAAGCCTCCATAAAAACCCAAACGAGAGAGGGTTCGGAGAGCTTCCTGGTTGGTAAACCAGAACACATCTATGTGCCACTGTGCCAGCCCCAAAATCCAAGAGAACAGAAGCTCCTTTTTTTCAGGATTTCACCCTATGTATCTCTTCATCTGGCTATTGATTCATATCCTTTAATTTTTAGGACAGCTAAGCAATTTTCATGCTGTTTTCCAGCGCATTCCAAGTCATGTTTATAGTATATAGAATAAATATATAGAGAATAATGGTATAATACTTGAAAGATTACTTTATACAAATGTTTTCTTATAGAGAGACCATCATATGCAACTTATGTGATTTATAAAAAATAGGCAATATATATAAGTATAAGCCAAGCTGACCATTCATTTTGTCCTAAAATTGACCAGTTATCATACTATATAAAATGTGACATGGTTACATCAGTATATCCTCTTCCATCTAAGGTATTTAAAAACTATTAATTTAAGTGCATAAAAGTTTCATTGGGGAGGGAAAATACTAATAGTCAGGTTTAGAAATCCATGTGCTTGTAATACTTACTAATTATCTGGTCTTGGCTAAGCTTCATAACCTTTCCAGGTCCCAGTTATCTGTGAAATGAATGTAATAAGATTTTCTACCTCATAATGTTAGTCACGAAAATTAAATGGGATAACATTTCTTAAACACTTAGCACAATACTAAGTAACTCATATGGTTGTGAATATATTTTAGAAATGTTGTACAAGTATGCTTCACTTTTTTAAAATCATGTCATGGCCTGACTGAAGTTCCACAGGATAAGGACCAAATTCTGTAGTCGTCTCCCTGTCTTAAAGGGCCACCTCAGTTTGTCTGCATTTTGTTTTTCCAATTTTACCTCTTGCCATTGCCTTTCTCATCTCTCCTCACAGTCTTTCAGGAATTTGAACTTGTTCCCTCTGCTGGAAGTTAGTAAACTGTTAAGGTTTAAGTACAGTAAGTACAATGAAAATAACCTCCTTCATCTAAAGAGTACAGTGTTAAAAGTCATTTGATCTTTTGTGGTACCTTCTTTGAAAACCACTCTTTCTATCCATCCCTTAATCTCCATAGCATTCTGTATGGTTTCAAATGTATTAGCTTAAAGTGTGCAAACTGTGGGGCATTTGTTTTGACTGTGAAGAGCAGTTTATGCTTGTTTCTTGTTTTTCAGCTGTCTTTAGGGAAAAAAAAAATCAGTTGAACAAATCCTACCCATTTGATTATATATTAAGAGATTATAAATCAGATGTCTAAGATGGGCACAATTTTACTGGTCCTTGAAGTAGACTGCATCCTACTAAGCTAGCTATGTACTCTTATTTTACTTATTCTGCCTTTAAGATATTGTGTGTGTGTGTGTGTGTGTGTGTCTTATATGGAGATACCTATACTACTTGCAGTTTGCAATATGGGGATAAGTCATGCTTTACTTTTAAAAAAGAAATATGAAGAGTTCAGCTAGCAGCAGCATGATTGGAATGATGTTTGCTGTTATTTTGGAATAGCATTGAACGCAGAGGAAAGAGTAAACTTTAGAGGAAGAACACTTAAACTTTTTTTTTCCATCATTAGGAGAAAGTGCAACTTGAACCAGAAGCAGCAGAATTAATTAGGTTATGAGGATCTGCCACTTTTGGCGATATTGTAGGTAGCTTCATCCTTTGTTTTTTTGGACTTCATTGATAAACTGAGAAAGATTCTAGCTTAAGAGTAGTTGTCCTATATGATTATGATTAGAAATTTTTAAATCAGTTTGGTGAATATTGAATGACAGTTTTACCTTCTCTGACTTGGTAGTATACACATTTATTTTTGCTTGCCTTTCCTATAATCCTAAATATAAACAAATCGCTAGACACTCCAAACTCTGACTTTAGTTGAAAGCAACTGGAAGCTTTCAGTTATAAAATCAGAAAAGCAAAAAACAGTGATAGAAAGCAAGACCCAGAAAAACACACAATACCTTTCCATAGTTTTCATGTTATCAGAAATAAAGCAAACAGATTATACAGGCAGTGATTGATACAGGGAGGGAGATCAGAAGTTGTGGAGAAAAGCAGACATAGTGAACCATGGATTCCGTACTGTAATCAACGGTGTTTACATCTCAACTATCCATTTACTATGTTACTATGGGAAATTACTTAAATTCCTTCTACTTCAGTTTCTTCATCTGTAATACTCTTAGAATAGTGACTGACACTAGTAAACAATCAAATGTTATTTCAGGCAAGGGATGGTAAATAACATTTTTCAGGAATCGTTAATTACTAATGTAAGATACATGAAATTCCATTGATATTCTTCTTTAGAATGCTGTATTTGTTTTATTTTAAACTTAAAATATTTTAAAGGATTTTTTTAGGTTCCCTTATGACCTGTAGTCCCTCTTACCCTGTCTTTCCCATGAGGTCTTAAAGGTTTCAGCCACTATTTTTTCTTTCAAAGTGTTTTTCAGAAACATAACTCTCAGGTGAGGAAGTGATATTGAACCAAACAAAAGTAGATGTACAGAGCAAGTATACTGTTCACTAACTAATGAAGGAACTGGCTTCTCTTAGGGTTTGGACTCAGAGTTTAATTTGAATCCTACTCTATCCATTCTTCATTCAATAACCAGCATTTATTGAGCATCTTTCACCGTGATAAGCAAAACAGATATAACTTCTGCCCTCATAGAGCTAACATTATATAAGCTTTTACTTGGGCAAGTTACTTTACCCTTCCTGTCCCTTCCAATCAAATGTAGATGATGCCTGCTTCACAGAATTGTGCGGATGAATTTAAATGAAATGATGTTAAGAGAATGTAGTACATAGTACTAGGACATAGTGGACACTCAAATGTTAATTGCTTTGTCTTCTATTGTGAATTTACAACAAATATGATAAGTTACTGGTATGAAAGAATATAGTGGAGTATGTATTAAAACATCTATAATAATATGTTGTAATGAATTAAAGTAGTTTTTTGAAATTTTATAATTTGGGAAGCTATGAAACTTGCTACTTATATCTAAGAGTGGAAATGTAAATGGGGAATAAATGCATGGGTATAAAGAGTTTAAATTTTTTTTTATCTTTTGATTGAAAGTGGTATTTCACAACTTTTTATAAAACTTAGTAGCTTAGATAATGGTTTTAAATGCTTTATAGACATCAACTCATTTAATATTCTTAAGAACACTATGAAGTAGTTGCTATTATTTCTTATATTTTATAAATAATGAAACAGGCAGAGAGGATAAGCAACTTGTCCAAAGTCACACAGACACTAAGTAGTAGAGCTTAGATCAAACCGTGACAGTCTGGTTCCAGAGTCTATGCTCTTAACCATATACTGTATACTATACTGTCTCTAAAAGAAGTAGCAGTTTTTAACCATTGACTCTATATTCATATTATTCTAAATATGTTTTTTTCTGTTCATTTATTCAATGAGATATTTGTATTTAATATTTTTATTCTTTTAAATAGCTGTCATGGATACACTGGTAGAAGATGATATCTGCATTCTGAATCATGAAAAAGCCCATAGGAGAGATACAGTGACTCCAGTCTCAATATATTCAGGAGATGAGTCTGTCGCTTCACATTTTGCCCTTGTCACTGCATATGAAGACATTAAAAAGCGGCTTAAAGATTCAGAGAAAGAGAACTCTTTCTTAAAGAAAAGAGTAAGATTTTTGGAAGAAAAGGTAATTGTCACCTTTGTTATGTTTTATAACTTAAAAAATAATTCAGAATATTTGAAATTTTAAATATTTTTTTATCCTGTCTTCCATAGTTGTTCTATATTTCCAAGGATAACCCAATGCTAATTTCCAAACCATGGGCTTTATACAATCGTACTGTGTTTTACATATTATGTGCTGGGCGAATATTTGTAGAATAGGTTTAGCAACTTGGATTATATGCCAAATATTTTTCTTACCTCTTTTTTTAGATTGCCTTACCTTCATAACTTTATGTATTTTTTCAGGATTTTAAAATCTGTGCAAAAGTTATAGCCAACAAAGGATATTAAGTGTCAAGAAGGTAGAAGCTCCTGGAATATTGTTCTAATATGTTTATTAATGTCTTCACCAGGATTTATGTATTCTTTACCTCAGCATTCTCTTTTGCTTTAGAACACATATAATAGAATAATGCTTTTTAACTGATTTATAATATTCTCTACCTTTTTCATGAACAAACCTGACATTCTTAAATGTTGTAGAATATATAAGGCAGTTGATTCATTTATAATCATCACATCTACCTGGCTTTGTATATTGAGAAAATCTTCCTCACTCATCTCTTTACTTTTGAGTTTTAAAGTTTTAACTTAGTTTCTTCAGATCAGATCAGTATATTCATATTTTACAAACAGCAGCTTCTACGGCGGGGAGGGGGGTAGGAAATGGATTCTTAGCAGCCAAGGAAATGAATTATCTTGTTATGAAAACTTGAGGATGGAGCTTGGTAGAGTTTAATTCATTTGGGAGAATAAAAGAAGGGGAGTCAGTTATAAAAATAAATCATAATTTCTTTGTATTTATCTTATGAAAGGTAATATTTTGAGCTTGTAACTATGTGTATTTTAAATTTCAGAAGAAAAATGTGATTTGGTATATTGGGAAATATTTCTGTACTTTGTGACCAACATTCCTATTAATTCCTATTCTGGAATAATATAGACCTTAATGAATTAACCCATCTATTCCTTAAAAAGTCAAGTACACCTTAACTTCATACTTTTTCTGATAATGAAAATTAAATACTACTGGAAAGCACCTAAACACTATAAAAGAATTGATGTACTAATTTTAGTATAATGAATTAATATGTTATAAAACAGATACTACAAAGTATAAAATAGTGATTAAGTAAAAGCATAACAGACTTTTAAAAATATTCTGTACTATTTTGCTGTTTTAATAAAGATTGTGTGGAAATGAAATGTTCAGTTAATTATAGCACAGGCTTTATCTCAGTATTATAATGATCAAGATGTGGAGCCATCAGAAGACTGACTTATTTTTTAATGTAGAATACCCTCTTAAGCTTTCTCTTCTAATTTTACACCATTAGCTTTTAGGAGCTCGATTAGATGAAGAAACAAGTTCTGTGGGACGAGAACAAGTAAATAAGGCCTATCATGCATATCGAGAGGTTTGCATTGACAGAGATAATTTGAAGAACAAATTGGATAAAATGGTAAGTTGGTTTGAAAAGAATGATATATACAGAGAGCAAACTGATGGTTGCCAGAAGGGAGGAGGATTGGGGAGCTGGGTGAAAAAAAGTGAAGGGATTGAGAAATACAAATTGGCAGTTACAGAATAGTTATGGGCATGTAAAATAGAAGATGGAGTCTAGTCAGTGATATTGTAATAACTATGTATGGTGCCAGGTGGGTGCTAGACTTATCAGGGGATCACTTCTGAAATTATATGTCTAACCACTATGCTACGTACTTGAAACTAATATAAAATAATACTGAATGTCAACTATAATTGAAAATGTAATAATAAAATAATGATAATCTATATATTGCAAATGAGTTTTCTCATTCAAGGTTAAAATTAGAAATAGAAATATTTGTTTATTAAATAAAAAATTGAAAATATATATGCTCACGGCAAAAATAGAAATTTTTAATAGTAATACTTTGCAACTTATTTGTATACAAAATAAATACTTAGTATATAATGATGTTTGGTACTTAAATACATCCACCACCACTAACTTGTTCTGAAAAATCATGATATGGTAGAATTTGTCACTGTGTTTCAAAACAAAACAAAACAGTAAATAATATGTTCTAATTTAAAAAATGAAAAAAGAGAGATTAATGAAAAACAGTTCATTCTCCCACCTTGCTTTTAGAAGCTAGAATCAGTTTTTTCAACATTTGCCTGAAAATAATTTATAATACCAACCTATACATTTTATTGAATGTAATTTGGCATTTTCCTTACTTAACTAGAATAAAGACAACTCTGAATCTTTGAAAGTATTGAATGAACAACTACAGTCTAAAGAAGTAGAACTCCTCCAGCTAAGGACAGAGGTGGAAACTCAGCAAGGTATGCCACTTACTAGTTATAAATTCATGTGTTATAGCCATGATCAGTTTTCTATATCTGTATGCTTCAGCTTTAACTTATTTTTTAACTTTTAGGCTTCTATTAATATCTGTATTCTGCTTTCACAAAGTATCAACTCCTTTTAACTTTTCCTTAAATATAAATTGCACTTTTCCCAGAAAAAAAGTGATTTTTATTCAGCACTAGTTTGTAATGACATAGATTAAGAAAGGAGTAGAACCCTACCCTGGTCAAAACCTCTTGCCCACTGCTGTCCTGGCTTTTCCTTCCTATTGAACTTTTGCCTCCTGTTAGACACATTGTCATGGAGTAATTACAATTACTTTTTTTTTTTTAATTTCTGAAGGTTATTAAAATGTGCATATGATTTGCTAGAGTGAAAAGTTTTGTCTGGGAGATATGATTATTAGCCTTTTGACATGAACGTTCTGATGAGACAAGCTAAAAAGTAGGCCTCTTGAGAGACCTTTTGATAGGAGATTGAGATAATATCTCTTATAGTAGCTGGTTGGGGCTTTTTCTAGGTAGAGAGTAGGGAACTAATAAGTCAAGGATAAGTCAGTATCCTGAGTGTCTGCAGTAGAATGCATAAAATTGTTTTGATGTAATGTTGTAGGCTTGATGGTCAAACTTTATACTGTGAAGGGACTAGATAGATTAGCTGTGTGAGCCTCACTTGACTCACTTCAGTTAGTTTTTAATCACTGTCTTAACCTTGACATACATAGATTATTGATCTGTCTACAATTGTACCATATGCTTGATTAGTATTGGATCATATAAAGTTCCTGACTGACCAGTTTATACTTTAACGTAAACAGAAAACCAGGGATGTGGTGATTGATAACATTCTAAAACAAGACTGCTAGACTTCTTATTCTCATTAGCATAGATCTTGGAAAATAATTACAATATTTAAAAAAACTATTGATTATGCATGTTTTATATTAGTTTTTCTATTATCTGCATTTTACTAGTGTAACCTTTTTGGAATTGCAACCAACATAGAAGGCAGAAATAACAATTTTAATATCCATCTTTTTTGTAGTGATAAGGAATTTAAATCCACCTTCATCAAACTGGGAGCTAGAAAAGTTGAGCTGTGACCTGAAGATCCATGGTTTGGAACAAGAACTGGAACTGATGAGGAAAGAGTGTAATGATCTCAAAGTAGAGCTACAAAAAGCCAAACAAACGGTATTGCAGAATTATTAAATTGAGAAATTTAGTATTCTCTGTGTTTCATATGTATGATTTATAACTATTCTAGAGTTAACATATTGTAACTACTTAGTTACGTTCTCTGAAAAATTCACTTTAACTTCCCTATTTTTGCTGAAATTTGAAATACTGTATACTTTTAGCATAATCCTAGAATTATATATTTTTATTTAAAACTAATTTTCAAAAAATTTATTTACTAATTTATTAAAGCTATTCTTTCAAACTCCCTTCCCTTCATTTTCCTTAGGTCATTTTTTCTCTGTAAAGTTTAAAGAGAACTCAGTTTTAAGTTTCATTTACCTTAATAATTTGACTAATTTAGACACCACAAGAGGGAACTTGATTTTTATAATTCTTAAAGACTTTAGAGAGTCCATTAATTTTCAGAAGTCTAATACTTTGCATTTGATGCATTACTCTCACACTCCCCTGCTTCTCTACCATTTCTTCTTTTTATCCTCAGCCCAGTTGCCAATATTCCTTAAGAGGTTTTTAAAAAAAGATGTGCTTACAAGTAAAGATTTGCACCTTGAAGCTCTGAATCATAAATTGTCAGTTCAGTTTATGCATTATACTTGAAATAATTTGACAGCTTTTATACGTAATGGTCACTTCCTTATAGAGTAGGAAGCAGTACCGTGGAATAATAAAAACTTGGCTCATAATTGTATTGCTTATGAACTACTTTTTTATAAAGCAGACAATAAATACCTATTTTTTCACGAAAGTTAGGTTAGATAACATAAAGCAGTTAGCATAGTGTCTACTGCATTCAATACGTGAATGCTTTTCAAAAAACTTTAGGGTTACCCAGAAAAGTGGTGCATGCATGCATGCATGCATGTATATGAGAGAAGAGAGTTATAGTTCAGTTCTTATTACTGTTTCCCACTAGATAGTGCTAGGGGATAAATTTGCTTTTAGTTTAATTCATTATTAATCATAAAACAGACTTTTGAAGGTAAAAGAAACTTAGAAATCACTTTTCAAAACTATTGATAAAATTAAATCAGACTAAAAAACTTAGAGTTGAAGATAAGATGGGGGGGATATTTAAAAAGTTTACTGCATGGTTCCCACCTTCATAGGAATGGGGGGGGGGGTACGGAGACCAATTAGAGTAAAAAATGCTCACAACTAATATAAGGAAATGAACCAGGAAACGAGTGAGATGCCTAAATCATCAAGGCTTCCAAGTTGAAATGTTGATGTTGTGAATGTGTACGTATAAATCTGTTTCAGAGGTGCTGATCCGTGTCAGTGTCAGCAGGGAAACCAAAGAGCAGGCCAAGCAGAGCAGTTTATGTTCACATTGATGATCTTGTATATATCTGCTGTAGCCATATTCACAAATATTTTTAAGATGATACTTTCTATGAAACATGTTAACACACCTTCTGAAGTGAAATAGCATCCTACATGAACCATAATAGTGTTTTTTATTTTAGTTTTTTAAAGTACTTATTGAACTCAGTTGATTAGTGAGTTCCAGAGTCAGTTCAACTACGGGCCCTTCACTTCCTGTATCACCCAATATTCTAGCCCTTTATATCCAGAATAGTTGATCCTTTGAGAAAAACAAACACCACCACCAAAGAAGTATAGGAAACATTGGATTAGTAAAATGGAGTTGGTATAGATGTCTAAGGTACCTAATAATAGCACATTCACAATGTGCTGTAGTGTACTAAAGGTTTGGAGAAGACTTACTGTATGGGAACCTGTTTAACTTGAGCATTGTTTCCTAAGATTTTGTAAGCAATGGGCCCATTTATGGGAAACAACCATATCATATGGCACCTGTTAGGAAACAGATCCATTACTTCCTTTAGAACATGGTAAACTGATACTGGGCCCAGAACTGGGTCTTTGAATGTTAGAGATAATTCTTTTGTGCTTAATGCTGGTTTACATTAGATTTTCTGAATTGTTTGGTGGTAGCTGGAAAAATACTTTCCCAACCCAAACTGTCAGATTTTTAAAAATATATCATTGGCTTTAAAAAGTGAGGACTATTTCCATTGTACATATATGTTTAAATATACACTAATTTACATATATATTTGTAATCAGTGATACAAAGAAACTAAAAGTGACCTTGATCTGATACTTCATTTCTTATGAAGAACAAGAAAGAAAAATGTCCATGGCCATGTGCTTTGTTAGTCATCCCTTGACTTGTGGGCCACTTCTGTTTCTCCTCTCTATGGGGCTCCCTAAGCTGCATCTCGTTACAGAATTTAGCTGGTATTTTCTGAACAATCAGAGATCTAAAAACGCTTTAAAATCTATAACAGAAAACATTTTAATATTTTATTCTCCAAAGTTCAGAGTACTTACGAAGTCCTTATGCAGCTTTTTAATGTCCACTTTAATATCTACCTTTTAATATCTTTTACAGTTTCTTTCTGTCATTTATAACCTACACTACTAAAAGTATATAAGGCACTTTATGAAGCCCTTGCCAAATCATTTTCTTATCTATGTTGAAGGAGGAAATTTATGCTGATCTTTTTAAATAGCAACCTGTTAAATTGGGTTCTTTTTTGTAATAATACCAAAAAGTGAAATACCAATATAATTTCCATTTTCTCATGGAATTCATTCAGTTCTATCTTGAATAAATATTTATTATTTGTTACCCTTTTTTGAATACAGACTTCGGATTCATGTCTTCAGAAATATGTTTTGTAAGATTTCAAGTTCTTCTACATGAGAGCAATTGTGTTTAATTTTTTAAATTAAAACATTAATGACTTTAAATAATTGGCAGTGATTTAGAAATATAGATTTGGAGGTAATTCATTAAAATTGAATATAAAATCTAGTTTTATGCTGTATAGTTATAGATGTATTCTATACATCGAAAGCATATCTCTGGTAATAACGAAATACTGAGAATAAAATGTAACAATTATAATTATTAAACTTTTTTTTTTAAACAAATGACAGGATCTATCTCAGGAAGACAGTCTGCAGAGCAGAGATTTCCAAAGACTAAGCATTTCAAGGTATGAACATTCTTCAGCATTCAAAAATAACATATTCTTTCATAGGCCACTTTGGCTAGGGACCACCTAGATTTGTTATGATTTACTCTTAAAAACAAATGGATACTATCTGGCATGTAATCTCTGATCACAACATATAAAAACATTTAACTGTTGTTTAACAATAGGCTTGAACTGGAGTAGTAGAAAGGCACATATTGTGATACCTTAAAACAATTTTTTAACATCCGTTAATATTTTAGATTGGATTTTAGAGAGTTAGCTGTGTGGAAGTATTCTGTGATAAATCCTGATTCTATACATGAAGAATTACACATTTCCATATATAGTAATATCATTTTGTCTTAAGGATAAACTTGGACAGCTTTAGTCTTTGGTATAACATGAATTTTAAGAGAACTGTTTTTCTTGGCATTGCTGTCAGTTCATGTATGCTACTTCAACCTTTTTATCTCAAATATATATCACTTTACTTAACCTTAAGTGCTGTGTTTTAAATTACCTGCTAATTTTTGTTTCTGCTATGTTAGCATCCCCTCTCTTTATGGATACTTCCATCCAGTGAAGAATACTGATTTGACTTCACTGTTTGATCATTTGGCTTCTAAAGTTTACTGACCTAAAATAAAGCAAATAATGTGAATTCATACCTTTGAGAGAAATGACCAGTTAGGGAAAACAATCTGAATACCACGCACTCCATTAGATCCAGGGATAGGCGGACTTTTTCTGTAACAGGACAGCAATATTTTAGGCTTTCTGGGCCATACAGTCTATGTTGCAACTACTCAGCTTTGCTATTCTAACAGTACTTCAATTATGCCTTGTTTTCTACTAAATTTACAGTAAGAAAGTCCCTGCCCCCCCCCTTTTTAAACAGTGTGTCTAGTACATTGTCCATGTAAATTATTTTTCAAAGTTATCTTCTTTGTCAAAGCTATCTGGCTCCCTAGTACTCAGTTACACTTGTGTTTGGTTGTTTTTTTTGTTTTGTTTTTTTTGCACATTGTTTTGCATTTATCTTATGTATGCAATTTTGATTACAAAACTGGTTAGGTTTCCCTCTTCTAGTTAACAACTAGAAAACTAAAAACCAGGTTTGTAGCTTACCCTGGTTAAACATGCATTTTTTGTTATCAACTGCATATTATCTTGTTTTACCTTCGCCTTATCATTTATACCTATTTCTAGTTTATTGTTCTATATTTTATTAATCTTTGTAAGTTACCTCATCCACTTTCAGCAGACCAGATGATAAATTTACTATAGAAGGGGAAAAGTTCATTGGAATGTTTCTATAAAACCATTAGAAGTTTAGATTTTTTAAGGATTGTTTTTCAGTTACTTGGAAAACTCCCTTTTTTGAAACACTCCTTTTTTCTATTTCTTCCTTCATATTGCCAGGCAATTGAGGTAGTGTATTGTTTCCCTAACACAGAATAGACCTTTTAATTACTGGTGGCCTTTTATCTGGTACTCATTGTATGCTGCATCATTTAACAATAGCAGCCCTGCTATCAGAAATTTGGCCAAAGTCCTGCCAGTGTACTGCTCTAGTGTTAGTTTTAGATTGTTGCTCTCTGTACTTAAACTTGATCTAGGTATAGGGTAAACTTGCATTATAGAACTTCCTAAAATTTAAATCCTTGGTTCAGAAAATATGGATTAGGTTAGTGTTTTTTAAACTGAGCTGTGTTCCCTTAGTGTTCACGAAATTTTGTGAGTTAAAATGCAAGACAGGCATTTTAAAAGTAAAGAATAAAACAATACAGGCATACATTGGAGATATTGCAGGGTTGGTCCAGACCACTGCAATAAAGTAGACATCACAATAAAGCAATTCACACAAATTGTTTGGTTTCCAAATGCATATAAAAGTTATGTTTACATGATACTGTAATCTATTAAGTGTACAATAGCATTCATCTAAAAAAACAATATACATACCTTAATTTAAAAACTATTGCTAAAAAATGCTAAACATCTCATCCTTCTGCGAGTTGTAATCTTTTTGCTGGTTGAGGGAGAGGCTTACATTCAGTTTGTAAAAACTACAGTCTCTGTGAAGTGCAATAAAACAAAGCACAATAAAATGAGACGTAACTGTAGAACGAACCAGAATATAATACATATAATAAGGGGTGTGGTTTCTCATTACTTGTTTTTATTGGGCTGCAGTGTAAAGTGATTGCTTGCTGTATCTTAGTCAAAAATGTATGAAAGACACTTGTTTGGGGGAATCGCAGTTGTCAAAATAGGTATTTCTAAGTCTCTAGCTCTTGGCTAAGACTATCCCATAATTTTATTATAGTTCCTCTGGGGATATAATAGCTCCGTAAATTTTCAAAAGCTAAAGAAAAATATGTATTGCTAAAATAAAAACCTCAAGTAGACTTTTCTTAAGGAGTATTCATTTCAGTGTAAGTTGAATATCTATACTATCAATTAAGAAAACTGAGGTTTTACACAATTTTACTTTGTAAGTGGAACATGTACCCCCTTCTTGAGGTGTACATAAAGTTTTCATTACATTTAAGATTTAGAGAGACTAAATTTTATAAGTTATATAGACAACCATCTGTATTACTAGGATTTGCTTGTATGACTTTTTAAAGCAAAACTTAACTATGTTCACACCCCCAGCGGGGAAGGGACAGGGTACAATTTATATAATCTCAAATATACTAGAGAAATAAAGGTTAGTTAGAGCTCTTCTAAAGATTTCTGGATCATAGCTTGCCTTTTCCAGTCTTAAGTAATGATTTGAACATTTTATTTAAATATATAGAATTAAAAATAAATTTTAACACACTTTGAAGACCATAGCACTTTAATATTATGAAGTGTAAAGTGGCTGCCATTACTTTGTTATCCACAAGAGGGAGAGCTTATACTTAGTAATAATTTTAGATTTTTATATCTGTAGTTTTCAATTCAGGTGACATAACCGCAAAAGACTATATGTATGTTAAACTTGGTGGTCTGGTTTTTAGTTTAACCTTTTTTATAAGCAGTCTTCATTAAACTGAATTGGGAAATGTGTATTAGACACTGCTTTTAACACCTCCACAATTTTTTTTATTTTACATGCTTAGCTATTTTGAATGATTAAATGTATTTGATATTCCAGTATCTAGACACTGTCTTAGGTATTTTCTTTTCTCCAAGTCAGATACTTATTTACCATCTCATGCCAATAATAAAATTATTTTAGGCTGTATTATTCATATCATGACTGACTACATGAATTGGCACATATACAGTGTTTATACTTACTGCGGTGTAATGTGAGTAACTCTCTGGAAAGCATACTGAGTGCCCAGAATTGCACCAAGGAACCAACAACTCTCTTCACACTTAAGACAGGCTACTATGTGAAACATTCATTGGAGCACACATCTCAGATGTTTACTGGTGAAGTAGAGGTAGTTAACTAATTTTTGTGAATTATTTCACACCTATCAAAAACCTGCAAAGAGCCCCGTGATTTTTAATAGACTACTGGTTAATAAGTGATGTTTATAACAGACTAAAACAAGTTGTTTTTTCTTAAAAGCAATATAAAGTTTACTCTGCTGCCTTTATTGGAAGAATTATAGTCTGAGTAGAATATTTTGAGAAAAATGTGTGTAATCTTACATAAGTCAAAATAATCGTTTTTTAATATATCTGTTGCTTCTCTAATTAGAATAGGATATTAGATTTAGATAACAAGAGTGTTATCCTTAAAGGTTTTTTTTAAAGGTTTTTGTTTATGGCTAGACAAAAACTGAAGCATGAAGTGACATGTTTGTCTAATTTGATTTCATTATTACTAAAATTACACTAATATCTTTTAAAAGGCAGTAATGGTCATGTGAACATTAGGAGATCACTTGTTTCTTACATTTAAAATTTTATGTACTCTAGTATAAGAAAGAAAGAATATATGTTGAAGATTTCCATTTGTTTAGTTGGCAGTTAAGAACCTAAAAAGAAAGAATATCATGAGTATCCAAAGAAGAATGTTTAATGGAAGATGAAACTTATAAAAATTAGGTTTGAAATAACAAATTCTCAAATAACTGAGGTAAAGTACAGACTAAAACAAATAACTGAGGTAAAATACAGACTAAAACAAGTCTTTAATCATAAAAATGAGAGGCATTTGTGAAGTTTTATTTCTGTTTCATATAATCTTCTCTCTAGCTTTTTTTCTCTTATGAGGAAATCATCTGGCTCTTCATGTCTTATGCTGTCATGTCACATTGGTTTAGAACCAACAATATGAGACAGCCCAGTCAAACATAAAAGAATGGAATACATGAAACCTAAATTTTATTTTAATGGGGCTTGGGTATACATTCAGCCATTGATATAGCATTTCAATTCACAACATCAAAACAGAATAATCATATAGTAAATACAAATTTAAAACCCATACATGAATGAATATCACTTTGGTCTTGATCAGATAGCAAATGAAGAACATACTCCTTACTATTAAATGAATCAACACCACTGCACTGTAGACTGTAATTAAATCTCCGTTCTGACATCAGAACTATAAGAAACTCTCATTGGTTAGAGTTCTTTATATAATACTCTTCTGTTTAGTATAGTTCAGTTAATTGCTAGAAATTAGGTCAGTGTTATTATTATGAATAAGATCTTTTCACTTGTTATAATGCCCTTATTAAATATCTTTAAATTATTTAATGAGGATGTTTTAATTTATGTCATCTCAAAACTAATTTGAGCAGAAATGATCATATCTATTTTAAAGTTATTCTCCTCTGACAATAAAGAGAATAAAAACCATTAACTTGTTAAAAATAAAACCCTGTATTTCAGTGATAATATGCAAAATGCATACTGGGAACTGAAGAGAGAAATGTCTAATTTACATCTGGTGACTCAAGTACAAGCTGAACTACTAAGAAAACTGAAAACCCCAACTGCAATCAAGAAAGGCAAGTCAATGTTTGCCGGAAACCACTAATTCCAGCCAAACTGCTTGAAGAGCAACTAGCTATCATATCTTATCAAAATCTCATCAAATGAGTTTGATAAGCCAAAGTATATATAGTATGTTCACAGCCTACCCATTCTCTGCTTTGGCTTCGGTCTCATACTGGTCAACTTCACACATAAAGGTGTTGCTGATGTGTTTTTCTTCAGTACTGTATTCTTTTCCCCTTGTGGCTTTTTTCTCAGCCAAGTGTTGCTTATGTGTATAAGGCTGAGGTGTTAAGTTTGCTCTAGTTGACCTTTTACCACAACTACTTCATATATTTAAAAAAAAAAAAAAAAGACACTAAAAGCTATTTTTCATTACAGAATATACCAAAGGCCTAGCTCTTTAAATTGTTTTGAAAAAAGTTGCTTTGATTCATTATTTGGTGGTTTTCATTTTTTGTAAACTTAATTTTTCTTTTCATAAAGGCTACATTGTTTAGAAAAGATACTAGGTGCTCTCTTCTTATCCTTTCCAACCAAACAAAAATTTTCATTGCTTTGCCTTTCATATTTAACTGCTTGGCTGACTAAACTTTTTGAGTTTTGTGTTAATTAGTGGTGGTTACTTTGCCAAAGCTATTTTTATACCTCAAAGAAAAATCAGTGCATTTTCCCTTTGGTTACATAATAGTTGTAGTTCTAAAAGGTTGTATAATATAAATTTGAAAGCCCTAAAATTTACTTTTTTAAAGTAATGAGATGTGACTTTTTATTAAAAAATAATCACCAAGGGGGGAAAATGTTGCATATTGAGAAGGAAAACTAAATTCAGAATTCCTTTCAGTTTCTAAAGTTAGTTACTTATGAATCAGGCAAAATAATGTGGTGATTTGGCAGGCCCTAACTTAATTTATGGTTCATTTTGTCCTTGAGTTTTCCATTGGCCAGGGTTACATATAAGGCAACTCTTAAGTTGATGGTAGAAATAAGACTTCTAAAAAGGACTTACAGAGTAATTTGCAGTGAGTTTTCAGTGTGGCTCTTTGTTTATATAATAAATATAACTTCCAAATAATAATAAAGGAGAAATGCTCCTTCCACATTTAGAAATGGCTCATTTTTATGTCCTTTCTGAGCTGGTAAGTGCTAAGTCTTTTAGTGCTTTGAACCTTAAGTTTTCTAGAATATTCCCTATGACAGTGACAGGCTTGAGGCCCCCATTCCTCACTTAAAAAAAATTCACTGCTTTGAGGAGTGGACAGAGATGAGACTAGGTCACCTCTTCCTGGCCTACATATTACCTTTGTCCAGAAGCTGAGCACTGTTACATCCAATTCTCCCAAACTCTTATACCTCCTCCCAAGAAAAAAGGCTTATTTTATAATGTGGTTCAATTTATTTCTTCTAAAACTACATAGACTCAAGCCTTGTTTGTTACAGTTGGCATCCTTCATGGACTTAAATAAATTTATCTTTTCTGCCCTGGCTGAATTAGAGGGTGAAGGAAAGATCATACAACCACTGTGTTGGCTGTGGGTAACTAATAACTTAGAGCAGTTTGTTTTCTAAGCCATTGCATGTATACTACAGACTTTTTTTTTTTTGCTATTTTTTTTTTTAGTTGACCTACACTGTGACCATAGCAGAATTTATATTTACCATTATATGTGTTGTATAACAAACAGGATTATTTTACAGCTTTTAAACTGTTTTATCCATAAAGCCTTTGAATATATATTACTTGAGTCTCACCTATTCATAATGTAATTATTTCTGAAAAAAAATTACTTTTGGACCACCTATGGAAAAAAAGATCTAGTAAAGGAATATTACATTTAACAAAAAAATTACCAAAACTTAAGAACAGCTTTCTTAGTCTCTACTGAATTAAATAGGCTGCACGCCTTCTCTAGCCATGTTGAGAGGCAAGAACAGGATCTTTATTTGTATTTTAACTTTATTGGTCTCCAACTTTTAAAAATATTAATTTCTTCATCTTTATAGCTCAGTGATATAGGAGGGACAGGATTACTATGCTACGTCCATTTTGCAGATAAGAGAAGTGACCTGGAGCAGTGAAGTGACTTACTTAAACTCACAATGTCAGTAAATAGCTGATCCAGGATTAGAACTCATGATTTGTTATCTGTTTTTCAAATCACAGTGATCCAATGATCACACTAACTTGGAAATGTTATTTCATAAATGCCATGACAACTGACATTTGGCCTGTGCTTTCATTTTAGCCTGCAGCCCAGTAGGATGCATGGAAGACCTTGGGAAAGACAGCACAAAACTGCACTTGACAAATTTTACTGCATCGTACAAAAGACATCCCCCTTTGTCACCAGATGGCAAAACTCTTTGTCATAGCACATCTTCCCCTTCACCGGGAGATATAAAGGCTTTATCAGAGAAAGCAATTCTCCAATCATGGACAGATAACAAGCAACCCATTCCTCATGATGGTACAAACTTTCAGGAACACAGCTCTTTTGGCAGAAATTCTCTGGAAGATAATTCTTGGGTATTCCCAAGCCCTCCTAAATCAAGTGACACAGCATTTGGGGAAACTAAAAATAAAACTTTGCTTTTACCCAACTTGCCACCACTGCATTACTTGGATCAACATAATCAAAACTGCCTTTATAAGAATTAATTCCGAAGAGATTCATGATTTGGTCCTGAGGTTGCTGTATCTCCCACTGTTCTCTTGAGAAATTATTTAAAGTGTTCTAATTAAACTTTTGCAGTTTTTCAGTATACATGTTTGCACATATTGTACCACATTATGTGGTTGATTTTTCCAATATGAAAGAGCAACCCTCGAGCTTCATAGTCTGGCTAAGAATCAGATATATGCTACTAATAAATAAATAAACTTAAGGTGTTTGAAAAAGACAATTCTACCTTTGATAATAATGGTAAATTTCTGCCTCACATGAAGAATGTATTGAAAGTTTTTACACATGGTTTTACAAAGCTTGTGAAATGTCTAAATTATTAAAAATAGAGGCCATTAATATCAGAGAAAAATCATATAAGTTACCTTAAGTTACATAAAGGAGCAAATGCAGTGTGAATAGGTTATATTTCTATTGACCTGTTAGTGCATAAAGATATGAAAAATATAATAGTGGAATAATAGTATGTAAGTTATTCCATCTCTATACGCTATTGTGTTTCAAAGTTTAAGATTTAAAATCATTTTTTTAATCACAGTGTTGATAAAACTTAGAATTGCAATTTGAATTTTAAGACTTGAAGTAACCTGATCATTGACACCAACTTTGTCATATTATATCCCTCAAATCCTAATGGAAAAGTGACGAAATAGTTGAAAATCTACATGGTGTATGAATAAACTACTACAATCTTACATCATCCAAGTAGAAGTAGAAAGAACATCATAATGGTTTCAGTCTAATCTGTCCCTTCAGTGGTCCATAATGAAAATCTAAATGTGTGTGAAACTGTATAAAAGTCATTTTCTTCAAAGGGTCTACACCTGCTTGTTATATAGAGCAGCTTATAAATTGTTAAACTTTGTTTTGAAATGTAACATTTTACTCATGAGAGTGATTTCTAATTAATTGGGAATTTTAATTCTAGAAACCAAATTCTGTGCTGTATTGATATAGTACAATCATGAAATGTCCCCAAACTCTGATTCTAAGTAGCCTTTCATTTGTAAACAAGTAAATAACAAGGATGGTGTCACATGGAAACTTACCTAAATTCTCCAAGGTTGCAGTATTAAAAATATTAGTAATGTATTACTTAATTCTTACATCTTTTGCCTGAGATAGTGTTTCATGTAGGAGGACTTTATCCTTTTTGATAGACAGTTTCAAATATCTTGAACTCAAAGGAATATCTCAGATCTCTTCTATATTAACTGAATAGCATACATACATAAACAGTGTTCTTCGTTCACCAGATATTTTGTCTTTCTATTATCTTACTCACTTATTCAAGCTTGTCTGTGATTAATGGAATTGGTGTCAGATGCTGGAATTTATTCTGACCAATGAACACGGCTGACTCAGGGGAGCAGAATCTCCTGCCAAGTAACAGAAACACAATATGCATAAAACAAACACAAGACTCCAGGCTTCAGCTGACGGAAGCAACTACCTGTGTAATATCAAAGCAGCAGAAACTATTTCTCATGTGGCTGCAGAGGTTGTATATTATGTCTAATCTCTAATGTAGCTTAATGGTTTGCCTTTTAAAACCAAGATTTGAAATTTTACTTTGTAAAGAAATAAGTTGTGTGGGATAATGTCTTGATTAATGTTTTGAACAATGCCAAGAAATTGTTTAATTAAATTATTTTTGTTTGAAATTGAAGTGGATGTGAAATTTTGTCCTTGCCTATATATTCCAAGGTCAGGTACTAATTGTTAGTTGTTAATTTGATTCATATGACATACATTTGTCTTGTTCTTTTAGTATATGTGCTGCTGAAACGAGCACTGGCATTTGTCTTGTTAAACCACCATTTTCTGAGTGGAGAAAATGCTTTTCCATCTAAACAATAGGGTAGCTATCAAACAGATATGCTACAAAGTCAGTGGTTGATGGTCTTCGTGATTTAAAGTAGTAATTAAATGATGTGTAAGGCTCTTTAAGAAAGATATTAACCAAAAATTGTTTTTACCCAGCTATAATTTTTTAAATGCACAGTTTGTGATCATCTCTGTTCTGGTTAGATTCAAAGAGAAATAAGAGAATGGCCCATCTCTGTAGCTTATATACTTGCTCCAATGGGCTTCTCTTAAAACTTTCTTTAATCTTTAGATTTTTATAATGGTAATCCAATTCAGCACAGTAACTCAACAAAATGAAGAGAACATAGCTAACAACAAAAAAGCCGCCTATTCCTTCTTCTTGATCCCCTATTAGCTAAAATAAAATTTACATCTCTAAAAGGAAACAGGTTCTACTAAAATGGAATCTAATTCATAAGTAGAGCAGGGACATACCTATGTGAAACATTAGAAAACCAAAATAGAGGGAAATTCAGACTTAAAGAACTAAAGGACTGAATCATATGAAAATAAAGTAATGATCTTATCCAGAAAGGCTACTTGGGATAGATCTTACAAGGCAAAAAATCTTTGCGTGGTTACTTAACAAAATATTATCAGCAGAGGCACAAATGAGCAAGCAAGACAACTGAGGCAGATGTACCAGTTGGAAAAGCAGACTTGAGTGGATAGGCAAGGATATTATGAAAGCTATGATGAATAGTTTGTTTTTGACATAATAAAGAGGGATGAACTGATTTACAATATATAACTTATCTAGCACCTATAGGGAAAGTGACATCTACATAAATTTTCCACACAAAATTGAAGTTAGCCCCTCTCATTCTAATCAAAATTATAAAATAGCTTTAGATTGTATATTTCAGTAGCTTTTTAAAGTAAATGGTTTCCCTTTTCATTTGAGTCTTTATAAACAAAAATTAAGGTCCTGTGCTCTAGGATATCCACAAATACCAGAAGGCCAACAGAGGGATATAGCCTTGTTTACCACTATGCAATGTGGCCTCTAGGTTTCTTTCTATACTTTGCTTTGTCTGCTCTAGTAATTTCCCTTGTTTTGATCTGTGGTTGGGAAAATGTGGTTTCTTTGGGTTTCATATAAGAGTAAAGTAGTTCTTCTGAATGGCTCACTCGAGAAACGTGTGGAACCTGAACATGCCATTGGTTCTTAGGGTCCTATTTGCTACTTGTGTTAACTGAGTCCTTTAAAAATGTCTCTCAGATCTATTTCATGAGATTGGGGCCAAAGTTAAGTCTTGTCCTAGTGGGCAGTAATTTCTATTTGTGCTTTTAATGAGAACTATGTAAACAAAATTTACTTACCTAGAAACCAGTTGCAATGGCTGTAGAGAAGAGTTAATAGCTCATGGGGGGAAAACTCAACTTTTAATATAAAAGCTCAACCTGGGACCAAATTATTGCACTGGTACAGAATTTTTTTACATTAGCTCCTGAAATTACTATGTTACAGAATAGTTACTCATGCTTATAAAGAAGACTTTTTAAAAAAGATTATTTTCAGTAGCCATATTAATGGGAAAAGGAACTTATGTAATAATACACTTTAGGAAATTTTTCATCTAAGATGTTAAGTAAAATTAATTCATTTTTAAGTACTTATCTACAATCTGTATTTCCAAATAAGCCTTTAGTACTAATAATAATAATAACCATTAAAAAGCATTTACCATGTCCAAGGCATTGTCCTACATACTCTACTCACAATACTCAGTTCATCCTCACAATAACAGTATAAGATTTATTTCCAGTTGCATAGCTAGCAAGTGGAGAACCAGGAATGATTCTGGTTCACAACCATTCTGCTGTACTGCCTAGTCATCAATACCTTTGAAATAAATGAATGTTTTCCTTTAGGTACTTCTGGCCCCCATGATTAGTCATTAGTCTATACACTGATAGAGAGTATTATAAGATCTATATGGAACACTTAAAAATCAGTGTCACTATTATAGAACTACAGTTATGGGAAAATGTGTGAAAAATCCATAATGACCAGGCAAACCATATCCCATTTCACTATATACTCCTAGCCCATTTAATTAATAAACTTTATTCTTTTTAAATCTTTATTTCAGATAAAATTAGTATTTCCATAATGTAGGATAAAGCAAATAAACTTCTTTGAGTCCATTATTTTAGGTAACTGATTTCCATGAAAAGAGTTACTGAGTATCATTTGAATATTTCCCTACATGCTTGTTGGAAGCTTCTGTAGTCTTTTCTTGGTAGGAATTCCAGTTTTTCTGAATTCTTCCCTTTCCTTCAGGTATTCCATTTTGCATTCTTCATAAAAGGTGGGATCATTATAGCTACAAGAAAGAAAGAAAAATCTTCTAAGGTGAATCACCTTGCAAATGTTTAACATAAGCTTACTTTAATAACATACAGACATCTAGTTCATCTGGCACATAAATTCATCGTAAACATTAGACTACCCAACTAGCTAAAGAAAAGGAAAAAAAAAATAAAAAGACCTAATGTTTCCTTTTTGAATAGCATCATCCCAGGAGAGAGCAATGAGAAGCACAGTGCCTACCCTCAAAGAGCCCATGGTGTTACAAAACAGACAGGTAAAGACTGCATTACCATTAAGCAAACAAAGTGCTGTGGTAGAGGCAGGGCCCGGTGCACCATGGAAACATAGGTAGGAGGCGGGGGTAGGGGACATGTCAAGGGCAAATGCTTGAGTTGCATTTTGTAGAAACAACAGAATCCCTACAAGAGGCACATGTGCAGAGGTCACATAAATGAGGAAAAACTGATGCATGAAGAACTGCAAGTAAATTGGTACCACCATAGCAGATTATGCACAATAGGAGAAAGGGCCCGAGATGAAGCTGGAATGAATGGCAAGAACCAAATCATGCCATACTAAGAAGTTAAAATCTATCCTGAAGACAATGGGTACTGTTAGCAGAGCAACTATAAGATCGCTGTCTTAGATGAAAAGGACAGCATATGGCAGATAGGCTAAAAGCAGGCAGCAAGGTTACATGCAGGATTTCCAATAAATAAACTATTATGACAATCCAGAAAAGAAATGATGAGGGCCTAGACCAACAGAAGAGCCATTGTAATGAAAAGGAGGAAATGAATCTGCAGAAGATTTAAGAAACAAAAGGAAATAATCACTTAGAGTTAGGAGACAAGGAAAATTCCAGACACCTGTATAATTCACAAAGACACATGAAGCACGAGGAGTAAAAGGAGCTGAGTTCAGTTCTGGACCTGAAGAAAGAAGGGGAAAAATATCACAATCTACAAGAAGTAACTGAATCCATGGGTGCAACCTCAACTTTCTCAGACTTCAGAATGAGAAGGGAACCAGTGAACCAATTTTAAGGAATAGATTAAAGAAGAAAAGGCTGAGAAGTAGTACGCAGACATCAAGAAAACAGAAAAGCATTATAAGGGAAGCCAGATAGAAGAGAATTTTAAGGGATTTCCAGAGTCAAGTAAAAGAAGGTACTGAAAATGTATTCAATGTGGCTACCATGAACCCATTAGAACCCACAGAAAGAGCAGTTTCAGCAGAGTGAGGACAGAAGACAGACTGCAGTTTATTGAATGAATGAAAATCAGACAGCTAGAAACAAAAGAGCACAAACTATTAATGTTTCAAGATGTCACTATGAAGAAATGAGAAAACATGGTTGTTACATTCATTTTACAGAATATCGACAGCAAATAATAAGAGCACTTTCTTATTCAAAGATGAAAATATACTATTTCTTAACGTATGTTAATACTTAAGGTCAAATAAAATCCTTCCTTTCTAACTCTCCATTTACTTTCAGCAAGTATCACACCCCTCTTTGTTTGCTTCACTGCTTGTCTCTCCTCCAAACAGAAGTAGCCTCATCGCACCCTTCCCAGACCCTCCCACAGGATGGACTAGAATCTGTTATTTTTCTCTAATTTCTAGGAATGAGAGATGGAAGGCTATTCAAATGATTAACACTTAGAAAATAAAAGCTAACAGATAACAAATACAATCAAAAAAAGAGCTAACATTTATTGAGTAGCTACTATGTGCCAGCACTGTGGTAAGGTGTTTACATATAGTACCTCACAATCACTCCATTAGGAATAATTATCCCATCTTATAGAAAGTAACCTGCCCAAGGTCACATGGCTAGCTATACCCCAGCTCATCCAGAAAAAGCCTATGCCGCCCTTTCCACAGTCCTTGCTACTGTCAGCTCCACTCTAAGTGCAGCCCTGTCTAGAAGGAGGGAGAAGATGTCAAACTAAGTATAACAAGTAATGATGATGACTGAAACTGAGGTGTAAAAATTCTGAACATAACAACATCAATATATAAAAGAGGTATTAAAAAATAGTAAGCCACAGAATGAACTCCTCCTCCTTTAAAGTAAAATGCTTAGTGCAGGTTCCGGCCCATAAATAAGGCCTGCTATCAGAATTATTTTTATTTATTATTAACTCAAAACAAAAAAACGTGGACCTAGAATGCTTTTTTAATCTCCTTCCTCATGTAGAAATTAATCTCTCAAGTCTTCCAACCACAGCATTCTAAAATAAAGTCTATACATTTATGTGTACATCGTTATAAAAAAAAAAAAAACACAAATATAAGATTCAGATAATCACTACTTTTTATCTAATTCCCTAAGAAGTATCAAATCATATTGGCATGTATGCTTCCCAGGCTAGAGGAGCAGAGTATGCAATAAGGGCTTACCAAAACACTAAGATCTCAACTACAACTATCAACTAATATGAAAGTACTCTTCAATACTGTCTGACAATAATTGGGTAATAAAACATACGGGGTGATTCAACAGAAAGCTCAAAGAAATTTGCATATTTGTACTTTAAGTTTCAAGAAACTACAATGAAATATCATAAATATGATATTTAAGAATTATTTTAAAAAGTAATTTAATTAACTTTAAAAATCTAAATTTACCTGTGTCTTTCCTTTGATTAGAACTTACCTAAGAATTAATATATATTAATTTTTTTAAAAAATCATAAGACTGGCAAAGGTCTAATTAGAGATAGTATAGTTCAGTACCTTTTCATTAGGAGATATAAATATAAACCTACCTATAACAGGTTTATCCTCTAGATAAATCTGTTCATGAAAAGGAATTGGTTAAATAATAGGAAAAATCAAATATTTTTGTTTGCTGACCTCATCTTATTAATCAGATACAATGCTGATCCATATAACTTGAAAAGACCCTTCATAAGGATGTTGCTTTTGGGCGGGAATAATCTTTAACAAATTGAAATTTTAGCTCTGGCCAACAATATGATGGATTTGGTGGGGGAAATACAGAATATATTACATTGAATAAGTTAAATAACATGCTCTTACCTACCAGATATTATACACACGCACACAGAGGAGAAGGTAGCTACTTACTAAGCTGTTAGACATTCTTTCAATGCAGAATTTTCTTTCCGGCATTTTACTACCATAAGGATTCCAGAATCCTTGCAACATTTGGTAAAATCTGAAATAAAAAAATTGGAAAGAAAAAAAATGACTTGTAATTACATCAATTCAATTTCTGATAGCTCTAAAACATTCATTCATTTCACATTTATTAACCGAGATTGTGCTTGGCACATAGCATATGCTCCACTAAAGACATGCACACAAATAAAAGGCAGAACAAGTGTTATTTACTTTGTAGAAATAATGAGATTTGAAAAGAGTGAGATAGGACCTGTGACACAGAGTGAGCAAGGCTTCATGGAGACATGTGGTATGTAGAGAATAAACAGAATTTCCAATAGAGAAAAAAGTATACTCCACAGAAATGAGTAAGATGAATAAAAAGGGAGCTTTTTCCAGACATGAGCGTGTAGTGTCCAGTCTGCATGCCTCCTGGTGGCATCAAGGCACCCCTTTCTTTAAGACAACCTTGTCATGGTGCCCTAATTTCTGGTAACAGGCTCCCACTTCATTCTCAAGTCAACTCTTAGATGCTCTAGGAAAAGTCAAAAGGCTTTCTGTCAAATTTCCATTCTGGTAGTTTGCCTTTTAAACTGGCCTCTTTGGTATCTACCTTCCCTGGACTACAATCCAGAAAAGCCTGGCACTATAATCTACCCACAGCTGGGCCACTTAATATCTACCTCACGTTTGTTTTGCATCAGACTCAGTCCTCCCTTATCCTTTGTACAGGACAGTGTGTGCTTTGCTCCCTATCTGTTACAGCTACTCTCCTGAACTAAGCTGGTCCTTTCCTGACCAGCTGCTCTAGTTCCAGGCTTTACCAGCTCCAACCAATCAATCATTTCAGTATCAGATCTTAAATTACGATATCATCCTCACAAAGAAGTGGTAGGCAAAAAAAAAAAAAAAGTTTCCTGAATATCTTCTGTAACTCTTTTAATACAAAATTATAAAGATTTCCTTCTTTCCTTGAGCTATGTGTCACCCTTCCAGTTCCTAAGGAATACAGCTTATAACTATTTTAAAGAAATAGAGTAATTTCAGGAGTCTCCATGAAGACACATACTTGTAATATGTAACAAAAATATATTTAAACTATAAGCAAACTGGTAATGATTGAGATTTGTTAAAATGTATAAAAGACTCAGAGGGGCTTTGCTAGGACAAGGACCCTATAGCATAGATATCTATATCGACCTGCAGCATCACAGCATACTCTGAAGGAGAAGTGGCAGAATGTGAACAAGGACAAGAGATGCAGGAAATGACTTTAAATCAAATAATTTAATGTGTATGATCACATTAAGTTACAGGCAACATGTAATACTCCACTCCAAAGACACACAGGATTAGCTTCCTTCAGCTCCTTGTTTACTAGTTTCAGCAGTTCCACCATTTGCTCTCGGATTCCTGAGAGCAACTACAAATGTTCGTATTCCTCTCTGTGCAGATGAGCTGGACAATGGGCCAAATCCGACCAAGGGAATTTCTTTGGCGCGCTTTGACTAAGGACTCCCTACAACTCAAAAAGACAAAGCAGACTGATAATCATCTCATTATAAACAGAGATCATGAGAGGAGACCACAGGGCCACCAAAAACTTTCACTCTAGAATGTCAGTAGCATTCCGACATGTTAATTTTTCTGCTTATAGTGTGATGTTAAAATCTACCATTCTAGCGGCAAGGATTATGACCCCAAATAAAAATGAAAACATCAGCAATACTCAAAGAGAACACGTACATAAAGTTAATCCAGAAGTGACTAAACCTGGCTAAGGGTTTACGGGAAATGCCACACAGTAGTGGTGACAACCATGGCCTGACTCCCCTGAGCCACCTTGTCCCTACTGTGACTTCACAGACCTAACCAGACCAGCCCACTCGGATAATGTCTAGAAGATCATTAACTTCAATAACTTGCCTAACGAAGTATGCTAGTTGACCAAACCCAGTCCTTCTCTAGAAAACACGAACACAGTGGCAATTATCCGAAGTCCACTTTCTGAATTTAACAAACCCAATACTTTTACAACTTGAAAAATTCTCAGTAGAATGATTAGGCATTGCATTAAGATTTGCTTTGCCTACTATAAACAGACTGATGCGAGGTACCATTTATGTGTTCTGATGACAATAAAGGCAGTCTATATGTTTTCACACTTGTCCAAATCTCTTCAGGAATAACTGTGACTGGCCTGAAGCCTCAAGCTGTTTGTAAGCTTTTGTCACTTGTTTAGCAACAAGATTTTAATGAGGATCTTTCTTTCATACCATATTAGCATACATTCATATAATAATTATGCTGTTAATACTGCCAACTTATTTCTACAGTGGTACTCTCAAACGAATCCAATTTAAATCGCTTCTTCCAACATAATGTAAATGTTAAAGAGCTTGTATACCTGTAAATACATAATTTAATTTTAATTACCATTAAAGACTATGAAAGTAAAATTTTATTGACTTAAGTATATCTTAAGGTAATGCAAATTAGTAGCAATAAACTGTGAGAGTAGAGGGATTATTACAGTTATTCCAAAATTTACAGAAATATGCTTAAAGATAGCATTCAAGACTTTTTCTTTACAATATCCAGAACATGAAAGTCTATTGTTTTGTAAACGATCATTTTTCTGAAAGAAGCCACTTAATACCATATAATAAACTACTGGTAAAAATACTTTATGTATAATAAAATTTGTATCAAGTACTTCTAAGAAAAACAACTACAAGATGCAGTTTTCTCTTAATTTTAGTCTAAGATAATGGGAAAAATAATCATACTGTAATTAAGTACAAGTATTCTATATAATTTCCAGTTTATATAAGAAAAACTTGTTTGGGGAACTCTGTATAAAATCAGTAAGAGAAATAAATGGTTTGGAATTGTTTTTAACTCATTTAACTTACAGAACTTTTGAATATATTTTAATATTTAAATAACATCCAATAATAAGGTTTCTTAATTAAACCAAGGATAAGTATTCATGGTGCAACTATGCATGGAAATGGATATACTAGGAACTTGCTCTTTTACACTCTTCATTTACTCAGTTTCAAGTATCATGTTATTTTGCAAATGCAGTCATCCAGTTAGATATACAGTATTAAAAACATATCAAATTAAAAGAAATAATCCCCAATGTTTCATGTCTCTGACTAGAACCACTCTATTTCTAGATCCACTAATTTATATATTTTTTAAAAAAATGTGAAGCTTATAAAACTTTACAAAACCACCTTTAGACATAGCCTTTATTTCTAACTTTCAGTACTTTCATTTCTTTAATCAGTAAAGTGATTACAAAGTACCAATTTTTTTAGCATTACAAAAAGCACAGCTATATTTGGATACCAATATAGCTTACAATTTTAACATATAAACTATGTGTAATATTCCTGTGACTACAACATCATCTTACTGGTTTCAACTTTAAATCTAGAACTTTGATTTAATTTAAATGAAAAACAGTTCAGAAGTTGTGCTTATTAATGACATGTAGTAAGGCAGATTTAAAATCACCCTAATATATATATCACCAAGTCTACAACTGGAAATCTTAAGCATTAAAAACTGCTTTTATAGAACTGGATAAGAATAACAGAGAAGTACAATTAACAATGTATAAAAGATCTTTCGACAAGTTATTGAACCATAAGATTTTAAAAATATGAAACTGAAAATGATACAATTTGGGAAGGGTCTAGGCAGGTGTCAACTTTTGTAAGCTTTTTCTCAGACCAAGATGTCTGCAGTTTTAAAACAGTAACATAAATTTAAGCCCAAAACTAATTTTTCTCAGGAAAAGCTGTCTTTTAAGTGAAGAGTTCTGTAGTGAACAATCTGTCAGGTCCCTGTGGACCATGCCTAAGTGCTGTGCTGCTCTCAGTCATCATCATCCCGTCTGAGAGCTGTGAAGTAAAAAGTGCCTGAAGACAACAGGAGGTCACCCTCCGTTCTGAGCTCACTAGTTTCAAATGCAGTGATGAAGGTCTGAACCAAGGCAGAGACAATGATGACACCAGTTTGTCCTCCTCCTTCTAATGACTGTCCAGCAGAAGGAAAGCAAGGCCACAAGGCCACGAAACACATTTTTCGGTATAAATGACAGCATGAACAGTATTTCATGAAGTTCTTGTGAAGGATTTTGTAAACTGTTCTGACTCTATGTACATTCGTTTATAAAATTTAGTAATGAAACTGTAGATCTCCCTGCAGGCTTTGATGGCAGTCATTTGACTTCTGGAAATAATTAAATCCAATCCAACCCAGAGATAAAGCCAAATATTATAAAGACTTCCAGACTGGATGAGAAGCTAATTAGGACAGCTAATAAGTTCGCTTTAGTTGAAAAAAGTGTATCTGAGTATTTGCCAGCAAATATTCTAACAACAACAGAATTCCAGGCAAATTTTCAAGGGATCTACAAAATTAACCATTCAAATGGGTGATAGCGGGGAGGATGGCGGGGGAACAACATGCAAAAACTATAACACCTTTTACAAGATACAAATATTGAAACACTGGCTTCTTCACTGCACTCACACCTTAAAAATGTTTCCATTTCCAAAAGTAAATCTAAAATACTGTAGATGGGAAATTGCCAAATACCGTCACCTTAATGTTTAAGAAGAGCTCCAGCTGTAAATATTTCATTTTTTTTCATAAATTACCAAAGTAGACTGAAAAAGAAAAAAATCACTTACATTCCTGCCTTCACAGTAGCAGCAATAACAGCTAACACTTGCTGTATTTACTATGTACCAGGCACTGTCCAATGAGTTAATTCAGGCTTCACAGGTATTAACTGATTCAATAAATTAAAATTTTAAATTTTTATATATTCTTTCAGTACTTATACACAAGCTCATAAAATAACATTCATTCATTCAACAAACATTTTAAAAGTATTTACTATGTGCCCAGCACTGTGCTGTTCTGAGGTTTCCATGCTGAACAAGACAGAGAGGGTTTCTGCCCTGGGGGAGCTAACAACAATCCCTGAGGAAGACAATTAAAGAGTGCTAACAGTAGAGTCTGACATCTACTCTGGTAGGGAAAGGAGGTACATAGAAGCAAAGAACTGGAACTCCAAAAGCATTCAAGAGAAACTTCCCAGGAGGACTTTTAAGCTATAATCTATACCAACCTAGCTAAAGAGGAGGAAGAATGTTCTGGACAAATGAAAGGGTGCAAGGGAAGGTCTGGAGGTGAACGGGAAGTACATAAGACAGAGAGTAATTCAGAAGAACTGGAAGATCTCAAGTTATTTGGTTGTACATGCATACATGTGTCTGTGTGCCCATGCATGTGTGTGTGTTTGATGAATGGGAGGTCGAGGAAGAATGGCATGCACCAATTATGACTGGCAGGCAATGTTAAGATGATTAGGCTTTCTCCTGAGGGCAATGAAAATATTCAGAAGGGTTTTAAATAGTGAAATGGCACAATCGGACTTTCTTCAGAGAACCAGAAGAGCAGGCAGGGGAGACAGGAGTGGAAATAATAGGAAAACTGGTTGGGAAGTTAGTACGATAATCCAAACAAAAGACGTCAAGGGGCTAAAAAGACAGAGGAAGTGAGAATGGTGAGAAGCAGATGACTACAACTGAAACTTGACAGGACCTGGGATGTAATTAGTTATGAGGGTAATAGATGAGGAGTCAAGGGATAACTCCTAAATTTCTTGAAGGGTGAATGATGGAACAGTTAGATGACTTTAAAAAACACCAGGAAAAGAATAATATATGATGTTCTGTTTTGATGGGAGTCGGGGGAGGGAAATGGGGTTAAGATGACAAGTTTAAGACATGCTCAGCTTAGAGGCCTGTGAAATATGCAAGTAGAGCTGTCCAGAGGGCAGTTAGCCTTATGGGTCTGAAGATACTATTTTTGATAGCAGTATCATATGAAAAAATAATAAAAACAAAAAAGGCTGTGGGCAACCATTAAGGAATACCAATATTTAAGCATCTAGCTGAGAGAGAGGAGATTAGAAAGAGGGAGGACTATGTGGCATCACAGAAGTTAAGGAAACCAAGTGAATGACCCCCCTCTATATAATCAGGGTCCGCTGGATAGTAGTTCTAACTATTATAAGGATGGTATTTCATGACTTTTATTCTTTCTCAGAGGTCTTCCCTACAGCTCCCAAAAAAAAAACAAAACAAATAAAATTACATATTTTGTAACAATAAAACTCACTCTATCTTGCCATTATCATACAGGCTCACTGACGGCTGTCTTCTTCAACAAAATTTGTAGCCATCGATGTTTTCAAAAATGTTGCATTTTAAGGATGCAAGTACAAGAAGAACCAGGATTAATGGTAAACCAGAACCTACTAGAGATGTGCCTGAAATCTAGAGCAAGTATTTATAAGATAGATATAGTTCAGGTTCATTCAGTTTAGTTGCATTCAAAGGAAGGAACATTGACCATTTCAAGTATAAAACTTTCAAAACAAGGAAAGTAAGAATAAAAATTTGGACTTGCTATGTTTATTTCCTATTAATACTTTTAAGTCACTATCCCTTTGTCTGTATACTTCTTAATCTAATGTTAAAATATAAAAATAAATAAATAAAAGTCATCCATCAGATGATTACCTTTCCTGGGATAGTCTGCGTTAAAGAAGGAGTGGCAGTCAAATGCTGCTGAGGCATCTACTAAAATGAGTAGTGAAAATCACCTATTAATTTTTATGTGAAGATTTTAAGTCATACTGTTGTTCAGAGATCTCTTTGATTCATATAATACCAGGGAGGAAATATGAGCAAACAAAAATCTTTACTCCTTATCTCTTAAGCATTAAACATAGCTTTTATTTTCAACTCTAGGACAGTTATTTCTTTAACCAAGTGTTCATTAAATACAAAATATGGTTCCTAACCAGTGTGTTTATAATATAGTGGCAGACACAGAAGGAATTCCACAATGATACCAAGTAGTTGTGTCTTCATTTGATCAACTTGGGTTTATAACCCCTTAAACCTTATACTATGCAATGTGGCAGCCATTAGTTATGTGTGTTTACTGGGCACTAAAAATTTGAGTCTCAATTACAGTATGTTGTAAGTGTAAAATATATACTAGATTATGAAAGTTTAGGATTAAAAAAATAATGTAAAATATCTCAATATTTTTTATATGGATTACAAGTTGAAAAGAGTATTTTGGATACAGTACATTAAATAAAATAAAATATTGAAATTAACTTTATGTTTTAAATGAACTTCATATCTTTAAAATATAGCTGCTATAAATTAAAAATTATGAGTTACATTATATTTCTATTGTCCAATAAAACTTTCTGCAGTGGTAAAATATTCTTTGCACTTTCCAATGGTGTAGCCACTAGCCACATGTGAATACTGAGCACTTGAGATGTTGCTAATGCAACTTGGAAACTGAATTTTTCATTTTAATTTATTTTAATTAAATTAAATAGCCACATATGTCTAGTGGCTACAATACTGGACAACACAACTCTGAGTATTTTTAGTTCTTTGTACCTCAGGTGAGATGCAAATTTGTAGCTCGTGATTAGTTGGCTATTGTTTCATGATTTGAAATTCATGATCATTTAGGCTCAGTAATCTTCCTTACATTTCCTTAAGATATATTTTTCTACCCATTGATCCTTTTAGCCTATGAAAATACCTAATCAAAAAAAATATTAAAAAAAAATAAACACTAAGTAAAAATAATCATTCAATAAACTTGACCTGCTATTCAACAAATAGTTAAATAAATTCAATGAATGAGTGTCAAATTTATAATTCTGACTTCCTACGAGGCTTGAGTTGATTTAACTCAGCCTTATGTTTATAAATTTGGTGATTTTAGGTAATTTCTCCCATGGCATACACTGTAATCTAATTTGTTTAACACAGGTCTAAATTTTTGACACTTTTTATCATTTCTTGAGTTTAGTCAGTGTTGTATTCTGAATTTATCCAAAAACAAAGTTCAAAAAAAACAATACCTAAAATTTAGGGGTTTAATTAAAATTTGAAAGTTTGAGAGGGATACACAGATTCATTATTTCTATTTATTAGAATTTAAACTTCATGAGAATAAAGTGTGATTCAGACAAGGAGCACTTAGGAGATAGCACTTAGAACAGAGATGATTTCTATTTCTGGCAAACCAAAGGGCAATGATACATTTTTGTCTAAAATGGGTATTAACTCATTTCTCCATTAGAAAAAACTGTCTTATTTCAGGTGGCCTCCTTTTTGGTTTTACATTTTGCCACATAATTTCGTAATTTTGTGCCAGGTATTTAAAGGTGTTAATAATAGTAGCAATAAGAACTAAATGATGATAATGGTAATTAAAATGTAATGAATATTTATTATGTACCAAAACCTATATACTGAGTATATTATTAGCTCACATGAATTCTACAAAAACACTATCAGATAAGTATTTATTATCTTTACTTGCCAAATGAGGAAACTGAACTTTATATAGGTTACATCACATTTCCAAGATAATACAGTGTGACACAGACTGGCCTAGAAGTAGGCCTTTTTAATTCTAGAAACGTACTTGCACCTACTTGCAAATCCCACTTACTCTTGATAAAACAGGAAAAACATTTCTACATTTAACAGAAATTTCCATGTTGAAAGAACAGACTTCACCCAGGCCAGTTATCTCACATGAGGTCACAACTGAGACCTGGGAAATGACTGGGTATGGCGCTACACATTCCATCACTACCGCAGGAAAAAATAAGCTACAGCTTATTGCTCTGATTTTAGGCTACTTAGCAATCATCTAAAATAAAAAAACATCAGATATCTCACTCTCTGGTTACATACCAGGTTTTCCAAAATTCCTATAGAATATATTTAAATATTCAAAATAAGAATTTTACATATTAGAAAGTGGTTTCTTAAGCAGTATATAACGAAATGCTCAATTTTGTGTTTTAGTTTTTAAGTGCTACCAGAATTTGAAAGGTAGACTTTAGCATAGGCCAGTGTAGCTGAGGAAAGCACCAAATCAACCTATCTTTTAAAAGACAGCATGTAAAATATGTTTTCGGTTTCCCCAATTAGTAGAATCCATGAGAATTATTAATAGTGACAGAGGGGAGGATTTAGAAAGTGAAAATGCAAGAGAAATATAAGTGATGAGTATGGTTTATACCATACATTTTTTAAATGTTTGCTCCCCTCACAGCCTCCAAGTTAAAGGACCTATTTATCAATAGGTACTGAGCAAAGCAGCCAACAAAGAAACTGGCACATTTGTAAACATGAGCCTTCTGGGCTTCCTTGCCATCTCCTGGGGGTGCTGTGCCCTCTCCCAACACTTAACAACAAGCAGGATTACACAAAAGTAGGCTCGATGCTTTGAATAATGCAAGTAATGCCAGCAATAAACTAACCTGCTACACTTTTTCATTCTTGGAAGTGATTTTTGCAGCCTAGTCTGGGGATGAGTATGGGCCAACAGTGACCATTAAGTACCACTAATGAGGAACCACCTGTCTTGTTCAGGACTTCTGGGATGGAAATGGTTAGAGTGAGAGGGACCTTAGAGGTCAATTAATTTAAACTCTTACTTAATTTGGAACATCCTTCATAATCCATCTCTTATTTAATACTTACAGTGACAAAAAACTCCTTATCGTACAAGGTAGCCAGTTTGTGTGTATGTGTGTTGGGTGGGGATAGAGGGTTTACAGCCTGAAAAAAAAAAACAAAAAACTAAGTCTAATGCTGCCTCCTCTACAAATACTATAGGAAATACCATTCCTATTTTTTCCTTTTCCTGGTCCAGAGCCAGTGTAAACGTTGCTCCCTTTTCCTTATTGGATGTGGCTTCCAGACTACTGAGGAAACCTGGTCACCCTCCTTGCAATCTGCTGGTGTGCAAATTTATTTATGTATTTAACACCTTGCTCTTCTCCAAAAAGGATTTGAAACAGCTTGGCATCGCCCTTAACAAACACCCTCCATAAAGACGTTAAGCTATTCACAAATAACTATGGCTATGTCTTTCTTAAGAAAAATAAATACACAGGTAAATACATAAATATATAGCCATTCTTCATCCTGTCTTCTTGTAGCTGAAACAAAGAATATTTTTACATAAGTAAAAAATAGGCTTTCACACCATTAAAAGCCACTTACCAGCTTTCTTTTAATCTAGCAGTCACACCAACAGCCAAAGTAGAAATTCTATACCACAGAATACTATGCAGTCCCTGAAAAAAAGTGCACTGATAGGAAATGATCTCCAAGACTTAGACTGAAAATAGTAAAGTGTAGAAGTGTATAGTGCGTTCCCATTTCTGTTTAGAATACGCACATACACACACAAGCACAAATGGCTGTGGAAGAAACAGGTAATTGTGGTTGTCTCAGAGGAAGAAAACTGGGTTCTGGGGAACAGGAATTAAAGAAACATGTCTATGTATTTACTTTACAAAGTGTAATTTTTAAAAAGTTAAAGAAAGTAAGAGCTTTGGGTGGAGGAGAGAGGAGAGTGGAGTCCACATCTCTTGTTTTTCTTCTTAAACAAGTCCTTTTCCCTGAATCGCTGCTTAGCAACAACTGGGGATGGTGGGGGGGACATCTAATCTCACTAAGAACACCCATTCATCACACTCTAGGGGTATTTCTGCATGTATGGTTTAATTTCATTACATGTTAACTGTTCTCAAATACAAATTTGGATACTCCTTTTCACTAAATATAAAACTACAGATTCTACTATTCCCATTATACCCAGGCCAGATGAAAAGCACTATTCCAAGGTGAAATGACACCATCAAAAGTCACACTACTGGCTTTCTTTTCATTTAACATGGTCACACGAACTGCCAAGATGGAAGAAATCTGACAATGATAACATGTCCTTGGTAATAAACAGGTCCAAATTTTCAGTTTTAAAGAGGAAAAAAAAAGAGAATAAAAAAAAAACATGTTATGCTAAAGTTAATTAGACATTTATTAAGTGTAGTATCCCTACTTAACAAGGCAAATCGATCCTTTCAGTTCTGGCTGCAGTTTATTTAAAGACTTTACAATTTTACTACTTAAGAGCAAGTCCTATGGAGGTGTTATCTCACCATTTATATTTTCACAACACTTATGATATTGCTATCACACTCTTAAAATAAATGAAAAGCCCATGCCACATTTCAGACCAATATAATGCTACAGACTCTATTTTTATTTCTGGAAAATAAACATTAAAATAATGCTGTATTGCTCACTTTATTCTTCCAATGTTGAATATAAAAAAAAAAATTAAAACTAAGAATTTTTAAAGTCCCAGGTATATTTGAAAAGAGGAGGTTTTAATCACTTGGTTTTAAAATTAGGCACTAAAAATATATCATTATAAAATTCCGACAACAATTGTATTTTATGACAAAATTATTGTGCTTTTAACTTTCTATTAAATTGTGATTAGCTTGCTACTTTAAAGATTAGTCTGTGTACAGAATGAATTTAGTGGTGCACATAATGAGACAAGAAGGTACAGGGTGAACATGAAAAGATTATTTTACATAGTGGTGCATGAGCTATTTGATAATTCCAACATAGTACAAAAGAAAGCTTCTCTCTAGATTGATCATGGTTCAGTTAACATCACTGAATATCTAATACCTCCAACTCAATTAATTCTCACCTGATTAAGATCAGACTGATATTCAAACTAAATCATCTCTCCAGTCAAGTAGAAATCAATATTTCTGATTTTACTTTTAAATTACAATAGAAAATAAAATGCACACATCTTCAATATGCCAAGAGTAGCTTTTCTATTCTAGTCTACCATGGCATGGATAACACAGTTGATTAAAGAATTATTCTAATTTGAGCACCAATATGTAGCAGAATATGATTAATTTGAACACAGAGATGGAATAAAGTAATTAAATATATCTTATACAGGGCAAACAGAAAATTGACATAAAATAAACTTGACTTCTTTAAAACAAACCTCACTATTTATCAGCTCAACTAGTTAGGAATATGGTTTTATTAAAGACTGATTACTCTCAAAAAGAGTCTTGTTTCAGGCACAGATAGATATTTATAAGGTAAGCAAAGCAATGGTTCTTTTTAGATCATACTCTTTCTACCACCGCCACCTCCAAAACACACGCACATAACCTAAAACAAACAAATTATTTCTATATGACTTTTCCAGAAAAAAGCAAGACACACTGACCCATCCTTGCTGAGCAGGATAAAAATCAGTGAATCCTAAAATAACAAAATGCTTACATATTTGTAACTCTTATTACCAAAGAGAACATGAAATAGATTTTCCTCCTCTTTCATGCCTAGAATCCCTTCAAATTTAAAATCGAGACGAGTAAAGTTAAATTATTTATTGGAGTAACTGAAAAGCAATATTATTTTACTTGTTGACAAACTCGATAATTCAGAAGAAAGTCATAGAAAGTTTTCAAACTTTAAACAATATATTTAAGAAATCCAAATCACAGCTATATGTACTATTTATTAATATTGAAAAGAATACAATTTAGAGAGTACTTAGTGTGTCAAACATTGTGCATTTCATATAATTATATACATCATGTATATATAATATATAAAATACTTTAAAGATATAATTTATATATAAAATATATGAAATACATATTTATTATAGGTTACTACTATGCACTAAATAATTCATAGGTGTTACTTACCTTATAGAAAAAAATATGAGAAACCAAGAATTATGCAATTAACCTAAAAATAAAGATTTCCAAAATTTCTGTCCCATGAGAAACAGCCATAGAAGTTAGCTATAGACCATAACTAAGGGCACGAAAATCAAAATTTGTTAAGATATGACTCTCTCCAAACATGAAGAATCTGAGGCTGGGGCTGCCCATGCAACTTGGGAGGTGGGCTATCCACACATGAGCACAAAGGGATTCTCTACTTTCATGAAAGACTCCAACCTATTTTTCTTGAACAACACAGATATCTCAGTTTGATGTTGTTACTTATTATCACTGAAGTATATCTTCAGAGAAATATTTCTACTTTTTTTCTATATTACTAACTTTAATTAAAATAATAAAAACTAAATTAGAATGTAAAATATTTAAAATATAAAAATAAAAAGGATTTGAAAATTTTCCATCATAAGAACAGAAAAAAGTAGAGAAAGTAGCTGCCAGAGTCTTATTTGTTAGTTTCCACAAAGAATATTATTAATTTTAAAATAGAATGTCGACAGGGTTGATTGAAATAAAGAGAAATAAATTAATGCTAAATAATTACTAAGGAAGTTTTGTTTATGGAAATGAATAATTCAGTGTTGTACAAAGTAAATTCAAACAGCAGCTGCTTTGCTAACATTAAGCTAAAAAGAGCTTTCTCAAAAATGTACAAACTTTAAAACTCGAGAATCATCATATTTTTTATGCCAAATAGAAAGAAGTTATTTCCTAGGTCTTCTGTTATTAGTATAAAAAATTATATGGTTACAATAGTAATTAGCCAACCATTTAAGGAGTCATAACATTACATTTTTCATGGGAAGTATCTGTCACATTCTAGTTAATTGACTATATGCATAATTCCTGGTCTGTTAAGTCTTATAACAGCTGGGGGGAGAGATGAATTCAAATTTCTAACAATCTGTTCCCAACCCATTTGGTTCTGAATTTTATTCAGATCTCGAAATGAATTCTATGGCTGCCTTTTAACTCCACTGCAGCTCCATTTGTCTCCTAACTACTTGCTCCCATATATCAGGAAGGAGGTCTTCCTCCATCAAAAGAAATGAATCCAAGCTTAAAAAAACAAATAACATGAGAGAAACCGCACATACTACAAATTAAGTTCATTTTAACTAAAAAATTAATCCACAGTTTTTGAAAGAATTAGTTTCTTGTAACAGCAACTAACAGATACAGAAACTTGAAAAATAAATGTTGCAAGTACTCCTCAAAGATGAATCTGAAATTAAAATAAAACACTTCCAGTCACATAAGACAAGGGAAAACCAGGTTCTACTTACATAAAAATTTTTTTATGGTTTACCTATTGCCTAATGCAAACTGCAGTCTGCAACTCTTTAGTGACTCATTAAAATTTAGACTGTAAACAGCATGTTGTTAAAAATGAAAAAGAATAGGAAATATCAAAGTACACTGTGCATTTCATCTACATAAATGCATACATACACACGAAAATTCTTAAGTATGTGGACACTGGGTTGTACTTGAAAATATTTCTTGCCATAGGCCAAGTGAAAAGAATTTGTGAAAGCCACTGGGCCTACTGCATGCTAATTCTTATCCTCAACAACAGTAGGAAAACAACCCAAACAACGCATTTGTAATTCATTCTTTTGTTAAATATTTATTGAGTATTTCTCTATATCTGGTCCTGTTCTAGATACTTGGGATAAATGAGTAAAACAAACTAGGATCTCTGTCCTTGTGAAGCGTATTCAAAAGGAAGAGACAGACAAGAAACACAATATTGTACAGTAGGTTACAATGTAGTAAGAGTTTATAGGAAAAAGGAGAGAGAGGTAAGGAGAATTATGGGAGTGTGGAGACAGTGGGTTCCATTTTGTGTAGGGTTGTCAGATAGGTCTCTCTGAGGAGAAATTTGAGGAAAAACTTGAAGGAATCAATAACATAATTTATATACTTGTATAGCATAATACAAATACTGATGTTTCTAATTCTACACATGACTGATCAAAAAATATTTATAAGAAAAATGGACTTGAAGGAAAAATAACTGCATATAAGACTAAATTTCTAGAACTGGATACCTGAACACAACAAACATGGCTACTCCACCAACCACCAAGGAGAAGGCATAGCTATAAGACTGACCAAGTCACTCTCGTGAATCGGACAGGGCTTAAGTTTAAGATGTCACTAAAACGGAAGAGAAAGGACAAATACATAAAATCTGATTTAAAATCTTAAAGCAAAATGAGCTCAGATTAAAATGAATCTATTGAAAAAACATTACTCGCTAAAGGTATTGCTATGGTAGCAAAGTGTGAAAACAGCATTCTCCACTCCTAAAGTCTACAGATTCTTTTGTTTTTCTAAGAACTCAGTAACATAAACTAAGCATTTCTACAACTTCTACTTGGGTAACGAAAAAAAAAAGAAGAAGAAATAAGTTTAGTTAACTAGCCCAAGACTCATTTATAATCTAACTAGTTTCCTGAGTAATAGGAAACATGAGTATTGGCTGAGGTTTTGGAATGACAAAACTAGAAGTCACCCTGTTGGCATTGCTAAGAACCTGGGTTCTGTATTTTATGTAAGTCAATGAACACAAACATTTTTCCTAAAGAGAAGATGGGGAAAAATTTTTTAAAGGACCTCATGTTCAAATACTTTTTTTAATTCATAAAAATGATTGAAATAGCATGGGCGAATTTAGGATTTCTGGTAGTAGTACTTTATGATGACTTTAATTTATTTCCCATTAGCTTTTTAACTTGCAGTTAAAGACTTTTATTTCTTTTTATGAAATAAAGCAGTTTAGAAGTTAATTTCTGGTACTCATTAATGTCCACGTAGCTATTCAAGTTCTTTATCTTATTTGTTTTGTATAATCTTATGAAAAATTCTCCCAAATTCATCTGGTATCAGAAATGGTTAATAAAAAGTTTACTTGTCCTATAGTGTCGAAGAGAGAAATTTAGTTCATCAGACAAAAAGGAAATACTGTCCCAAATTTTGCTATTTAACTACATAATCTGCAGTTTTAGAAAGTTATTCTACGAGAAAATAACACAACTACAGAATTTTTTTTTCATATTAATGGGAAAAAAGCACATCTCTGTTTTGCATACACAACAACTGAGTAAAGCTCTCATAATTGCAATGCCAGTTCTATAACTTTTTTTTTGATGAAATTCGTTTATGTAGTTGCCCCAGTGGTGGCACTGACAAGTATAATCAATGGGCAGTTCCTGTAATAGCAATTTCTACATAACTGGGCATTAATATTTTATAGGCTTCTTTACAAAAATATCACTAACTTCACATTTTTTTACCCAATTAAAATCCGTTCCTCCCAAAAAAAAAAAAAATAACAATTATCCTCTTCCCTTACTTGAAATTTATACAGTTCAAATTCAATCATCCGTCCAAAATATAAAAGGTCTTAGGAAGGAAATTAACACAGGATTTACAGGACTAATGGGTTTTTGAGTTAAAGAGAACATATTTTTAAAAGGAACATGTTTCATTTTAAAACCTTGTTGTAATATCTTGTATTAGAAACCTCAAAGGAAATTTTTGTTAAAAGTTGGATATCTTCTTGGATATTTTACAACATTTGCTTCAAACTTAATGTGTCTAGGTTCCCTACTTCTTGAAAATCATTTGTAATCAGACTTTTGACATCATCATGGATCTCTTCGTCGGCCATCTCTCAATCACCAAGTCCTGCTAATACTTCCTTTGATGTGTCCCATTCTCGCTGTCATCTCCCCAGAAACAGGTCCTGTACTTGCATCTTACTTAATCAAAGGAATAACTTCCCCTTTCTCTAGTATCACCTGCTCCAGCCTCAGCCCACATATGGATCACCATTTTTATCTCTCATGTCACCAGAGATGTGAGGAAGAAAAAAGCTGGATTAGATTAAGAGGATACAAAAATAATGGAACTACTGCATTTTCCTTCTCACAAACCTTGTGTTTCTGTTAGAGGCTTACAGTAAATCACAAAAGGCATGATGAGCAGCATATGCAGGTATAACGACATTGTAGGTACACACCATTTTATGTATTAAACATCTGGGAAATTTACCCAGGGTATGTAGGAAAAATAAAAAATATTTAAATTTATACAGAAATGAGGCTTAAGAAAGGGAATAAGACTATATGATTAGTAAAGTGGACTTAAGTAAAATCCTGGAAGACCTTAAATGTAGGAGTTTAGATTTGATCCTATTGGCAGTGGAGAATGACATGAACTAAACTGTACACTTTAGAAAGCTTTATCTAGCAACAACACTTAGAGGAAAATTAGGGAAGAGGAAGGAAAAGAGATTTCTAGATAGGGAAAGCTAGTCTATACACTAATAAAACAATTCTAGCAATATATATTGAGGATAGTTCTGGGTAAAAACTGCAGGATATTGCAAGCTCATAAACCTTTCCTCAATAAGATGAACAAAAGGAGTTTTAAAAGGGAATAAAATTGATTAGCTGCCACAATGCAAGAAAAGAAGTATAGTCTCATACCATAAACTTCAAAAAGTAATAGTCAAGAAACAAAGACTCTGGCAAGGCTCAGTCAGCATGGCGAGGCTCCTAGTCCCAATTCCACCCCTAAAACACGAGGGAAAAAATGAGTTTAAAAACTTTAAGAATTCCTACTAATCGCACTCTTCATTCTTTAAAGAAGCAGACTGAGGACATAAATATGGATCCCAGAGAAAAGCAAAAACCAAAACAAAACCCCTTAGAATAAAGCCTCTATCCAACTTCAAAGGATTCCAGCAGAAGTAGAAAAGCCACCAGTGTATGCCATTTTTCAGGGCTCCACACTTAATAAAGAGGACAATGCAAAGGTAACCCCACGGGAAAAGAGGAAACGTCCCTGACGGCTATTTAACAAAAACACTGCATTGACCAGTGTGCTTCCTCTGCTCCCTCTGTGTACAGAAAAGTACCTGGAAGAATACCTCAGTCCTCACACTGTAGCCCACATGGGAGGAAAACCATGTCAGGAAAAGGTGGCAGGAGTGTTAAGAAGAATTCACCCACAATTTTTCAGAGAAACAGCAGGGCAACTCTGCAAATACATCCTAAGGAAACAAAGATTCATCTCAAATGTCACTCTATAAAACAACTTAATAAAAACATTAATTCAGGAAAGTTAGACTTCAAGGAATAGTTGATAAAAGAGTAAGATGAAAGAGGAGATAAAAATATAAACTGAAGACCAAAACAAATCCATAACAGTGCTAAGTAAATACATTACATGTATATAAGAAATAGGATAGATAAGCTAAAATTCAAATGAGAGATTTTATAAGAATGACAATATAATCACAGTGAATACAGGGGGAAATTTTTAAAAAGGTTAATGCAAACAGAGAGAAAACCAAGGTATGGTAGGCCAGGGGTTCCCAACCCCCAGGGCCACAGACCAGTACCGGTCCGTAGCTTGTTAGGAACCAGGTCACACAGCAAGAGGTGAGCAGCAGGTGGGCAAGCGGGCCAATGAACCAATGGAGCTTTACCTGTATATACAGCCACTTCCCAGTGCTAGCACCACCGCCTCAGCTCCACCTCAGATGATCAGGCATTAGGTTCTCATAGTAGTACCCGTCTTGGTGCCAAAAAGGTTAGGGACACCTGGGATAGGCAACTATTGTAGCAGGTAGCTTCTAGGATGGCCTCAAATGATCCCAGCCACGCAGGATCCATGCCCTTGTGTAAAGCACCCCCCTTGAATGTAGGCCAAACTTAGAGATTTCTTTCTAATTCAAGAATATGGCAATGTGGACGGGATATCACTGCCCTGATTAGGTTACAAAAGATCATGACTTTTGTCTTGTTAGCAGATGTTCTCTACTGTCTTTCTGGCTTTTATGCTTTGATGAAGAGAGCTGCCATGTGGGAGAGGCTCATGTGGCAAGGAACAGAGCGTGGCCTCTAGACAAAAGTCAGCAAAGAAATGAAGCTATATCAGCACAACATCCCATGGGGGCAGTGCTGCCAACAAGCATGAAGTGCACTTGGAAGCAGATCCTTCCCCAGTCGGGGCTTCAGATGAGACTGTAGACCCTGAGCTGATGCCTTAAATTCAGCCTTGTGAGAGACTAAAGCAGCTACATCATGTTGAATTCCTGACCCACAGAAATGGCGATATAATAAATGTGTGCTGTTTTTAGCCACTAAGTTTTGAGGTAATTTGCTATGTAGCAAATAACAAGGATGATCAGTATCTCTGAGATATAGAATTCAAAAAAGGAAAAGAAAAAAATTTTAATGACAATTTAAGAAAAGTTTTCTGACATGAAGAACTGAATCTATGATGCAAAGGACATAGTATGTTCTAGAAAACTGATACAGAATAATCAACACCCAACATATTTCCTAGTTCAGTAAACTCAAGGAATTTTTCTAGTGTCCAAGCAGAAAAATCAAATCACCTATGGCAGGGTGGTTACGAGTTGGGACAGGATGAACATTCAGCTGGTTGCAGACTTCTCAGAGCAACATTCAACATCATAAAATACTAACACAATATGTTCAAAGTTCTTTGGGAAAGAAAATATGACCTGACAATTTTATGCCCATCCTATATGTCATACATGTATAAGGCAATGAGCAGTCATTTCCATATATAACAGATATCTAGTATTCCAGAACCCAAATACTCTTCTTAAATAAACTATTTAACAATGAAATCTAGCCAAACAATGGATCAAAACAAAAAAAAAATAAGAGAATTCAGGAGAGAAGATGTAGTAAGCACTGGATTTACAGTTATAGAAAGAATATAAGTATAAATTTTAACAGTGTAAAAATACAACTTATAAAACCTGGAACCTTAAAGACAGGATGTGGGGAAAGTATAATACTTTCAAAGCAGGGAATCGATCAGTATTGCCCAAAATTAGAATGTGAACAATATGCTTCTTACATTATATAATTTTTATTAAAAGAATGACGTTTTTAAAAACCTAACGAAAAATGTAGGGGGAAGTAAATAATAAAAGCCTGAATTGAAGAAGAGGTCTCACACACACTGTTGGAAAGATTCCTAAACTGGGGCTAGTTAACATCAAAGGCTCCAAATAACACTAAGTTTCTAAGATGACAGAGTTTCTCCTAAATAAACATCTCTGCTACAAGAAAATCCCTGCTTTCTATTATGTACCAAGTCTGGACTTCTTTGCTTGGCTTTCAAGGAGCACCAAACCTCTAACCGCAACTAGTCTTACATTATTAAGCAACTCTGCTTGCTGTCTCGCTAAAGCACTATATTCAGCTTTCATGTTTTAACTTCTACTTGGGATATCTTCTAAATAAATAGGTAATTTAGATGCTACCAATTTAAAGGCTCTTTCTTCCCCAATGCTTACAAATAGGATAAAAAACTGAGTTAAAAAAAAAAAAAAAGCTATCTAAATCTAACATAGCTGAAAAATCTACTTGCTGCACAAAATTCTTCCTAAATTCTTAGAATTTAACTAAAACATTCTTTTAGATTCCTAGAGTAGTCATAGACTTTTCTATATAAAAACTTAACTCTAAATAAATTGTATTAGTCTTAACTCAAAAAGCCCTAAAAGAAAAATTAAAAAATATTAGGTTATATATATATTAAGTTGTAAAACTTTAAAATATTTTAGTTAAAAATTTTTTAATTGAAAAGAAAATGAAATGATGGTTATGAATAAATTTGATCTGAAATACATTCTTAAACCTTTGATATTCATATTAGGTATTTTTAAAACATAATTTTAGGCATTTATAGATAGCTACACTTTACAAAGAACTTTCATGCTCATTTTTTATTTATTTCCAAAAATAATTTTACAATTATAATCATCCATAAAAGAATTGTGAGCACATTCAAAAATCAGAAATTAATAAATAAGCGCAACAGAGATATCGTTTGTCAGGTTGCTTATGCCCATACAGAAGGATAAGGTAGTTTGTGCAGCTTATGCTCATGAACTCCCAAAGTACGATGTGCAGGTTGACCTGAATACAGCATATTGTACTGTCCTGCTGCTGACCCACAGGCTTCTCCACAGGTTTGGTGTGGACGAGATCTATGAAGGCCAAGTGGAGGTAACTGGAGATGAATACAACATGGAAAGCATTGATGGTCAACCTGGTGCCTTCGCCTACATTTTAGATGTAGAGCTTGCCAGAACTACTAATGGAAATAAAGTCTGGGGGCCCTGAAGGGAGCTATGGATGGAAGCTTGTCTGTTCCTCACAGTACCAAATGATTCACTGGTTATGATTCCGAAAGCAAGGAATTCAATGCAGAAGGACATTGGAAGCACATTATAGGTCAAAATGTTGCAGATTACATACCTTACCTGATGGAAGATGCTTATAAAAAAACAATTCTCTCAATACATAAAGAACAATGTAACTCCAGACACGAAAAAGGTATATAAGAAATCTCATGATGCTATACAAGAGAATCTAGTCTATGAGAAGACGCCTAAGAAAGAAGTTAAAAAGAAGAGTCCCTTCCTTGCCCAGAAGAAAGATCGGATAGCTCGGAAGAAGGCAAGCTTTCTCAAAGCTTGGGAACCGGGGGGCCTAGAGCTAATAAACCAAACCGCAATTTTCTAAGATATTTCATATAAAGACAACAGCAAACTTGCTGACCAAGCAAAAAAATAAACACTTAACAATGTTACATTTATGGTAATGGGAAATAACAGGATATGTCAATATAGTTTAACTATATTCCTAAGAAAAGGATTTCAAAATATTTCTATCATAAGATGGAGATAAAGTAGATGTATTTACATATTTCAAAAACATATAATTTTTATTAAAACATTTGATATCACTTACTTCATCATCAGAAATATATGATCTTTAAGATAAATAGGCAAAAAACTATTTTTTATGTGATCAGTTTCAATTAGTTATTCCTAAAAACATTCTTTTGATAAAAGAGAAGAAAAAATAAAGATATATAATACTTTCACATTTTAATTCACTTTACAGTATTAAAATGTTTTTAAAAATACACTTAAAAAAGATGATTCATGTGTCTATTACCAGTGCTGTCTAACAGAACATTCTGCAGTGATGAAAATGATCAATATGTGCATTATCCAACATAGTAGCCACAGGTCACATGTGGCTATCAAGCAACAGAAATGTGGCCAGTACTACTAAGAAATATTAAGTAGCTAATATAACTAGTGACTGATACACAGGACAGCACAAATCTATTTCATAGTCAATTTAATATTTTCATATATATCAAAATCCAATAGGGTTTTTTCAGATATTAAGTAATTAATAGATAAAACTTGAACTTTAAAAATAAGATAATTATAAATTAATGATAAAAAATAGGTTATGACAATTTTAGTAGAGGTTTTTTGACAACCATGGGGAAATATTAAAAAGCTCAATATAATTACAGAGGTAACAAAAATATTATATATTAAAAGGAATATAAGAGCTCTATTGAAGTATATACACATAAATCACAGAAATCTTTTAAAAATACATCAATATGTGAATTTTCATATTTGATACTGAAATTTGCTCAAATATTCAAAACATTTAAATATCTTCAGACAAAATAAACTCCATATTTACCCAATTTAGTTAACACTTTCAATAATGAAAAAAAAATTCTTCCCTCTTACCAAACAGTAAGAGTCTAATTCCACAATTACAAAGTAGAGCACTCTGCACCAGACACAGATTCCAAAAAGAATCACTGGACCTCAATCAATTCAATGCTGGGTACTATTTAGGCTAGAAAGCCAACACCCAACGTGTTTCAAACTAGAAGTAGTCTCATCAATCCAAAGATATGAATCGAAGGTGCTGAACCCAAAAGAAAAATATTTCATGATCATATTCTGAAAGCATAAAGATTCATGATTAAACTACTTTGCTGAATTTACTGAGGTCTGTATTGAATTTTGGCCGAAGGGGAGGGAGCTGACCTAAAAGTACTATAGACGTGACACTGAGGAGACAAGAGAGTGTTAGAAATGAATTTATGAAGTGGTCCACCAAATAATTCTTGAAAATACTTTGATGGTTGGATTATTCTGGCACAGGTGCTCTGACTTTAAAAACAAACCCCAAAAAGCTTTAAAAAGATGTTTAATTATTTTGTCTGTAGATGTTCTCTTTTGCAATACAGAGTCAAAATCGACTTGCTGTTGACAGTCACACTGTAAAAGAAAATGAAATATAGAACTCCCCTATCCAGCAGATCTACCCCTCCCTGAACAGATCTCATTAAATTACTTCTACATGTGCTGTGTTAAAACTTAACCCCTAGAGGGCAACTGAGCTTCAATTTTTCCTTCACAAATATACTTTAGTTCCTAACCAGTTTATAATACCATGACCTATTTCCTTATATCTTGGAACTTTTCCTTCAAAACATAAGAGAAATGGAAAGAAGAAAACAGATATTCTACCCACTAATAAAAAATATCATTATGAAATGTATTCTTTAACAGTGATAATTCAAAGATCAAGAATATAGTATATTCTTATAGGCATATTCCTGAATAACACATATCATAAAGGAGTATCTGAATATCAACACTCTCAGTAGGAACCATGTAGCAGATAGGAAAGACATACTTAATAAATCTATTTAATATAAATGCTTTGCATAACTTTACATTCATTAAATGGCATGTTAAAATATATGGGGGGGGGG
>CM053507.1:136707931-136848536 GCA_028627145.1 Eidolon dupreanum | reverse complement strand
AAACACACATCATTGCCTGTCACTTTTGTGAACAGCAGCTTCTAGTTTCTAAAGAAAAAACGCAGAAAGCCAACCATTTATGAAGAAAAGTAGTCAATGTATATTCTGCTGCAGAATTTATCTTCTTTCAATTCTATTTGTATAGTCTTTTGCTTGGAAGAAAGAGAAGAAGAGCAGAGAGAGGGAAGGAGAAAGGAGAGACGTCAGATGCTTTTAATTTCTTACTAGAAAACAGATCTAAACTTCTCTTTTAGGTTTTTAAAGCACTCTTACTAGTATAATTGCTAGGTCAAGTATTGCACATTTATAAATTTTTGTTCATTTTCTTAAATACTCACAAACCCTTTTCATGATACTGTGCTAATCTCCTTTCCCAGCCCAGCAGTATAAATACCTGCTTCTCCAAAACCTTGTCAACATTATATATTATATTTTCTTGCCCACGAATACTTCATCATGCACATGATTAGAGTGCTGTATTTTTTTACTTTTTTCTTATCGGTTAAAATTTATATACAATGGAATAAACAAATCTGAAATATAGCACTCAATGAAACAAAAGTATACACCTGTGCAACACAAATCAACAAAATACAGACCATTAGTATCACTCCAGAAAGTTCCTTTAATGTCCCTTTCCAATCACTACCTGTCCCATTCCCACCCCAATGGTTAGCCTATTCTAGAACACCATAAAAATGTTACCTGTTCCACATATTTTTAAAAATGTGAACTCTTTCATATTTCTTTTATATTTACATTTCTCTCAGAATAGTTTTGAGATTCATCTCTGCTATTGTGTATAACAGTTTATTCAATTTTACTACTGAGTAGTATTCTACTGTATTAGTATACTATAGACAATCCATTCTCCTCTTGAGAGGTACGTAAGCTATTTTCAATTTCTGGCTATTATAAATAAGCTAACATAAGTATTATTGTACAGATATGTTTCATTTCTCCTGAGCAGTTTCTGGGTCACTGGGCAGCTGTGTATTTAGAGAATACTGTCAGTGTTTTAATTGTAACCATTCTGGTAGGTATGCAATTCCAGTTACATAAAGATTATCCGTATGATGCTATTCTAAAGGTCCCTGAAATTCTGTCCATCATTTTTTATCTTTTTTTTTTTTTTTCCATTCCCTAGATTGGATATTTCTATTGATCTATCTTTAGGGTCATGATTCCTGCCATTTTCATTCTGAAGTTTTGACGTCAAATACTACATTTTTTCAGTCCTAGAACTTCAATTTGGCTCTTTTTTTTTATTGTTTTGAAATCTGTTAAGATTTCTTGTCTTTTTATTCATTGCAATCATATTTTCCTTTATATTCTAAAGCAATTATAACAGCTGATTTAAAATCCTTACCTGCTAATTCTAACATCTTAGTTATCTTGAAGTTACCTTCCCTTGGTTTTAATTGAGAATGGGTCATATTTTCCTGTTTCTGTGCACACAGAATAATTTAGCATTGTATCATGAATATTGTCAGTGATATGCAAAAAGTTTGGCTTCTGTTGTGTTTCTCTGAAGAACTTTTTTTATTTCTTTATCATTTAAGCAGTCAATTTTCTTCTCTGAACTCAAACTGCAGAACTGTCTCCCCTTCAATGTACAGTGCGTAACAGCTCAAATTTTGGTTCAGTTCTTTTAGCCTTAACTGAACTCCCTGGAATTCAACCCCATCTGTAGTTCAGAAATGAGACAGAGATATAGGCAAAATTTATGTACAGAATTTGAGGCTGCTTCTCCCTGGTTCTCTCCGTGTTAAGATTTATGCTCTTCCCTTCTCCCTCATCCCAGCATACATAAATATAAATTTTCCAGGGCCTGTAGTTACATTAAACTCTGTGCCTGGTTCTTTACACTAGCAAGACTGAAGCTTTTTTGTCTTTGTTTTGGTCAGAGTCTCAGCCACTCAACAGGGCAGCAACTCACCCAGTGCTATTCCTAACCTTCAGTGTTTGATTCCCCTCTGATTTCCATCTGCTCTTGTTTACTCTTCAATGCCTTCAAGTAGTTGTTTTTAAATTTTCTTCATAGTTTATAGTTGTTTTCTGCAGAAGGACAGGTATGATAAGAGCCATGGCAGAAGCTTAACTTCTGCACTATGAATTTTCAAATAATATCTAGTTTATAGGTTACATGGTGGTATAGGGTGTGGTTTGTAATTAACCCACAGAAGTCAGTCCAAATATTTTTCATTTTCAATAACATATAATTTATCAAAAAGAAACTTTGTGTCATTTGCTTATTTGTAAAATTGTATATTTATCAATTCCTTACTGATAGTAAATCTTTATACACTAAAGATATCAAACCTTTGTCACATACGTTAGAAATATATTTTCCATTTGGTAATGGAAGGAAATGTAACATTGGGTGGTGAATGAATACACAATGCAATATATATATGATGTATTAGTTAATTGTACACTTGAAACCTATTTGATTTTATTAACCAAGCCAAACAATAATTTTAATTTAAAAAAGAAATATATTTTCCTATTTTGTGATCTTTCTATTATGTTTATAGATACGACATATAGAAAAAATTTACTTTTTCTATACTTAGAGTTTTTGTATTATAAAATATAATACTTGATTCTTTATAGTTTTGTTTTTTAAAGAAATATATATTCATTATGGAGAATTTTTAAAAACCTATAGAAATCACCCATAATCATTCCTCCTTCCATATTCCTTTATGGTTGTTTTTAAAACTTGGTTATATTTCCAGTCATTTGGAAGATAATTTAACATTATCTACTGAAGTTGAAATTATATATGTCATATGATACCCAGAAATCCCCTATGGAATATGGGTATCAAAGGACAATATCAAGAATGTTTATAGCGGCATTATTTGAATAAAAGCTGGAAAAGACCTAAATATCCATCCCAGTAGAATGGGTAAATAGATTATAGCACTTTATATAATGGTACTATATAACAATGAAATTATATGCAAAAATATGGAGAACTCTAACAATCATAATGATGAATAAAAAAAGTCAGACACAAAAGAGCACATACTACATGACTCCATTTAAATTAAAAAGAATCTATGTAGTTTGCAGTCAAAATGGTGGCCACCTTTAGGGAGGAGGAAAAGGATGGTGATTGGGAGGTGACTGAAAAGAAGGCTGGTTTCTGGTAATTTCTATTGCTTGACCTCAACAGTGGTTACACAGATATGTTTACTCTGTCATAATTCATCAAGCTATGCACTTATAATTTGTGCATACAGGATATAAAAAGTTTATTTAAAGAAAGTGATGTTTTCATTTTGTAGAATATGAAAAAAACTACACACAGAAAAAAAAAAAAAGAAAAAAGAAAGAAACCTATGATCTACCTTCTTCCTTCCCATATTTCCAGATACTTGTTATTAAATTTTGAATGTATTTCTTTTTTCCTGTATACAATTATCATTTTGTTATCACTGAGATTATACCATGTATGTAATTTTATATCATGCTTTTTAAAAATAGCATGAACATGTTTACATTTGTTAATGATCCTTCATAAAATTAACTTAATGACTACATAATATTTTATTGAATGAAATTTTTTATAAGAAGATATAAGGTAATGAAAATCAAGAAAAGAGTTTCAATTAAACATCAAAGAAGTAGATATTGTCATATTGTTAAGTATAAATTACAAAAATAAAGAAAACATTTAAGTTCAACGCATAAGTCTAATTATTATGCTATGCAGGTATGATTGACTGCATTTTTAATGAGTAAATGGTCTGTAGTTTGCATATGTAGGGCTACAGCCCCAAAAGGAGTGCTTCAAGAAGAAATATTACAAGTGTTCCCAGAAAATACAATTAAAATTAAAAATTACTTAAGTTATAGAAAGAAAACAACTTTTCCACTTTGGTGAAGTCTGCGATAAATAACACATAGCAAGCACAATCCAGCAACTAAAAAGTAGTAACTAGAAATAAACTGGCACGTAGGCCAGTAAGAATAAATACCAGGCAAAACATATCATCACCTACCAAATCTACTGCTCTTGACAGACACAGCTAATTGATCTAATGACACTTTTTCTGATTGATCCCACTCATAGTGTGTTAGGCACTTTCAACTTATTATATTTAACACAAATAAATCGTATTTGCTATCTTTGACTTAGTCAAATGCTACACTATAATGGAAAGAGAACTAAACTGGGAATTAGGATACCTGGATTCTAATATCAACTCTGATATATTAAAAGGTCATATGATACTGAATAGGTAAGTTCTTTATTGTGGTATGAGCCCATATCCTTGTATTCTCCACTGTAATTAGCACCATAAATTGCACAAAATATTATTGAAGTATAGTTTGTTGAATTAACAAATCAGTGTATTTACGATTTGTCCTCGGAGGGAACTGGCCCATGCAGAATCTTAAAAATCAAGAAATAAAAATGTAAGTTTTTAATTTATCGCTATCCAAACTCAAAACTTATGCCAAATGAACACTGAGAAAAGTTGCACTATTTATACAACTATATTAGAAAAATGCCAGAACCATCCCAACTGGATAAACATTCTACTCCTGTTTCCCTTTATGAGAGCGATTTTTACCACTAACACAATAATTTCAAACTTAGATTGTCTCCTAGATACCTCAAAGTTAACACATCTAAAACTAACCTCCTGATTTTTCAATAACCAAAAACTAAAATGAAATAATAAAATTTCTACATACAGTCTTTCTCATCTCTGTTAACCACAACTCCATCCTTTTATTTGTTCAGGACAAACGATAGGGAGTCATCTCTTTTTCTCTTGCCTCTATCTTCAAAATATATCCTGGATGTACCCATTCTCATCATCTTCTAATCCACTATCATCTGTCACTTGCATTATCATACTCGCATTCTTAATGTGGTGTCCCTGATTCTGCCCTTACCCCATTTCATCTATTCTCAACATAGCAGTGAGTGATACTATTAAGTTATAAATCAGACTCTATCTATGCTCCACTGCTTTTTAAGCCAATCGATATCTTTCTATTTCTCCTTACTACCTCCAAAACCCAAAATGATTCTGCCCCTATTCACTGCTGAACTCCTCACTTCCCACTCTCTTCCTCAGTCACCTCACTCTAACCAGAGCAACCTTTTTGGCGTTCCCCAAACAGGCCAGCTTCACCTAGTGCTTTAGAGTCTTTCCATGTGCTATTCTTTCTGTTCACATCATTCTTCCCAGAGATATCTCCATGCATCTCTCCTTCACCTTCTTGAAAACTTTTGTCCAAATGTCACTTTCTTAGTAAGACCTATACTAACCACCTATTAATAATCGCAGCCCCATTGTAACATTGGCATCCCCCATTACTTTTACTCAATTTTATTTTTTTCTAGATCATTTATGGTTGCTTATAATAACATAATGTTGTCTCCTTCCTTCATTGACATGTAAGAGCTATAACAGTAAAGATTTTTGTCTGTTTTATTCACTGTTCATGTAATAGTGACCAGCATACAGAAAATACTCAGTAAATATTTTTGACTGAGTATATTTCATATACCCCTAAGATTCCATTCAAGTGCTTAAAAGAACCTGAAAATCCTGTTTTTGCTTTGTAAACATAAATTTTTAGTGATGTAATAAAGATTAACATTAAAACATATGCAAATAGTGTTACCAAATGCTGACACATTGGAGACGACCAATATATTAAAATATGATGCCAGATAAAAACTTGTTTAAGGGTCTGAGAACAGAATTTTTCTAATATCTGTTTAATTGAACAATATTCTGAAATTACGAGTAAACTTAAGAAATCACTACTATTTAAAACTACTTCTTTATATAATTTAGAATTTACTCTGTATTTTCAACCATAAAAAAGTAAACTACAAAAATGAACTAGAAGAGGAGTTACATATGAGGCTACAACTGTGATCTATAACACCCAATTTAAAATCTACTTCATAAAAAACACAGTTTTCATGTAATTTACACTGTAAATGTAAATATATTCTGTAATGTAATGAAATTAAACATAATAAAATAAAACTGCTTTTATCTGTTTTATACATTACAGTTTGAAGCAAATTCTACCTCCCTATCCTCCCAAAAAAGAACTAATAATTTTTTAAATAGTTCTAAATCTACCAGTCCAAAATATTTCAGAATTTTATACAAGTCAAGATTCCCCTTTATTGTCTTTCCAACAGACATACAAGATTCCTATAAGATTGTATTTCAGTCAAAATATAATCATTGGTGTGTATTTGCAAAAAGTTTATCAGTCACAGGCTCTGATCATCTGGAAAGAATGTCAAGTACAACTGGAGGATCACTGCGTAGCTTAAGTGAAGTGTGATTTTGTACTCAGATTTTATATACAATGGGATAGTACTGTTTAGATCATATTTAACTTTGGATTAATTTCTCAAAAGATGAAAGAATTTAAGTCTCTTACACCAAAATAACTGAGAGTTGATGTCTATGAAAACTAGGAAAATAATAACTTGTTAATGAAGTATTGGCAGAACAGTTACAACTCCATTAATGTTAACAATATTTATTCATTTTAACAATATTTTCAACTTTCAAGCTATGTGATTCACTGCTTTTGTGTTCAAATGTAGACATTTCACACTCACACGTTTAAAGATGAGTTGTATAAATTGGTTGTTTAAAATATTAAATTCATCTGCCCTGACAAAATTCCCTACTAATTTAGTCATTTAAAGACTTAGAATTTAAAATTTAACTTACTCTTAAAACTAAAATATCTTGCACATTTCTCAGTGAGTAGAAAACAACTAGCCATTTTATTCAAAATTATTTGTGTACAATTATATTTTTATTACAAAATTGCCTTGTTATTCAGAAATGAGACAATAATAATAAGCCATTAAGTCCTACAATAGAGGTCTGAGTTCACAAATGTAACTGAGAACATCTAAATTAATGAGTAATGGCCAGTATACCCTTTGTTCATTTGTTTTAAAAATAATTCATCTGTATTTGTGATCAATGTAGGTCTGTTACTTATGTTGGCATGAATAAGGCCTGATAGGCACACACAAATACTTATTACTAATTAACTTTTACTAACTTTTATTATGTCATGTGCAGAAAAAAGTTAACATGAGAAGCCTAATACTGCTATCCTTAGAAAGGCCTGCTTGCAAGATTGGCCATTAGCTGGTGTCTGAGAACTTGGGTGTTGGGAGTATTCCCACCGATAACAGTGGCTCACTGTGCCCAAACTGTTTGAGCAAACCATATGGTTTATGCTGAACACCTGCTTTCCTTCTGAAGTTGAAATTTTGTTTTCTGAACAAAACTGGCTGCCCATGTGACCAACTCCCAGCAAAAAATCTGAGGACTGAGTCTCTAATGAGTTTTCCTGGCAGACAACATCGCACACGTGCAGTCACAAGTTGATGCTAGTGGAATTAAGAACATCCTGAGTGACTCTACTGGGAGAGAACTCTGGAAGCCTGCCCCTGGTTTCCTCTGGACTTCATCCCATGTGCCTTTTCCGTTTGCTGGTTTTGCCTGTATCCTTCTGCTAGAATAAATCTTAGCCATGAGTATGGCTACATGCTGACTCCTATGAGCCCTCCTAGCAAACTACCAAACCCAAGGCTGACACAGTCCAGTGTAGGTCCAAAGGAGAGGGATTTTGCCTTATATCTCTTGATATTTCTCAGCGTACATAACATATTCTTATAAATAACAGATATTTATCATATTTGATCATTTTATATATTATCCTCCTAATACACCCAAACCAGTCAAAAGATGGGTGACATCTCCACTTTAGTGTTAGTTCACATTGGTGAACTGGTTAAATGGCAAAAATATATTTGATAATGGCACAATTCAAACAACAAATGAAAAGTTCTTGGCAGGTTCAAGTAACACAGTTGGACAGAAGACTGATTACTTTGATCATTTATAGTCTCCAATTTGTTTTAGTGTTGTTTTGATAGTTCTCTGCCTATAAACCTCCTAATGACTATCCTAAGCATTCTTAATTTGATTTTTTTTTTTGGTCTATTCGCCTATCTTTGGAATTTAGCAAAATGTAACATACTTCAGTTGTGTATAATTGATAGAAGAGGACAGGCATTTTACTAATCTTCTATGTTATTTAACTATAGCTTTATAAGATTTCTAAGAAACAATCAATGTTTCCTTATATTTTATATAATTCCTTTAGAACTAAACCCCACCTACTGGCCAAAAGATCAGTAAGACTGCAACAGAAGAAAATGATACAAAAGAAACATTAAAACAGGGTAAAAGAAGGCACAAAGGATCAAAGAAGTGAGGAGAATCTAGCTAGGTTAATGAAAGTTCCAGGCCATCCCTGATGAGACAGTACTTTTTTGGTCTTGATCTGTCATAGCAGAAGAAAAATAAAAGAAATAAAAGATTCTTATTATTTTTAAAGCAAACTTTATTATTCAACATAGAGACTTGATACCAAATGTCAACTATGCAATTCAAAAAGGCAAAGAAATATAATGACAGATTTTTACAAAGCACAGCAGTTCCAGGACTCTTCTTCTTATGGAGGCTCTATTTCCAGAAGAGAAATTTATAGTACTAGAATGCATACTTTACCAATACATATGACAAAAAAATATTTTTCAAATATTACTAACATAGAAAGTATAAATCATTAAGTTAACAAAGAGTTAAACACATGGAAAACGTCACAGAGTGGAAAGCAACCTCCAGAGATCATCGACCAATTTCCTAAAACACCACAAGTTGATAACTATCAGATCCAAGAAAAAGTAATGATTCCTATCATCACACCTGGTGAAGGGATTTCTCTTTTGGCTTTTGGCAGGTGGGAAAGCAGGAAGGAGAAAGAGAGACACTGGCCATTCTAGAATTTTCCTTCAGTTCCCAGTGTTCAGTTCCCAGTTCCCAAGTACTCAGTGTTCATTGTGTTAATGTCTGCCAATATACTTTGGTTATTTATTTTAGTGTCTCTATTCACTGAAAATAATATCCCTGGCAAAAGAAGAATAATATAAATTTGAATTTTCTACTTAAATCAATTGTTCGATAGCTTTTCTTTTGATATATTTTACTAATGAAGTTTACAATCCTGTCAAAGTATATATAAGATCAGGCTTCTCAATTCTGTATCTAATCTGTAGGTCAGGCCACCTTTACTCATCAAAACAAAGTTAAGGTGATGGCTGCCATTTTTCTCTTCCAAAAAAAAACTATATATATTTTATAAAGAAAAAAATTTTCAAGTTGACTCCAGTTTAATACAAATTGCTTAATTGTTATCCAAAAGCTAAGATTTTGTTTCATGTTGTTTCACTGTATTGAAATGGCAAGGTTACTGTGACTTTATACAAATCCACTGTAGAATTAGAATCATGTAATTGTATGTAAAAGCTAAATTTTAGTACTGGGGTATATAACAATGAAACATTCTAAATGCTATCTCCTACTTAAGATGAGTTTTAATTGTGTTTAAAACATAAGTTGAAATGTGAAACTTAGACTAAATCAGTGTATAGTAAAAGCCAACAGTGTATATGTAGACAATGAAGATACCATGGAAGCTGGCTAAAATTTATCACGAAAAGAGAACTAGTAAGAATATAGCAACCTGGCTGAAATTGATATTCATTAGGGTACTCTTCACATCAATAGGGAGCATTTGGACTTCTGTGGGCTTTATCAGTGTCCCAGCTGGTAATGGTTGAAGGTTAATGCCTTACCCCATTCTGTTCAATTTTCTATCCTAATTAGCCCTCCAAATCTATAGCTGTGAGCACCAAGTGTCTGTGCTCAAAAGAAACTAATTAATGCTAGCAAATTAGATCAAGTCCAAAGATCCAACAGCCAAACTCTTAGTTAAATGCTCCTTGTTAATAGGAAGTGTAGCTGTCAATAACTGCTGTTGGTGAGTATAATGAGGCATCTTTCTTTCATTGAAAGTGATTTCATTTCTCTTTGTCCCTGGAAAAGCTGTTCCATTCCCTTCACAAACCTAAGTTGCTGGCAGTCTGACCCAATTCTTATGATCAACTGGGTTGAAATGACAAGGAAAAAAGAAATAGAGGAAAATGCATAAAAGCTTTCCTACATAATCATGTTTCAGGCATTTAGCAGAAAGTCAGATCACTTATTAAAATTCCTATGTCTTTAAGAACTATACAATTAGCATGCATAATGCTCTTATATAAAATTCTATACTTATTTAATAAAGCAAAGTCTATAAATAGTAAATAAACTACAATGGAAGTATCCTGATTCTAAATTATATTCACTGTTCAGTTTAAATGTAGCTGTTGTTCTGCTGGTTGAGCAACACTAGTACATGTTTTTTCCTAATCCACATGGTTAATCTTTTTTAAAATAATCAATTTTAGATTCTAAAACACTATTTTTGGACCATATGGCCTAAAAAAGTCAATATATGATTATATATAAACATTCAAATGTTCAAAAATCAATCATTATAACATGTTCTAATAATTAAAAATGCATTGAGATAACACAAGTGGATCTCAAAATTTAAGATGCTTTTAAAATTTTAAGTGTATTAATTAAACAGAACTTAACCATGTCAACATCTTAAACAACTTTTGATAAAGAAACAGAAATTAAACATTTTCTTTCTGCACCATTATAAAGTAGTATTTGTGGAACATAAATATTTTAAAGTTATACTCTATTTCTCTCATTTCGAAAACCAAAGTTTCGCCGTCAGAGCATAAGCAAAGACAGCGCTGAAACCCAAAGCCATATAATCATTTGCATCTTCATCTGAATCATGTGAATAAAAACTCAATCTGTAATGACTTTCATTCTAGATATCAGAATAATGTGTTACAAAACGGCATAAATAGAATTCATATTTAAAACTTCAGGCCAATATATCAGTAGTAAGTTAACTTTTCCTAGTAGTGAAAAGCTAACCCTATAACTTTATTATCCATTTTTAGGTTTTATCCTCTCCCACCTAAATCAAGACATATCCATATTTTAAAGTTCTATGAGGCAGGTGGAAGATTATCTCTGGAGACTATCAGCATGACACCTGCCAATGCCAGATGTGCACTGAACCCTGTCTGCAGATGCCAATGGGTTAATTTCTCCTGACACCTGGGGAGTTAGGAAAGTACTTTGGTTAAACAACTAATTCATAGTGAAAGCAAGAGTAATACCATAGAATGATACTAATATGTTACTAATAAATTTATTTACGGTTAGATGTAAAACTGGAATATGTCATAAGTCATTTAAGAAACAGAAATGACCATCACACAATGTCACCTCTAAGGAACTATTATTCTTCTTTTTCACTGCCTCCATCCACCAGTCACCAAGGTCATTCTCTAAGGAGACAGGTATCAGAGCGACAGGAATGTTCCTAGCATTCAAACGTACTGACACAATCTCAGAACTACAGTGGACACAGCCTGACTCTCTGTAGAGAAATCAGCAGTGGAGCCGCAGCCCATCACTCTAAGAATTACTGTGGTCCCTCAATGAAAACGACTACAGGGGAAAGTGAAGAAGGGAGCCAGAAAAGTCTTTGCCAGCAAAATTTTACTACTACTTCTTTTAGATAGCCATTCCAAGAGGTAGATTTTTTTAAAAAAGACTTTTCCACAGTAATACTGTCATCTGCTTTTCCCTATCATTTAGAGCATCATTCTTCACCTTTCACTGCTTTACATTTTGCACTATAACATTACATATTAATCAACAATACATCTCTAGATTTATAGAACACACATTAAAACATTTTCCAAAGAAAACATGCAAATGTGGGTGCTTAGTGCAGGCATCTACATAAGTATCTTCCACTTAGAAACATAAAACATTAAAAAAAAAAAGACTCATTGTAAGTACTACTGAAATTCCATTAACAATTCAGTAAGACAATGACACACACAAAAAATCATCTTAGAAAATATATATTTATTCCAATGAAAAACAGGTACATGTTAGAGTTGATGTTTCCTCTTTCTCTATCAATCACCAGAATAACTTGTTTCTCCAAAATACTCATATCAAGATTTTCTCTATATGTAACTACATTTCTGAGGAACAAATGTTTTTACTAATAATTCAAGAGAATATTTTTAAATTGTAAATGAATTGAATACCGCCTGGAAGTTCTGAAAGCTGAAATACTGGTATCTCAGTGAAAGGGTGAGAAGCCATTCATACATATTAATCCATCAACTACTTGACTCTAAGGCTAAGGATTAAATTCAGATCATATTATAAAAAATGTATTTGATCTTTATGTGAATATTTGAATCTTACCTTGAACTTGTTCAGAACATCTCTCTCGGGCCTTTTCTCTCATTATTTTAGGAATCAAAACATCTTTTTCGACATGTCTGAGATGCTGCTCTGAAAATAAAAAATCTTTCTTTAATATAGTCTCAAGTAAATGACCAGGTTAGGAGGAAAAAGAGCACTCTAGTTTACTTAAATAAAAGCCTATGTAAATATATTAAAAACTGACTCTTTTATAACCTCATAAAATTGTGATTATTTTAGTCACTGAAAACCATTCTAAATTATTTTATATACAACAAAAAAAAATGGGAGGGACATAGACAACATCTAAAAATTTCTGCAAACTATATTGCAACATTTTTATTTGATAATATACTCCATCCATGTAATCTTGTTAAAATTGAAAAATTTATAACTTTTTTTTTATAATTTATAAAAAAAATAACTTTTCTTAGTAATATAATCCACAAGAGTCTTATTAACACTAAGATCCAAGGATGATTCTTATTGATACTGAGATGCAAAATTAAGAGACACACAAATAGTTTATTCAGTAATAAGAGTAGCCTAAGAAAGAAAGAACAAGCAGAAGAAAAAGTGGAACTATGTGTACATATAAAAACAAAGCATGTAAGATTTCTGTGCATTTTAAACACAGCTACCACAATTAGACTAAAATGTTAGACTGAGCACCTGCTCCAGAGTCCCACCTGCTCCTTAAATTCTTAGACAACCCTGAAAAACAAAGGGGTAAGTGTCCTCAGGGAACCAAAATGATCAGGAATCTCTGAAAGACAAAAGGCAGATGAGACCAGATCATAGGAGGCAGTCATTAACTCCATAGTTTTTCTCCAGGAAAAAACTTATCGAAAGTGAGTGTTACTCCATGCTCTGAAGTAGCAAAAATAGGGAGCAAGAGACTTCGCTGGAGAAAACTAAAGCATTATTGGTTGAAATGCCTGAGTAGGAGCCAAGTGGGTCACCTCTTCTGCTGCCTTCAAACCATGGGTAAAAGAAGCAAAAAACAGGTAATTATCCCCAAAAGATGATCATGAAGTTTCCCAGTATCTAGTAATACCTAGGAGGACCAGGAACCCCTACAGTTTTCCTGGTACTACATGGTTCCCAACAACTTCTGGATGCAGGCAGCTATGAAATGATATGGTATATGCAAAGAGGATAACAGGGCATCTCTAAAAGCAAATGAAAGAAACAACAAAATAGCCAAGAATCACCTTAATTGGATGGATAACACAGTAAAAGGTAGAAACCAACTGTAATTAATGAAGAGGTAACTAACTGCTAAGAGAGCGAAGAATAAGGAAAATAAAATTTTAGAATATGTATAAAAAAGATACTGAAGCCAATAAAAGGACATGAGTACTTGGAAAGAAATGGATCATGCACTTAGATGAAATGTCTGAAGCTCAAATATTCTAAAAGCTTCAAAAGGGAAAATGCATTACCCACACAAAAGAATGAGAATCAGATTTATACATTTCCCAGGCAATACAAGGATGAAGGAAGACAGTGGAGAAATAACTTCAAAGTTCTGGGAGAGATTTATTTTATTCCCAAGAACTTTAGAGCCAATTAAGAGTGAAGTTAAAGATATTTTCAGATAGGCAGGGAATGAAAGGTTTACCTCTTTCAAACTCTACAGAAAAAAGAACTGATCTACATTGTTGTATGACTGTCACTAATCAAACCTAATGATGTAAAATCATAAACATTTTATAGGAATCCTACAGGTCAAGAACTCAGAAAGGTAACACAGACTCTCCCCTGCTTCACAATGTCTGAGGCCTCATCTGGATAGACTCAAATGACAGGTATTGACTTCAGAGCTGGGGCTGGAGGATTTACTTCCAGGATGACTTCTTTCTTCACTTATATATCTGACATCTGAGCCAGAATGGCTGAAGGATAGGCTCAGTGAGGACTGTAAACCAGAGCATCGCCACTCCATCTGGTTTGGGTTCACAGTACAGCAGGTAGGTCATGAGAAGGAGCCACTGAGAAAGAATGTCTAGAGAGCAAGCATTCCAAGAGAACAGAGTGAAAGCGGTATGGCCTTTTCTGAGCCTGTCATGGAGCCATGCAGCATCATTCCTTCTACATTATATTGATTTCAAGTCACTAAGGACAGCCTTACTCAAGTGGTGGCGAACTAAGACTCCATTCTTTGTGGCAAGGCATGAGGAATGGAAGATGATGTTGTGACATTCTAAAATAAAATCTGCCACAAAGATAGAGAATACACTCTGATAAAATAAAAATAAACCCATGATATGCAAATGTGAAATATATAAAGCATATAAGAAAAACAGATACTTAGATTTACATTTTGTAACTGTAAATTACTTGAATATCAACTTACTTGACCTAACATTTATAGAATAACAGCTGAATATTTAACAAAATAAACCAAAACCTGAGCTAAGAAACAAATCTCAATAAATGTAAAAGAATTTACCATAGGACACAACAAACACACTCCTGAGGATTTATCCTAGAGGAATGAAAACTTATGTTCACAAATCTGTGTACAAATGTTCACTGCAGCTTTATTTGTAATAGCCAAAACATGGAAACAATCCAAATGTCCTTTGACCACTGAGTGGATGGATAAACAATGCTTCATCCAGACAATGGAATATTACTCGGCAATAAAACAGAATTAATTGTGATATACAACAGCAGCAGCTACTTGCACAGACCTCAAGGGCATTATGCCAAATGAAAAAAAGACATCTCAAAGGCTTACTTACTATATGATCCCACTTGTATAACATCCTTAAAATGACAAAATTAGAGTGATAGAAAACAAATCACTGGTTGCCTGTAGTTAGAGTTGAGGAAGCAGTGTGACTTATTAAGGGGTCACATGAGGGTTTTTCTTCGTGGTGACATAACAGTTCCGCGTGCTGATTACAATCATTACAGATTTTATATTTGATGATGTGAAATTTATCATTTTTTTTTTGTTTAGTGCCTTTGTGTACTGTAATCTTCTGTTTACTGTAATCTTCACATGTGATAAAATGTCATGTAACTACACACACACACGCACATAAAGGACATGTAAAAAAATGGTAAAATTCAACTAAGATATGTAACTGAGTGAACAGTATTATACTAATGTCGATTCCTGGTTTCCTCAGTTCCAATGAATTATAGCAGTGTGTCCCAACCTTCTTTTCCTTTTTGCCCCTAAAAAAGCCTTTTCAGACATTATTTCCTAATGCCCCTACAAATGAAATGTTAATATCACAGATATACTATCTTTTTATGTACCGTATATACAACGGTGCTTTATACATTCAAATAGTATGATTATTTTTCTCCTCCAATACCAATTTTGCCCCTTTAATGGCAACGTCACACTCATTAAAGACATGTACAATGGTTATATAAGACAGTATCATTAAAGAAAGCTGAGGAAAAGGTACATGGAAATTGCACTAATTTGCAGCTTGATGCATTAAACTATTTCAAAATAAAATTAAAATAAAAAAGTTGAAAAATGTGTAAAGAAGAGCAAAGGACCTAGAATACCCAAAACAACATTTATATAGAAGAACAAATTTGGATGACGTGCACTACCTGATTTCAAGTCTTACTACAAAGCTATAGAAATCACAGAAGTGGAGTAACAGCATATTTAGGATAAGCAAATTGATTAATAACAAAACAGAGTGCAGAAATACTTCTGCATATATAAAGCTAATTTATTTTGACGAATGCACCAGGGCTAGTCTATGAAAAGAATAAAAGTATTTTCAATAAAGACCTAGATAAATATGGGGAAAAAAATAAGCCTGAACCCTTTGACCCCCCCCAACTTCACAGATCCCACAAAAATGAATTTTCCACACATCATAAACCTAAATGTAAAAAATAAAACTATTAAACAAACAAAAATAACACCTTCAATTTCTTAGAGTAGACAGGTTTCTTAAAGAGGACACAAAGGCACTAAACAAAAAAAAAAAATGATAAATTTCACATCATCAAATATAAAATCTGCTGTTCACTAAAAGACACCATTAAGAAAATTAAAAGGAAAGCCATCGAGAAGGAAGTATCATTATAGATAGACAAATGATAGATAGACAGATAGATAGATAGATAGATAGACAGATATAAGAGATATAGACATATATCTGAAGACAAAGGACTTGAATATATAATATATAAAAAACTCCTACATATCAATAACAAAAATACAAACAACCCAATAACAATAGGGGCAAAAGTCTTGAATGGACATTTCAAAAAGATATACAAATTGTAAATACATACATGAAAAGGTGCTTAAAATCATTAGTCATTAATAAAATGCAAATGAAACCCATGATAACATTTACACCCACCAGAATGACTAAAATTAAAAACACTGAGATCACCAAAAGTTAGGGAGAATGTGGAGAAACTGGAACTTTCATATATTGCTGGTGGGAGTGAGAAATGATAAACTTCTTTGGAAAACTTCTTGTTAGGTTATAAATATATACACAACCTATTTTCCACTTCTAGGTATTCACTTACCCAAAACAAATGAAAATATACGTCCAGAAAACAATTTGTACAACTCTGTTTAAAAACTAGAAACAACCAAAACGTCCAACTGAATACTACTTAACAATAAAAAGGAATGAAGTACTGATACCCTTGATATGGTTGAATCTCAAAAATTTTGTTGAGAAAAAGAAGCCAGACACAATAGTACATACTTAATGATTCAAGAATATGCAGAATTAATCTATGGTGATAAAAATTAGAAGGGTACTCTGAGAGTCGTCTTGACTGGGGTACACATATTTATCAAAACTCATGATCTGTAAATTTCACTGTATGTTTTACCTCAATTTATCATGTTAGCTCTAAAACATGATATAAATCTGCACTCACCATGGGTGATTTTAACACAACTACCAAAAATTAGATAATTAAATAGACAAAAAGCTTTATAATTTTATCTTAAAAATACTGTTCATCTTTTATTAGACATAATCGTATTGGTAAAGGTATCTTCTCATAAATAACAATGTAATTGTGGCCGGTATACAGGTTCAACTGAATTTTTTATAGTGTCCTTATAACCAATGCAATTTTACATCACTCTTTAATTCCAATAATATGCCAATAGATTCTTCCATTTTCTATGCAGACAATTATAGGAACAGCTTTGCATCTTTTTTTTTCTTACTATGTCCTTTAGAGAAACTGAGTAGTAACTAGCAGCACTTTTGTGTGGGGATGCAAATTTTGTTTAGAATTTTTGTAGTTACCTTCATGTTTAGATATGCCTATGACTTTCTTCTCTTTGTATTATTTTGGTATCAAAGTTAACACTGTTTAAATAAGAAATTAGGGGACTTGCTCTTCCTTTGTGTTCTCCAGAACACTTTGTATGAAATATAGGTTTTCATTAGTTCCTGAAAGTTTGGTAGAAATAACCTGTGATGGTCAATTTGATGGCTATAGTCCCCATTTATTCAAACACTATTTCAGGTGTTGCAGTGAAGGTATTTTGCAGATGTGATTAAAGCTTATAATTAGCTGATTTTAAATAAAGGAAATAATCCCAGATAATCAGGTTCTGGTTGGGCCTGATTCGATTGGTTGAAAAGCCTTAAGAAAGAACTGATACTTTCCCAGAGAATCCCACCTCTGGACTACAGCTTCAGCTCAAGACCAAGAGTTCCAAGGCTGCCCTTCCTGACAGCCTGTCCTGCCCACACTTTCAGACTTGCCTAACTAGCTCCCACAGTCACAGGAGCCAAGTATCTTGGCGTGTGTGTGTGTGTGTGTGTGTGTGTGTGTGTGTCCATCCTATTTGTTGTTTCTCTGGTGGAATACTGACATACCACCTCTCAGGGACTGGGTTTTGGAAAGTGTACATCTCTGTATATGTCTGTGAGAGAGAGACAGTTACGAGTTTAAACTATTGATTACATTTTCTGAGTTTTTTATTTATTCCTGAGTCTGCTGCAGTTTTACTAAGTTTATATTTCTCAAGGAAACTATTTCATCTAAAAATTTCAAGATATGAAGATGTTCACATGACTTTTTTCTCTTTATCACACCTATAGTTGTATCCCAATTTTCCTTGCCTATGCCATTGCCTATGCCAGGGGTCGACAAACTTCTGTTAAGGAATAGAGTACCCGTTTTAAGCTTTATAGGCTATACCAATGCGCGCGCGCGCGCGCGCGCGCGCACACACACACACACACACACACACACACTCCTTTTAAAAAAAGAAAAAACTTTTAAAAATGCAACTAACCATTTGTAGCTTGGAGGCCTTACCAGATTTTACTCAGGCCATAGTTTGCTAAACTCCAGCCTATACTGTTCATTTATGCCTTTTTTCCTTAGCTTTGCCAAAGCTGCTGTAAAATGAGAAAAAGAACACTGAGCTTACAGAAGGAAAAGGAAGGAAGGACAGAGAGAAAAGGGCACATAGTTAAGGAAGCTCTACAAGATTGGTGAGGCCTGAAGGGATTAAGAGAAAGGAGTGGTTCAAGGAGGGCCCCCAGGTTTCTGGCTCCAAGTGAAAAGATGTGACCACTCGTTGGGATGCGGAATACAGAAGAAACACCAGGTAGGAGAGGAATTCAGTTGTGGACATGCCTGTGAGACATCCTGTGGAGTGGAAAGCTGATGTCTACTTGAGAAAATAAAACCCTGCACACTTCTTTTCTCCTTGTCTATAGCATAAATCATCATTGGGCACCCATAAGTAACAGTATAATTACTGAATAGAAGAAATACTGTGATATTTTATTTTTAAGTCAACTTCAAAATATTACCTCTTTATCTATATAGTTTTAATCTATACAATAAGTACTCATGAATCCACTCTTTGCTCTATAAATCTTGCAGTAGTCTTAGATAACTAAAGAACTAATTTTTTGGATCCATTCCCTAAATACAGACATAGCTTTGTAGTACTGAACCATTTTTCCATAAGTAAATTATAACAGCTATTTACCTACATTATGACTTGTCGGTTATAATATTCCTATATATTTTTCAGTGGTGTGCAAGAACTCCTTTTGATTTTTCTTCTAAAATTCCTAGAGCAAAGAAACAATTCTAGAATCAAATCACATTAGTATTTAGATTTTCCAAATTCTTAGTGTTAAATCAGAAATAACAGACCTAAAAATATATAAATAAATTCTGATAAAGATTTTCCAATTTGGTAGCATACCAACCACCAAATATCAATTATTAGTTAATTATGATTTTATACATATTTCAGAGTTATCTTCAACACTACAAATATAGATATGGCATTTTCATAAAATTACAGAGTGATTTTCTCAAGGTCAATGTGATGCATATATGTTATACATTTGCACAAGAGCCTGCAAAAAAAAAATCAAATTTTGAGTTTGTTACTATATAGTCACATGAATTTATACTAAAATAAAGAATCAGGATAATGCCACCAGGAAAAATTTTCAAAGCTCTAACTTCTCAACATTCTATCATCACCTGAAAGTCAATTTTCACCTTTTTTGCTAGCTGAATTTGTTAGCTCAGATTTTGCTTTGGGGCTCACGTGTTCATGCAATATGGCAGCACTAGATTATAAGACTACTGACAAAAGTACTTGCTGTGAATCCACAAAGATAACAGTGAAGCAAATCAAAATATTACTGAATCTTTCACTGGAAAGAAGTGATACCTGCCTTTTCAATAATAAAAATGTTTTAACTACTTTGATTCTTACTTAGATAATGCTACTTTTTAAAATTTTAACTTCCTAGTTTCATCTATTTGCTCCTGAGGACATTTCCATGCTACTGTTTACTTTGGAAGAACAAGAAAGACATTTGTAGTAAATCTGCAACAGTGTTCTCATTAGCAACAGTTTCTACATAGGTCCCTCTTCTTTACTAGCTGCCAAGAGTCTCAAAATGAAGGGCCCCCAAGTACACCACAAGACGGGAGTTCTCAATCACTACCTTTACACTAAGTGCTTCACACCAGGAAGCTAGGTAGACTCCAGTTCTCGACAGCACAAAGATATGAATGCTCCTGAGCAGATTTTCATATACTTGCCAGCCTGTTCATACCTTCTTGCTATAATGATAAAGGAAGGAAGGTGGTAGGGGTGGGAGAGGTACTTAAATTGGGAAAGAAAATTAAGAGTGTGATCAGTGTTCCTTTCAACTCTTTCCTTCAAGTTCTTCTTGAACTGACACAACAAAAAACAAAATGCAAATCAATACTAGGCGAGATTACCCCTCTCCCCAAAAATATTCCAGTCTGCCTGTTTATGAAACCTTATGATGAAGGCAATAAATGCCCTATAGTCTTCATAACAGCCCTCTCAGATAAGTATTTGATTCTATTTTGCAGATGAAGAAGTCCATGTTCACAGTAGTGAAATAACCCAAGTCTCTAATAAAATGGTAATGTCAAGGTCATGTAATGCAGTTCCCACATCTTCCACGACTATTACACACTTGACGTGGCCTATTTAAGGGGATTTCAGTAAGCAAGGTTATGTGAATTTTTGCAGTTATGTTGAAACATGGAAACAATACTTAGATGATAGGACTATTTGTTTCAGAAATGTCATTTTGAATAAGCAAAAATCACAATTTCACAGTTCTCATTTTTTGATCGGAAAGTAAAGCTAAATGGAATCCTGATTCTCTGGTATATACCTTTTAAAAAAAAAAAAAAGCAAGAGGAGTGATTTGTCAGTTGGCTGAAAAATACATTCAAATAGTAAACATCAAATATTAGATCCATCAATAACAATTTAATTTTTTTAATAAGCTCAAACTCTTACAAAACACAGAAAGCACACCAATGAGGTAAATGTGCTTATTTCTGCTTAGCTTCTGGCTCAAATACCACCTATATCCCACAACAGTATCCCTCTTTTAAACTTTGTCCTATCAGCTTTCACTGTTAATAAACACCTAGTTCACACTAGATGTGCCCATTTCCCAAAAGCACCTATTTCTTGGACCTCAGATTCTGCAGATCACTAGGTGTGAAAACATCCTCTTCCACCCACATACTTTAATAAAGATGAGACCAGAAAAAGTCAACAAATCTAAAAGAATACCAAAGCAGGAAATCTAATTATGCAATAAGACATGCCAATTTTAGAAATGTGCTACAATCTCCATTGTGGCCATAATTTCTTAAATGAAAAGGTTTCACATTTACCTTATTTGGCAAAACTTCAAGATTATCTTTTCCTACAAGCATAGTTTCCCACTGATGTCTAATAGAAAATCAGCAGTGTCACTGGAGACAGAAGTGATATGTAAGAAAGGAATAAATGACGGTATGGCTGTAACTTCTCAGCAATAAATGCCTGATTATTTTTTTTCCAATGTACATCTGGAACATGGTAAACTATTCTTAAACCTATAATGTTCCCCAATGCCTTTGGCCACCTCATCTCCACTTGTTCTTCTTTTCCATCTTACAAAATTTCACTAAATTTGTACAAAGAAACATGTATCACTTTGATAATGGAGTAGGGAAATTATTTTTATATTGAGAAGTTATTCACTTATTTCAAAGATTTAACCTTTGCTCAATAACTCACAATATCTTTCTTGGCATGGCCTTCAGAGCCAGTTTGAGTTAACATCAAAACCAGCTCCATAATACAACTTTTTTGTATGAAGAATTTCCCAGGGTGATCATCTATTACCTTGACCAGACTGCCTTTGGCTAACCTTGGCTGAAATTCAAGTTCACCTTCTGAACAAAAATTTGCCAAAAAGAGGATATTAAGATGAATGTACTGTAGATGCTGCAAATTTTAAAGGCATGTTAAAACTATTTTGAACAATGGTAATAATACTAGAAAAAGTATGAATAGTTCCAAGGTAAAGCGCTGCTCCTCTATCTTTTGTGGCAATCCCACAAATTTCTATCTTTAAAGATGGAGTTTATTAAGCTGAGTTCTCAGTGCTGGTCTCCATCTCCAAATCTCTGCCCACATTTTTGAGCATCTATTGGCAATTTCCAAGTTCCATCAACATCGAGATTTCAACTTAAAACTTCTGTAATTTAAATCTTCATTCTGCCACCTCAGTGGTTATGTTAACTATCTTACCAAAAAAATAAAATAAAATAAAATAAAATAAAATAAAATAAAATAAAATAAAATAAAATAAAATAAAATAAAATAAAATAAAATAAAAAAGCTTTCATTTATATAGTGTGAAGAAGCAGCACAATAAATATTTGCAGAAGGAAAGAAGGTAGGGGTGGTAGAAGGAACTGTTTTACAAACACCCTCACATGCAGGAGCAGGTATTATAAAGAAGCTGAGGTTCAGAAAGCTCAAAACAATACTGCAACATGACCCAGCAAATAACTGGTAAAGTCACACTCCAGTTCAATTTTCTGTCTTTATTTTCTATATTCTACCTCTTCTTTTCTTATCAAGGTTTACTTATTTAAAATTGAACTCAATATTGTTCCATCCCAAAGTTCTCCTTGACCTCAGCACCTGAAAGTGATTTCTGCTTCCTCTAATGCCAAGGTTTTGCATGTACCAATGCTATGGCTCTGATCACATCTGGACTTAGAACACATTGCATCATTCTATCCATGCAATCTTCTCCTGATAGATCAGTGGTTGCTATGGACTGAATTGTGCCCTGCCCTCCTCCACCCCCGAAATTCATGTTGAAGCCCTAAACCCCAACATGACTGTATTTGGGGATATGGTTTTGGGGAGGTTAAGGTTAAAAGAGGTCATATAGGTGGGACCCTAATCAGATAAGTAAGTGGTCTTACAAGGAGAAGACCCAGCAACAGAATCAATTAGCACCTTGATCTTGGACTTCCCAGCCTCCCAAACTGTGAAAAAGAAATTTATGTTGTTTAAGCCATCCAGTCTATGGTATGGCAGCCCAAACAGACTAACGTAAGTTTTCAATTCTGGCTGCATCTAACAACCACCTAAAGGGCTTTATAAGATTCCGATACCTGAGGCTCAACAGTTAAATCAAAAATGCTGGAGCAAAAGTCTTGCATTGGTATTTCAAATGCCCCCCAAATAATTAAAATATGCAGCTAGATTCAGAACCATTGCATGAAACTTACATTTAATGAGGTAAGAGACCATGTTTAATTCCTCTCCATGATTCCTTCTAACTTCTAGTATAGGGTAAATATGAAATAAAACTGTTTAATAAATGACACATGTATTTAAAGAATTTAAATATTTGATAATTACGGATATTCATTTTAACAAATAGTTATTAGCCATATGTATACAATAATGAGTAAGACAGGCAAGGTCTTTATTCTGCAGCATAAACATTTGAAACACTGTATTTCTATTAGTCATGCTTGGCTAATGAACATATCTTTTGATCTGTAAAAACTTCCCAGTAACAGTTCTTCAGCAAAAATACAATGAAGAACAGTAAACATCATATTCTTAAAATTTTTTCCCCTCAAATTCCTTTCTTAAAAATATAATTGAAAATGGAGGAGATGGTTACTTTAGGAATCGGCATTCTTATTTGGAATCAGTTTTGTTTGGTCCACTTATATCAAGTACAAGTCAGTATTTCTTGTATACCTGACATCTATAAACTTAGGGATTTTTGCAAATATGCTATTAACACCTCTATACAAAAATAGCGATACTAATCCAGTAAGTGAAATATAAATTTGAAGCTATTTTTTCCTGTGGTAAACTTTCTGTGATGAGTTAAGAACTTAAGACCAATGGCAAGTATCTACAGTCACAAAAGTTTAAGGCTTAAAGCTGTCTTCGCAGTTGTCTGATATAGCTCACTCTCTACACCTCATCCTCAAACCTCAGAGTATACCATTTGAAATACTCTAAGGGCCTCAGGTTAATGGTAAGGTCTGAAACAAGAAGTCAGTCCTACCATGTGTAAATTTCAATTCAGTGCCGTTTTCCATAACAGTGCAGCGCCTCCCTGAGGTTGGTAGACAATCTCTTCCTGTCTAGGTGTAATTAACTTGCCTAACTTTTCTAATTACCTAGTCTCTAAAATTTTAAAGAGGTGAAATCATGTGAAAAATATTTACTGTTTACTACACAGGTAGAATATTCCCATTTTCCACCTCATGCATTTCTTCACTTCTCAAATTATTTGATAGATATAGACACAGTGCATCTGTAGGTTTCATTCTATTTCTCAAGGAAAAAACTCTATGATATATTGATGGTGTTTTTAATTACTTTTTAAAAATATTTTTGAAAGATTATAGGTGGTGACAATCAGGAAAAGCCTCCTATGAAACTGAATTTAAAGCGAGGTATGAAAAATGAACAAGAACTAGGCAGATCTGGATATGAGGAAGAGAGAGAAAATTCCACAAAGTAGGAACAGTAAGTCAAATGGCCTAGAAGCAAACAAACAAACAAAGCACAGTTTGGTATATGTTAAGCATATCTTAGGCCAATGTTATTCAAACTGTTTTATCAAACTCCACAATATTTTATATCTGGATGCAAGGACCCCTTCCTACCTGGCTGGCATCACTATCTGAACTCTCACACCCAAATCAAGCTTCCTAACAGATTCAGATAAATTAGTTTTAGGATAGAGCTGGTATGTCAGCTATGGCAGAGAAGTTTGGTGCCTCCTGTAGGAGAGACTGTTTAAGTAGTCACACTTGCAAGCTTCTTAGGCCTACCCATGGGCATGGTAGCACTGTGAAGTTTTCCTTGCTGCCCCTCCTTCTCCTCAATTCCTGCATTGGGCAATGACTGACAGGAGAAACCTTGAACTTTGCTGTGCATCAGAACTGAGTAGGCTAAGACAAGCATTCCCTAAAAACGCATCCTTGCTCAGTTTCTTCTCCTTCCCTCTGCTGTGTCCCTCACTCTCTCATAGGTTTTTTTCCTAAGAGCACTCCATTAATTAATCGCTTGTCCAAATAAAAGGAACCAGGGCTTGTCAGAGAAATGAATAATTCTATGAATAAGCCAAAGACATTTTGTGTGAAAGAAAAAAAGGAAATGCTCCCCCAAAATGATGGCAGCATATCACAAGGACCCAAAACCTAATTTGAAGGCTAAATTGAAGGGGAATTTTTGATGAGGAACAGACATTTTGATGAGGAACGAACATCTGCAGGGTCTTAAATGGTTTCGCCAGATCACTTATTAATTGCAAGAGAGGAAAAACATGGCAAAAAAAAAAATGAAACAAGGCCTGAGTGCACGATCGAAATTAATACCACCTATGACAGGGACACATCATGTGCCTCCAGATATGATACCCTTAGAAAGACACATCACTACTTATGCAATATTTGGCTGAGAATCCATAACCTCAACCTAATCAAAAGTTCTATATGTCACTCCCTTACCTGAAAACTTGCACTGTCTTCCCACTGTTGTTAGGATAAAATTCAAACTTCCTGAAACAGTTACAGGGTATTTCATGATTCATAACTCAAACCCCTCCGCTGCCACAGCAAACGCAACTCTTCGATTTCAACCCTTCTCTCTCACGCTCCTTGCTCGAGCCAGTGTTTTTCAAATTTCAGAGAACCATCAAAGCTTGTTAAATTTATCTAGTGAACAAAAACAACGTATTTTCTAGTGCAAGCATACTCTGAGTTTAGAAATATATAAAATGTAGAAGTTAAACAGGTTTTTAGCTCTGCGCTACCAATACAATTTATGTCTAAGATCCTATAGAGATAGGGAAGCAATAATAAAATCAATACTTTTCTAATCAACTACATAACCTTCTACATATTAATCACACAATGTTCAGATTAAAAAGATTCTTCAAATCTGTTCAGGTGTATAACTTAAAAAGTAAAAATTTCCAGTAATATAAGTGGTAGTACTAAGTGCTAGTACTGCTAAAACTAACCTACATCCTCACAGGAACCACTAAAAGAAACCCTAAAACCCAAATACTCCAAGAGTTACCATAATGACATCTTCTCAGGACACATATACCTTAAACAGCTACCCATGCAATGTCAAAAATTCCTTACTCCTCTCTCCACCCCCTGAGCCCTGTCACTGTCCTATATTCCTTCCTTAGATTTCTGGAAATCACTGATGGAAGGACAGGGACAGGCACTCTGTCACTGTGTCTGTCTGTCTGTCTGTCTGTCTGTCTCTCTCTCTCTCTCTCTCTCTCTCACACACACACACACACACACACACACACACACACACACACACACGATTTAAGGAAACCTCTCACGCTGCCATTGCCCCACTGTACAAAAGTAGAGAACAAATCCACAGGGAAACTTCCCACCCTGCAGAAAGAGGAAAGATAGAAGAGAAAAAAAAAAAGGATAAAGGACTCTCTTCTAGTTATTAAAGTCAGAAATCAGAATTACCAGGCCTAGATTTCTGTGTGTTCTCATTTGAGAATACGTCTGTCAGAAAATTTATCTGGAATCTGGAAATAGCAAAGGCCTAACTGGCTGTTCTTTCAGGATGAGCACTGGGCTTGACTTTCCATTACTGCCCTAATTTACAACTTGCTCGATGCAGTTTAACGTCTAAAATTTTGTTGAACAGAGATAGAAATAATTTCTGACCAGTGGAAAAGATGGCCCCAACGATTACAGTTTATTGCCCTGTTGTAAATTATCCAGTTTCTACCTAAGCCAGCAATGTATGAAACTGTCTATGTACCTAGCTTCTCAAATGTTTTTTGAACCGTTTTTACATTTTACTGGTTAAAGTTGAAGAAAATCTTTAACACATACTCATTTTGTATTTGCATGAGTAATAATTTTACCTTTTAGAAAATTCTACTTTAACAAGCACCAAGTTTTAACACTGTTTCTATTAGATGATCATGAGTTAAAGTTCCAAAATAAACCATCTTTTAATTTTTCAATCACTGTGCTTGACTGGACTTTTAAAATACAACTTTGTAGAAAGGGTTATAAATTGGTAAAGAAACTATGACTTGGAATAAGATTCACTGTGCTCAAGTCCTGTTATAGGAGAATGGGCTATACTGTATATTCCTCAATTATTACTACGCAATCACAGATACAGAAATTTCCTATGGGAACAAGAAGATTAGACTGATAAGAAAACAAAGTTGAAAGTCAATAAAAGGAGAGTTCAGAACAGTGGTTCTCCTCTACTCTGTGTATAGTATCATTTTACAGATATTTTAAAATGTCAGACTTGACATTATCTGGGACTATAACCCAGGCACTCGTATTTTTTTAAAATTTAATCTCTCTCCACACTTTTCCAGCTTTTTCTCTCTGCAATCAAAGAGTAAGAGAAAATAATGAACATAATATGGCTGATAAACTTACAAAGAGTGCTGCTGTTACCTCTATGTTAACAAAAATAGTTTTAAATAAAACTACATATAACTATGTAATCTGCATTTCATTGTTGGGTTCACAGTTTGAGAAAAATGGACCCTACAGTTACTTAAAACCTACTGCCAAATGAAGATCAAATGTATATACAGATCTCAAAAAATGTGATATAAACCAATAGAACAAATTTGCTATATAAACCTCATGTGGCATAACTATCTACTCAGTAGGGGCACATAATATGTGGGCTGTAAAAAGCAAAAGAAGTATCAACTTCTTCAACTTATAGTTCAACGTATGAACCAAACAAAAATAAAGTTAAAAAAAAACGATGTCTTCAATACATCTGTATTCTGGAATTTAAACAAGGAATTTTTTCTAAAATATTCCTACTTGCTGATTCCACTTTCTTATTTTTCATTCTGACCTTGTATCTATCTTTGCTTTTGTGAAAGCTTCCACTGATCATGCTGTCAGATGTGACCATTACCATACACTCCATTGGTGAAGTAAAATGCCTAGGAGTTATCCTTAATGCCTCTCTTTCCTTCACTACCCTATTCAGTATAATCCTGTCAATTTCTACCATCTCATTCTGTCTCCCTGCTTCGACTTAAGACCCCTCTACAATGCATGTTACCATTGTAGCCAGGGTGGTAAAGATATAAATTATGTCATAATTTAAAAATTATGTTGTCTCTTTAAGAGCCTCCAAAAGCTTCTGATAACATCAAGAAAGCATCCAAATGCTTTCTATCATAGCCTTCAAGCATTTAGCGCCTGATTACTTCTTCGACGTATTTCCTTATGTATCTCCTCTATACTCTGGCCCTCATTCTAGTCAAGTATTTTATGCATCTGCAACATTGACTGCCTGGCATATTCTTTCCCTACCTCTTCACATGACTGCTTCCTCTTGTCCTTCAGATTCCAATTCCAATGACACTTCCTCATGGAGCTCTTCATTGACTACTTTATTTAAGGTAGTTCTCTCTTTGCCATCTACCACAGGACACTGCCTACCTTCTTCATAATATTTATCACAATCTGCAAAAGTGTGTTTCTATGGGGAGGGAGGGTGTTTGACTTCTATCAGTAGATACAAGCTCTCAGGAGCAGTGGGGCAGGGACCTTGTTTGTCCTGTATACCTGTTTCCTAGGGCCTAGAACAATACATGATATATAATGGGTACACAACGAATAGTTGTTTAATCAATAAATACTCAAATGGTGGCAGAGTCTACATCTACAGTGCTGGACTGGAAGTTACCTTAATTCTATCCAGATCTGGTTCTACCAGCAACTAGCTGTGTGGCCGTGGGCACACCACACCAGATTGGAGTGTGGGTAAAGAGTCGTTGGACAGCAAAAAAGTCTGAAGATGTTTTCCTAAATTGCGTCTGTCTAAATTCAAGAATATAGACATGTGAAAGCCTTTAACCTGAGTGTTTTCTCATCTGTATGAGATTACTTTGAATGTCACTTCCAGCTCAGAAATACTAGAATTATATAGGCCTCAATCTTTCCAATCTGAACTTTCCTTACCGCCCTTCACTGCCACCTCTGCTACCCCCAACAACCAAATCAAGGTATTAACCCTGCAACCAAACATCACACAGCACACTTTACCGCCTATACATTTGCTCATTCTGCCACATCTTCTCTCTCACCATTAGGAATTCTATCCTTCAATGCTTAGATATATTGTGAACTGCTTCATAAAACCTGATCCAGTCACCTGGCCCAATACTGTTATGATCTTTAAGTGTTCCTGAAATACTTTTATACTTCAAATTCTTTTATCCTTACTCAGCTTGTTTCCTAATCTGTAAAATGGAGATCATAGTATCTACCATACCACATGCTATTTGAGATTATTAAGAATCCTTAACTTGATAATAAAGTGTTCAATAAATATATTATTTGACAGCTACACATATTTTTCTTTCTCCTGGAAGTCCACCAAAGTGACTTTTTCATTTCTGAATCTGCAAAGGTTTGAAGCCATTTCTCCTCCCAATGCCTTGAGTTTTCATATCCGTAAAATGAAGGGAATGGACTAGACCAATTAACATTCCCTCCAAAAATGACTTTCTCTTACATAAATAGCCTAAAGCAAAAATAATTCAGCTGAGCTTCGGTAAGGACGGGAATTCGAGGTGAACTGGAACGACTGCTGCAAATGGAAGTGGAGTGGAAGCATTTAAGTTAAAGTAACACTGATGAAGATTTGGGTGAATCCTATATCCAAAGAAACTGACTCCTGCCACAGTGATGGATCTTTTGTATTGTTTTTAGATTGGATTACAGATATTTAAAGGAGTCTATACCCCAAGAGTGAGAAACAGGATGACCATAAACCGGTCTCGTTACGGAGGAAAATGTTTGTGCGCCACAAATGGGCAAGAACTCAGACATGAAATCAATGCCTTTCACCCAGCCCTAACCCTAAGGAGCAGGAAGACCACCTATGGCCTCAGGGAAGAAGCTGGGACTGGCCATAAACCATAAAGCAGCCAGCTAGGCGGGAGGAGACGTCTGCGGAAGTAGTGCAACCTCAGAGTTCGGCACCTTCCCCAGGCGGGTCCACAGCCCGCAGGCCCGCGGTTAGAAACCTGAGCAGCAACCCCCGCTTCCCGCCCTCGTACCTGCCGGGTCGAGCGCCATCTCGGCGACACAGGAAGGCAGCCGCGTGGCCGCGCCCGGGCAGGGGGCGGGAAGGGGCGGAGCGTGGGCTCGGCTGCACGTGCGGCCGCCGGGAGCTTCCCGTGGAGGAAGAAGAGTAGGGGGAGGAACAGGAGGAGCACGGTGCCCTTTGCAAAGCGCAGCGGGTCCCTTTCCCTCTTTCCCAGTCTCTACTTCCGCCGCGCACAGCGCCTGCGCCCTCCAGACCCCGCCTCTAATCCTGCAAAGAATGCAGCGGACTCCGCAGTGGGAAAGACCGGGAAGGGGGCGTGGCTGCGCGCGCGCCTCGGGGCGGAGCCGTGTCAGATCCGCGCAGCCTCGCTGCGGTGGAGCGCGGGACACACGCCTGCTGACCAGGCTCTGAAGTGACGCGAGCAGAAGCTGGCGCCCTCTGGGACTGTCCCTCCCGTAGTGACTCGGTACAAGTACAAGCCCCCCCCTCCACACCTGCTTTCGGAGAATCATCCTTTTTAATTTTTTCTTCGTTAATGTTCATTCATTTATAAATGTCTATTTCATGCTTGCCAGGTCCTAGCCATGGTTTTGACTACTAGGGGGAACTAATTAAATAAAAATAAGGTCCCCAGTTCTCGAGGAGCACCCCGTTGGCAGAGGAGTCAGATAGAAGCAACACACTGTTCAAGGTGATAAACGCCGCATCAGCGAGATAGGCACAGCTTGTGCCAAGCACGATGGTGGTCTAGTGTGTGCGGTATCATTATTTCTCTTCCAAATCAGCAGTCTGTGGCTCCATTAGAGGTAAAAATTAAAAATTGGTAGTAACAAAATAATCATGGGATATAGAATACAGCATAGGAAATATAGTCAATAACATTGTAATAACTATGTACAGTGCCAGGTGGGTACTAGACTTATTGAGGGGGTCGCTTCGTAAATTCTATAAATGTCTAACCACTATGCTGTACATCTTAAACTAACATAAAATAATATTGAAGTTCAACTAAAATTGAGAAATAAAATTAAAAAATGGGTGCTAGTGAAATAATATCCTCAGGGCATTCAGTCCTATTTGGGTGGTGTAATAAATCCTGAGTCTGTCAATTAAAGCTGTATGTTTTGTGAGGAAAATGAAGTAAGGTGATAACCATCCTCCTTAAGAACCCCAACTGCCCTCTTCTCAATAGAAGAAACTTTCTGGGGGGCAATTATGCTCATTTCTACTCACCAACCAGCCTTCAGAAATTCTTCCTTGTCGTATTCATGTTTAGCTAGCTCAGGCCTCCAAAGGGTGATGTGCAGCCAGGGACAGATGGGACAGATGTTAGAAAAACAAGGAGCAGCTGCTTCTTCCCTGCAAGGGATTTAAGGCTTTCAAAAAGATCCCCTCCCTACCTACCTGCAGTCCTTCCTCCCCTGCTGCTGCTTCCGCCTGGTCAGTTGGCAGAAAAGCTGACGCAGTTGAGCAGGGCTGGGAAAGTGGGTCTCTGCTCAGCAGGTCTTCCGTTTAAGGGCCTATTTGGGCATAACAACCTTTATTACAGCTGTAGGTTGAGGTGCCAAGGTGAAGAATTAATGTTTCACTCAGCCAGGCAGGAAATTGGGTCCTTTACCTTGTATGTCTTATAAATGTGCTTAGAAACACATCAAATTCATTCTAGTACACTTTTTATTTTTCTAGAGGTGAAGAATTTAATTTAGAAAGTAAATCTTTTTGAGGACATGAAGTGGGGTACAAAAACAAAGTCAGACACATTTAAGCAATTAAACTAAATCTTTCTATATGCAAAAGACCATCTTGGTAAAGAGAGAAACTCAGGGAGCTTTGGTCAGAGACCTAGCAAAGCACTTCCACCTGAACCTGAATCACAACCTATTAGCTTTCTGACTTGAATAAGTTCAATGTTTCTCTAGATTTTAGTTTCTAATTTTTAAGGTTGTTTTGAGGAATAAATGTAGTATCATATAACAATTTCAGTAATTCAAGGACCACTTCTATAATTTTTGCCATAACCAAGAATCACTTGAACCATTATTATTTAATTTCTTATTTAAATCAACTCACTTAAAAAAAAAAAGGCACTATATACTTTAGCCTTATCCTAAGAAATAATATCTGTAAAATCATGTGTTTGTATGCCCCATAAAATGGACTGCTAGACATGTTACACCATGAGAAGCACTAGTAAAAATAGCACCTCAGTGCCTGGTATGTAATAATGTATCCCTCTCCTCTGTCATATTAAACTACATCGTTTGGGGGCAAAGCCTTTACAATCTAACTGAAACATAAGTCATTTTTTAAAAAGTTAATTCATAGAAATGTAATTGGCAATTCAAAACAGAAGAAATTTCCTAAAATATCACATTGTTAACAGATAAGTCTTAGAGCAGCAAATTAAAGTTAAAGAGGAAAGAGAGCACATTGTCTTGGAAATTAGAAACTATGTATTATCCAATCATGATCCCTAGAGCTTGGACAATATCTGTCACCTAAAGGCCTTGCAGTAGCCTTTCGCAAAGGATTAAATGCCAGGGTGGTTAGGAATGATTTCAAAGATGGGATAGAAATTATGGTTGGCCTTGAATGATAGGTAGCCTGAGTAGGCAGAGAAGATGGCATGTCACGCTAGAAAGAAAACAAGAACAAAAGCATTGAAGGATAGGTGGAGCAAAGAAAAAGGGGTAGGTAAAGAATGGAAGCATATGAGTAGTAAAGCAGGGGTGTGGAAAGCAGAGGGGCACATGGCAGGCATGTGGAAGGCAATGCCCTAAAACAATTAAATGTGTATTGAGGATTTGGGAAGCTAGGATAGATGAAAACGAGACTGAAATATGTTAGAGGAGGCCAGATTCCCAAAGCCTTACACACGAGGCTGAGGAGTGTTTAAATTTGCTGCAATAGGCAGTCAGGAGCTGTTGAAGGTTAACAAGTAGAAAAAAATGGCATTGTGGTCAAAGTGATGTTTTCTAAAGATTTTTCTGCAGGAGAGATTCAGGTGGGGAGGAGAGAGCCAGAAGGTAAGCAGAATGGTAAGGAAGCTATTGCAGTAGTTCAAGCAGGATCCCAAAAATAGCCTGAACTAAGATACGCAGAAATGTATAAAGAAAGAATGGGTGTGAGAGTAATTATAAAGGAAAAAAAATCTATCTAATTAAACCTTGGAGACTAGGACAAAGAGTTTCTAGGCAATTCCATTCCTTGGCAAATGAGGAAATCCTGGCAATGCATCCATTCATGCTTCAAATGATCTGCCCTTGGTCTTCATTACTGGGGAGCAATACTGAAATGAGGAAGGAGGAAGCTGCAGTAACATAAGGGAGCAAGGATAGTGGTTGATCCACGGTTGAGGATATAAATGAAGGCAAAGTGAGGTATTTAGTATGTAGACATTTGTGTGTATATATACATATATACATACATATATATTTTAGTCTAATGCCCAAGGGATGTACAATACAAATATCTTAAATATTTTTGTTGTTTATCACGTCAATTCTGACTATACCTAGCATTTCCTTTTGCTCTTTATTGATATCCAGTTGGTTATTTTTAAAAAATTGAGATGGTCAATCAGCTCCCGCTTGCTTCCAACTCTGCCCAGCATCAGAATTAAAGACTTTCCACCTGCAATTCTGCCCTGCCCTATCATTGAGCCAATGAGAATTAAATTTGGAAGAATATTAGAAACCCCATCTCTGCCAATGGACAGAGTCATTACTAGTACCTAGATAGCAAATCACTATCCAAGAGGGCCTAGTGACGCTGTCTGCTTTCTGAGCTGCATGCTTTAGCGCCCAGACCCCCATCGCCTGTGCCCTCTCTGATTTAAAAGGGCTTAGGTACAGGCGAACAGTTATATTAGTTTGCTATATTAGGCTGTCATAACAAAGTGCCACAGACTGGGTGGCTTAAACAACAGAAATTTATCTTCTCACAATTGGAGGCTAGGAGTCCGAAGGCAGGGTAGGTGTCTGTAGGTTTGGTTTTTTCTGAGGCCCTCTCTCTTTGGCTTGTAGGTAGCCAAATTCTCCCTGTCTCTTCATATGATCTTCTCTCTGTCTATGTCTGTGTCCAATTTCCTTTTTTTATAAGGAGACAAGTCATATTGGGTTAGGGCCTACCCTAATGACTTTTTTTAAACTTTATTACCCCTTTAAAGACCCTATTTCTAAATAATCACATTCTCAAGTATTGGGTTTAGGATTTCAACATATGGATTTTCTGAGGCACAATTCAGCCTATAACCATAGTCTAGTTTTTTGTTTGTTTGTTTGTTTGTTTTACAAAGACTAGAACCCTTCCCTTAATCTCAAATCGCTTGGCTAACATTGCTCTCCCCAGAACAAGATACATTGTCCCTGTTTTCCTGGTGATTAAATAGGGCTTGTTCATCAGTCCACCTAGCCACTTCAGTCAGCAACTATCTATCCCTCATTGTCCACATCCAGTTGATCACAACACATTCTCTGTTCTTCCATAACATATCTTTATTTCATCTACCAACCACGCTGTTATAACTCTTAGTCCAAGATCTATCTGCTTTTGCAGAGATGATTACAACAGCCTCCAAACTTGCTCTTTATTCCCAGGATTTTTCTCCTATCATTCTTTCAAATCCATTTCACCCACAACAGCAAATATAATCATAAAATTTCTTATATAAAATCCTTCAGTGTTTCCCCATATAAATAAAATCCAAACCTTTCCCTTTAACAAGGTTCACAAAACTCTTTATAAACTAGTCCCAGTTTACTACATCATCCTTTTATAACCAGCCTCCTGTACTCTGCAATTTCCACTACACAAACCTTCTTGCAGTAGTTTGTTGAAGAATCTTTACTGTGCACTATCGCAGAAAAATGGGTAAAATTCTATTTAAAAACATGAGACATTGTAGAAAGAGCATGTAATGAAATGAAAGGGACTTTGGAACTAAACAGAGCTAAATTCTAATTCCTTTTCCCTTCTTTTACTTTTTAGCTATTATTTATTAAAATATGACCTATATTCAGAAAAGAGCACAAATATTTGTGCAGCTGAATGAATTTTCACATATATATACATTTTCGAACTACCACCCATATCAAGATATAGAACATTTCTAGTTATCCAGAATCTTCTTTGATAGTCCCCCCCTTAGTCAAACCCCATCCAACAAAAGTAACTATTCCCCTGACTTCTATTAGAATTGATTAGTTTTTGAACTTTGAACTGTCTTTGAACTTTATATAAATGTAATCATACAACGTGTAGTTTTTTATATCTAGCTTCTTTTGCTCAACTCAAGAGCTATGAGACTCATTTACATTGTTGTATATATCTACATATCTACTCTTCTACTTTAATTTATATTTGGTAAGTCATTTCTCCTCCTCAGCCTCTCTTTCCTCAATAATACCATCCCTGCATGACTGAGATTGACAAACACTGAGAGTGATTTCTGGCAAATAGTAGGCCGTTCATAAATTCTAGCTATTGTTACTGTGATGAATATCTTTTGTTTTTAGAAAACTGTTTGTTTGAACTATTGTTGCACTATATTCAGGTTTTTGGGGTTTTTTTTGATGTAATAGTTGAGAGCTACTCTGCCTTCAGGACTGAAATGTAGATAACAATGTGTTTAAATCAGTATTATGTGAAACACCCTTCAAATGAACAAAGGAGATTTAAGTGTGACCTATCACTTATCAGGTGAGAAAAAAAAGTGTGAAAAAATCACCTCTCACCTCTGCAGAAGGCTTTCTATATTTCATGTTTTGTTTTTACTGTGTATCATTTTTTGGGTGGCCTCCTTTGAGACAGACCACAATTTTCTCTGGGGTCAGAGACTTTTATTCCTAAAAAATGCAATAATAATAAAGATAATGATAATACTATGACATGACTTATATTGGAGTTCTCTTACCTTGGTGCAGATGCTGTGATCTTTTGTAGAATTTCTCCCAGGAGTTTAAAACTTGACAAAAAAAAACAACAGTGCTTTTTGTTGTACCTGAGTCTGAAATATCAGTGACATTGTAGTTAGATGGCCAGCTACACTGAAAACAGCTCTAAGGAGAAAGAAAGGGTGATGGTGATGCCCAACCAAAGAGAAACAGAGGCTCAGGACTGAGGAAATCCAGAGGAATTTTGAAACTTTGGTTGTAGGTGCTCAGAAGCTCAGCTCTATTCCTGCCTTCCTCGGTCTTTGCTCTTCTTTGAACCACCAAAGACTTGTACACCAATTCAAATCCTCTCAGCAACATTCCTATATGTGATCACTACTTCTTTGTAGGCTTCAACCATCATCATGTTAGGTGCAACTGGCTTTGTACTTCTCACTTGTTTCTCTGACACTACTGCATGAAACTTCCACAGGGAAACTCTCAGCTGCCACACATATACAACCCAGAAGGGCAGGGAAATCAAACAATGCCTGTGGAGCCACCTTGATGAATAGTGAATGGAATCCAGTGGATAAATCTGTCCTGCTTTTTATTCCCTCAGAAGACAGTTCTAAAGCACATTTTGTAAGACATCTCCAAAGGTCTCATGATATCCAATACCAGTCACCAGAGAAGTGGAAAACTCAACAAAACAGCCATATATTATCTTTCCTTCCTCCCTTGTTTCTCTCTTCTTTGTCCTTCACTCCTGCTCCCTGGGACTATATTCCAAGATGATCCACTTGTACACAACCTAAACTAAAAGAACACTTGCTCATTGTTACCTATTTTTTGTTTAAACTGATTTAAATTGGCTCCTGCTCCTTGCTACTCAGAGACGCAATCCTTGCTACTCAAAGATGCTATCCTAATTAATACAAAGACCTGCAATGATTCCCTCATTGCTCATAGAATAAGATCATACAAGCAACAGAATGAATGGGGACACATGGAAATCAGATCCAGAGTTTATGTTCTTAACTTCTCTGGTGCTGTGTAAATGTCTGTCACCTTTTCCACAACTATCAAGTTCTCTCTAACTATGCAGCATGCCATTGGGAATACATTAAAAATCCAAGCAAAACAAAACAAAACATATCCCTGCCCCCCAAAAAAGCCTACTGTCTCCAGGATCAGGCCAGTCCACTGTTTGCCTGTTCTTGTCCTGTTGTGAGCCGTGTTCAGATACCACAATTATTTCACTATTTATTGTTGAATTTTAAGATTGTTCCTAATTTTTCTTTTAAAATTAACACTGAGATGAATATCCTAAAAATTAAACTTTCATCTCTGTCTCTGTTTATTTCTGAAAGATAATTCCTAGAAGTGGAATTATTGTGCTAACTACTGTAGGTAAATTGTCAACAATAGGTAAAGAAATTTTAAATATATTTTCTAAATTGATACAAAAGACATATGATTACAAATTATTAATTTTATTAGAAATAATAAATATTTTGCATGCTTAATAGGCTTTTTATCATCCTATGAATTGTCTACCTATTCTTTGCCATTTTGAATTAGATTATTACTATTTTTCTTACTGATTTATATATTGTTTTTCTTTATGAAACCATCTTCTATCCTGTTTGTGACATTTATTGTGATTGTTTTTTCTTTTACTTTTATTAATAATAACCTGACATACATATATAGAGAGTATTTTTCTTAGTTATTTATTCCATTATTTAATACTTAGTAAGAGATAACCCATTCTATCCTCTATCTTTCTTCTGTTTTCTGGTTTTTTTTTAATAGATTGCTATTTTACAACTATTTTTCTTTCTTCTTCTTTGTTTTATTTTGGTGGGAATTGAATATCTAACTTTTTTTTTTTTCAAATAACTAATTTTTCTAACACTATATTCCCAGAAGTATTTAATGAGTAACCCACCTTTTACTTTTCAGCCTTTTATCTTGGATCTATTCCTAGGCTATTAATCCTGTCCATCTCCCTTGCCATTTCTATGACATTGTCATAGTCTTGTCATTTTTAGCTGATTCCTAAGCTCTGAATAGGTAAAGTGAAGGTACAAATGATGGTTTCACCTCTGCCAATTTCTGGCCATTGGACTTATTTAAGTTTCAAGACAAGATCTATGATAGGTCAGTGTTAGGACACTAAGCAGTGTCACCTGCCCTGTTCATCCTGGTTCTGTTACTGCCAGCTCCTAGTTTATGAGCAGACAGAGAAGGGATGGGCTCTGGGGAGCCCATATCCCACTCCCAGGTTCAGCTAAAGAATCGTGGCTTCCTTTTCTTGATTGCAAAGCATGTTTACATTTATTCCATACACACCTGCTATTACAGCTTGAGTTCCTGGGAAGTAGACTTTGAGGTGGAGTTAGCACACAGAAAGTTTATTAGGAGTATTCTGGTGGTCAATACTTTGGGGAAAGAAGGGAAAGAAACAGGGTTAAGCAGATGGAGAATTTGAGCTGTGGTGTAGTAATAGCAACAACTTAGCCAACTCCACAAGGCACTCTGAAACTGGGATGGCCCTTCTGAATTATCCTGAATTGGAGCAAGGAGGCTAAACTTTATACTTCTGCACTGACCACTCATTGAGAGAAGGCTACCCTAGGAAGGGGCATATACCTTGAGTGAGGCACATCTCTTTAGCAGAAATTTTAGCACTAATCTTAATTACAAATTAACATAAAATTTTGAAATTCATTTATTATTGTCTATCCCTCTCTATACCATAAGCTCCAGGAGGTAAAGGACCATGTCTGTTTTTAATCACTAATATAGCCTCGGAGCATAGCAATTTTTTGTTGAGTACCTGACACATACAAAGCACTCAATAAGTAATTGTCGAATACATAAATGACTAGAAGAGGCAATATAATCCTCATTGTCTATATTTTGCAATGAAGGGACTGAGGCACAAAGATACAGCTAATGAATGGCGGAGCTGGTATTTAAATCCACATCTGTTTGGTTCCAGAGGCCATGCTCTTTCCACTATGATAGTGTCTTAGCTCTGGCTGCCAAAACAAAATACCACGGACTGTGGGGTTCAGATAGAAGAAATTTATATTCTCATGGTTCAGGAAGGTGGAAGTCTAAGATCAAAGTGCCATCACAGTTGGTTTCTGCTGAAACCTCTCTTCCTGGCTTGCAGAGACACCTTCTCACTTTGTCCTCTTCTCTGTGCGCACGCACACACACACACACACACACACACACGAGAGAGAGAGAGAGAGAGAGAGAGAGAGAGAGAGAGAGAGAGAGGGAGAGTGAAAGAGTTATCTAGTGTCTCTTCCTCTTATAAGGACACCAATTCTATCAGATTAAGCCCTCACCCTATGATCTCATTTAACATTTATTACCTCCTTAAAGGCCCTACCTCCAAATGCAGTCACACTGGGGGTTAGGGCTTCAACATATTAATTTAGGAGGGACACAATTCTGTCCATAACAGAAAGAATTTTAGGGTTTATTACAAAGACACAAAGATTTAGGGGAGTCTACCCTGAGGAGTATTGCGAGGCTCTCCAGGGCCTTTTGTACACCTGTTATAAAGTAATGCTGCCATTCATGCCAAATTATGTAAGAAATAAGAAAGAAATAGAAAAATGTCAAAATGAAAGGTATGAGAAACTTTAAAAACAGACAGTAGTACTTCTTTGCTGGGGCTACTTAGTCCTCTCCTAATTAGTGACTCCAAATTGCTACCACTTTCTTAATCACCACATCAAATTCTGATTCATATTTTCTCATTAAAAATATTTGAATTTTAGCCTCTCTTTCTTATATTTTGCAATAGCCGTGGTGTTCAGCCATTAGTTTAGTCTATGCTCCATCCCTGGGCTAGTTTTCATCCCAAGAAGAAAATAATACCTTGTTACTCCCTCACTAAACTATTCCCTGCAGTCTCACTTTTCCCTGCAGCAGTGGGTCTAAAACGTCACTGGGCATCAGAATCACCTGCAGGACTTGTTAAAGCACAGATTACTGGGCCCCACTCCCTCTCCCAGAATTTCTCATTCTAGGTAAGACCTGAGAATTTGCATTTCTAACTCATTCCCAGACAATAATGCAACTGATTCTGGGACCCCATCTTAAGAATCACTGCCGTACATAGGTAAGGCTTACCACACACAGCTCTTGCCTCTATCTAGCTCCCGTTTGCTTATCACTCTCCCTCTCATCGTTCTACATCCCCTCCTCCTAATTCCAATACTACAGTATACTCGTATAGTTTCACTATACCTGGAAAACTTTAGACACTGTCACGATCCATGCCTTCACACCTTGGAAAAGTCTATTTCCTTCCCAGGTCACATATCCCTCCTCTGTTCAGCCTTCCCTTACTCTCCCAGTATTGTAATGATGATTACACACACCGTTCATGTCTCTTTTATGCTTTCTTTTGATTGTTTTCAAGCCTTTCTCCTTTACTAGACTATGGAGTTTGGCCCTACAGGGCCATATCTTACTTCCTTTTTCATTTCAAATCATTCACACAGTGTCTGAGAAGAATGGCTGCTGGGTATATATTGAATTTGTGTTTAAAGTTAATTCAATTAATTATTCAGAAAGGTTTAAAGTATTTGTGAGAGATGATAACTCTGGCATTTCATAAGGTTTCTTTCATCCCATTAGGATCTGAGATACCAGGAAGCATTTCAATCCCTTTCAGCTACTGCTCATAGCTTCCCTTACTCATTAGTTCTTATATTCACATGTCTATGTAGTTCACCTTCATTCCAGGCTTTGCTGACCATGTTCTGGTCTGGCACCCTCTGGCATTCTCTCTGGCTTACACATTTGCTTCCTGTGGTTTAGACTAGGTTATCTAGCTCTCAGCTCACTGGCCTCCCTGGCCTCTACTTTCTACCAGAATAGCACAGCCACTTTGTTTGATCTGATTTGGCTCACTGAAACTGGTTATAACCACTAGACTGATGGCCCATCCAGATGCAGTTACTATAATCTGGAGAGAGGTGCCTGATTAAATTTCCTTCCATATCTTCCCTTTTACCCAGTGTCCACCCATCAATACTTTTCCACTGACCTTGATTCATTATTTAACCATTTTTCAATTCATTCTTTGCCTTAGGGCTCTCATGAGACAAAGGGTTTGACATTATCTACTATACTTCTGCTTCAAACTATTTATTATTATACTCTGAAATCATAAAAGAGGAAAAAAACTCTGAGCTGGAAAAGAAAAAAATTAAAAAAATTTTTAATCACAACTCACCTGTGAAATATTGCTAATGACAGCTTCTTCAATTTATCATTAAGAGGGCAACATAAGCTGGATTTTGAGAAGATATGAATAACCCAACTCTTCATTAATTATGCTGGAAGTATATAGTATCCCAATTATAAAAATTATTACCGTGAGAAATTGTATACCATGTTTACTTTCAGGGTGAAATACACCTCCTCAAATTTGTAGATTATTTTTACTTTGTAGTTTGGATTTAAGTATAAATAATAGTGTATTTCTCCGATAAGTTTAAATAGGTTTAAAAAAAAAGAGAAGAAACTGTCAATTTCTATAAAACAGATGCAAGAGATGATAGCTAAGCTACTATGTCAAGTTTTAAATTTTTAACTGTAATTGGCCCAAATAAATTGACTTAGTGAAAAATTCTTTACTCTCAGAAATTGTGGCATTCCTCTATAATATAAGGAGTTTGATTTTATCTCTACTAGATGAAATTCCCTGAAATTTGTAATATTAAATAATTATTGGTAACAGAATAGGTGATATATGGCCTTATAAACATTATTCTCGTGCTGAAATGCTTTTCTAATTTTGATTCTTTGATCTGTGGGTCGAAAGGGGGTCATTTTCTCAGTTTTCAAAGGTATAGAGATATTGCCCTCCACCACAAGGGGAATAAAACAATTTTGAGATGTTATTCCAAAAAAAATTGGAAACAATAATTTCAATAATTTCAATAATTTCAGTGTTGTTGTTGTTGATATTAAATAAGTAAATAATTATGCAAACATTAGCCAATGCATGGCATACAATTGAGGGTCAATAAATGTTAGATGCCTTACAATAGTACTTTTGCAATCTGATTTCCAGAAATACCTTAAGGCATTGATGAACTTACTCTTAGGAATAAAATAATCATAAATGGCCGTTGAAGCACATAAATGCCCAATAGGACACATCTGATGTCCTTTAAAGCTGTTGGAGAGGAGCTGGAAAAGTTCTGCACCTTGGAGGATGTGCATTCTTCTACCATGAAAAACAGAATCGCATTCACTAAGAGGAGGTTTATTGTCAAGAGATAAGACAAGTAGGAAATCATTTAAATTGCTGCTTCCATAAATGCATTCTGAAGCTGAATGCATTCTGACCTCTCCTCAGGTCTCATTTAAACCTCTCTGTGGTATCCAGTACTGCTGCCCATATCCCTAACTCCCTTCTATCCTTTTTCAAAGACTTTTTTTCGCTGGACCAAATTGAAACTATACTCACCTACTTCTCCCATGAATTATGGGTTTTTTGTTTGTTTGTTTTTGTTTTTTCATTCTCCGCTTAACTCTCTTCCATTTTTAAATCCTTTACTTTACCATTATGTTCAATCTTGAGAACTTTGGCCTTCTCTGTGGCCTTTTTCTTCGAAAATCAATTCATTCTTGGGGATGCAACTGTTACATTTTATGTGGAGGGCTTCCAAATGTTACTCAAATTCTGATTTCTCAAGTTTCAGATTTGCATGTCCAGCTTTCCTCTGAATAATTTTGATGTAATGTTGATACCTCAAACTCAGCACATGAGAAAAGACTTACCTTCTGTCATCCTATGTCTGTATTCTCAGAACTCAGCCCATGCTTAACACTCAATCATCTTTGAAATTAAGTTCTGCATTTCATTCCCTGAACCTAAATTGTTATGTAAATTTCTGTAATACCATATATTTTTCTTACATCACTGTCAATACATCCTCTCCCACCTACGCTATAGGTTTATAGCCTCCCAACTACTTCAGACCCCAGGCTTTCTTCTCTCCAATTCATCCTATGCACCTCAGCAAGACTGTGCCTTTTAAAATCCATTTCTAACTCATCATGTCATTGCTTCTTAAAAGCCCTCCAGATTATCCACAGGTTAATTTCCAACCTCCAAGACCTACCAGGTCTACATCTGGCCTAACCTTATATTATAATTCCACTTCTTCCCACTTATCACTATTTTTCTGGAACCCCAATTCATTCCATTTACAGGGAGTTTCAGAAAGGCAATGGTTCTTTAAAGGAAAGTTAAAGCAGAGCCCTAAAACATTTCTGAGATATTTTGTTTTCTGTCCTGATAACTTCCTCATTATTTCAAAGCTTGTCTTGAAAGACTCAATGTGATTCCACAAATATAAAGTGGCACTATGAGTCTAGAAGGTGCTCCTAGTAAGCATTTTTTTGTCATTACCCACATAACTTAAACATTGGTACCTGGCAAATGTCCCAAGTTTTTTCTTTGTTCATATAAAAATCATAAAAAGAAATAGACCCTTCAATGTTGGAATTTTTTTACATAATGCAATTTTTATAACTTCAGGAATTTACATTTATTTGTCATTATTGAATACTTTAAATAAAAAATTTAGTAGGTACCCTTGTACCTATCACCAGATTTAATAGATGAGAAAGGTCAAAAAAGTCATATTTATTGCAGGTCACTTTTAAAAATGTTTTTTACTTTAATTCATTCTATTAACGATGTTTTGCTCACTGATAACTACTAATGTTTGGATATTATGACTTTAATATGTTGATTAAGAAGCAAATAAACTTCTTGCATTTATTTCTTTGGCAGTGTCTAAGGGAATATGACATATAATATGTTCTGTGATCCAAACTTCCTGTTTACCTAAAGCCCCGTAAATTAATAGTGTCAGAAGATATAAAATATATTGAGAATTTAAAATTTGTATTAGATTTTATCTATGACTTGATGGGAATGGAAAAAGGTCTATCTTGGAAGAAACAAATCTGTAGATGTCCTCTCATTAGACTCAGAACTGAGTTACCCAATGAATTTCCCATTTTATCTTAGCTGCCAGGAAACCTGTAGTACTTTAATTGCTAAGCTTCATAAATTAACTCATCCCAAGTCCCTGATACATCTGTTATTCTTTTTCTTTAATGGGTTTTATATTTCCAATTCTTAATTGCCTTATTTACATGTTTTAAAAGATTAATTTATCATTTATTGAACATGTGGGGTTTTAAAAAACATACTATTGTGGTATATTAATGAAATCATCAGAGATTTCCAAGATAGAGTTTTCCAAAGAATTTCATCATGTTTATTATAAATATGATAATAATAGTTACTTGTCTTAAATGGGAATAATAAAACCTAATTTTCATGAAGTCCACAGTAATCTAAAAGCTTCAATTTCCTTTTAGTGTTTCTTTCTTATTTCCAACACCAAACTTTTTACCAGAACTACTAAATAATAAACTAAGAATAAATAAATAATAAACAAAAATCTTGATCATGGCTTATCAACTTTTCTCATCATTTCGATAAAATTGTCAAAGGCTCAAATTCAAATGAGTTTTAAAAATGGAAAGAGAAATAAGGTACTTGATTAATTTACAAATTTGCTATGTTGCCCACTAAAGTATCTCATCGCACAAGTGAGGCATCTCAGTCTCTGTTCATGGCCCATAGTTGAGTTTGGTGACTATATTTATTAAAGTAAAACCAGTAGGAAGAAGCCACAGAGGTTTGAAATAGAGGGGTAAGTAGATATTAAATGACATGCCCAGTGGAAAATGAGTCCATGGCAAAGTCCAACCTAGAACTCAGTGGTCCCGATAAGCATTCCTGGATCACTGTTTTGTGTAATGTTTCACATTGAGGAATTCCTAATTGTGTTGAGCAATGGAATAATCTGATGGCTGGCTAAAGTTACCATTTTTTTGGTCAGTATTTTTTTGAAGGTGTAAATTCTCTCATGTCTGTTAAATTATAGACGTCAATTGAATCACAGGCTAGGCACTGACATAGGTGTTGACGATACAGTAGTGAACAAAACAGTGCTGATAGCCCCTAAAATGCTATGTCTACAAGTAAGCTTTTAATTATTATAATAAAGTTGAGAGGCAGGTGAGGCCTTATGGGGACTGGGCCATATGTGTATAAGGAGTAGTCCTGAATCTAGCCCTGAGTGAAGGAGGATGGACGTGGGCAGTCCAGAAAGGCTTTTGAAAGAAGCTGACATTTAAAATATGAGATTAATAGAAGTAATTTAAGCTAAAATACAGGAGAGGAGAGAGATAAACGTTAGGTTGAGGAAAACATGTACGAAAACTCTGAAGGAAATAAATCCTGGTAGGTTTGAACAACTTAAGAAAGCCCAGTCTGATTGATGCTTAAGCATTAGGATGGCAGACACAGCTCCATCACCTTATAGGTAACATTAACAGAGTTGGCCTTGATCCTGAGAGCAAGGAGAAGCCCCTTAAAAATTAAACAGTGAAAAGATATGAGATTATGTCTTTGAACAAAAGATTTCAAACAGGGTAGGCTTATTCGCTGGGGCTCATAGGGTCACTGACATGAATGTTTTTAAAAAATCAGGTTTAAGGTCCTCAACTCCCTTTTGTACTCTTTCTTAAAGCCTATCTACTCGAGAATGCATACTCTTGTGGTGAAGACATCATGCAGTTTTCTTTTCCATCTTACCTTATCACAATTGTTCTTATCCCTCTTTACAAAAAAGAGACATATCACTCACCCATTCTTGATCTTGCTCTGGTGGGCATCAAGTAAATAGACAATTCAAAATATTAATATTGGCGAAGACTTCTCTCATCAAAACACAATAAACCTATTTGTAGACTTGAGATTTTTCTCTTGTTTCAAAACCATTTTTATTAAGGGCAAATGTGGTATCAGAAGTGGGGTGTTGGAATGTTTTGAAATCGGATATATCGCAGAGTGTTGATACAAGAATAATTAATTCTTAAGTAAGTTTACTTAAGAATTTTGTTCCTTTCATGCCTAAATTAATATCAAAGAATGCAATCCTCTTGAGAAGAGTTTGGTGAGAGCAAAGAAAGAGCATTTTGGTCAAAAACATGGATGAGGGGTACACTTTATTTCAGCTTGACAACTCAAGGCAAAGTTCCCTGCTTTATCTACCTATCTTAGAATGGAAACATTCCAAATCATAAAACATATATTAGGAAATAAGAATCTATAACAAAGCATACCTTCTGAATGTTTTCATCCTCCTTCGTAAGAAGAAATAGCTTGCCAAGACCAGTGAGAGAACTCTCATTTACCTGTGTTTCAGCTGCACAATTTGTGTCATTTTAAAGAGAAAAAAATGGAAGTTGTTTTATTTACAACAGATTTTACAACTTTAGTAAAAGGAACATATAACAAAATTAAGTTTATACTTATATTTTTATAAATATGGTTATGGAGAAACAATTTCATTAGTTTCTACAAGGGATTATTGAATACAGTAAACACAAATTAACTTTTTTTCTTGGACCAAGTCTTCTGCTCTCTGTCTCTTATCAACATCTCTAGTCATCTGTTTATTCCTCTCAAGTATTTATTATGAGAACAATGTAAAAGAAATATGTTGTGTATTCTACTCTAAACAATGCATATATAGCATTCATTAATTGATGGCAATATCTTCTCTTTCATTTGTTATTAGTTTTTGCAAAGTATATTAATCTAATGCCCTGAACTTAAATTTAGCATCAGTTTATGATTAAATCCACTGCTTCAAATGTGAATTTGCCACTCTAATTCTGTGTTTGTTTCCACCATAAAATGATATTACTATCCTATCTATACATTATAATCTCAAGAGCTCATTTTTACGTCTACCTGTCATAATTTTAAAGCATCGTGAAATGGCCTAGAAAATGGAACTTTGGCTCAAGTGTAAAGACCTTTTTTTCAAGAGATGACAGAAAACATCCTAACATGTGTTATATTATTATGTATTGTTATATATTAATATATATGTATATAATAATGTATATGTATATATTTACACACATATATACATACGTACATACATACATGTATTTAAAGCTTGGCTTTCACTAATTTTGGATCCATAAATAAGGCACCTCTAAGTGAAAGAGTAAAATTAATTGTTAGATGATAAGTTTTGATAAAGCTTTTTTTGTATACTTAGACATGGAGCAAGTAAATAACTCTAATAACTGGTGAAAGATCCTTTCACAACATAGAGTGTATTAGTTGTTTTTATGAGATTTAAGGAGGAACTAATCAAGTTATCAACTGATACATCATTGTAAAATAATTGTTAATAATATATCATGATTTTTGTTATATTACTCAGAAGGAGTTTAAAGAAATAACTGTCATTGCTAAAATAAAATTTCTTCTTGGCCCCCATAGTTATTTGTGTAATCAAAGCTTCTCAAACATTATATTTATAAGGTCTAATATGGACATAGAATTTATTCTAAATACTGTCTCATTCTAGAAATAAGTAATGTTTATCTATAGACACATAAACTCATAGAAAATAAGACATCTACCACATTATGAGGTGGTTTTCTTATAAAATTTTACTTTTTATGTTTAATAAGTATTTTTCTAAATGTTTAATATATTTACATTATTTTCATCAACTACATTGTAAGATAAGTATAACAGTAACTCATCTTGTAAGAAATTCATACTTAGAGCATTAGCCACAGGAAATAGATAAAAATGTCAGCATGTGCATATACTTTTCTGCTGCATGATAGGATAATCAACAAAAGATTAAAAATTAATATTTAAAATAAAATCTGTGGGGAAAGTAGAATGGAAATACTAGTTCAAGAAAAAAAATAAAATTTCCAATTGTTAAATAACTTGTTCATGTATTTTTTGAGGACAATGACACATATCACATCTTATTCAGATTCATTTGTATACATTCAAAAGAGGATGCAACTCTTTTGTATCATTGTTATATTACACCAAATATTCCACCATTTGTAATGCTTTAAACTTACAGTAAAATAATTTTATGCCAACTTAACAGTGTATAAGAGTGTAAATATATCTTTTAAAATTTCTATAGGGGGTGTTTTAAAAAAATTTTAATGACCACTATTAGAAAAATCTCTTTGAATATAGTATAAGAATGGACAGGAAGGAGCAAGGCTGGAAGCAAGAAGTCTAGCTAATAGGCCGTTGCAATATGTGAGGCAGGACAATGGTTTCCTAGACTGGGGTGGGCAGTGGTGATAGAAACAGATGAATCTGAGAAATATTTGGGAGATAGAATTAATAGGATATGGTGAGAGATTAGATGTGGGGGTATATAAGAGGGAAGAGTAAAGGATGACACCCGGGTTTCTACTTGGGTAACTAAAAGAATAGCTCCTCAGTCACTAAAAGAAGGAAACATAGTGAAGGAGCAGGCTTGGGGGACAGAGAGTGATGCCCCAAGTGTGTGTGTGTGTGTGTGTGTGTGTGTGTGTGTGTGTGTGTGTGTATTAATACACATATATGGGACTGAAGGTAAGAAGCAAGATTTGGACTAGGGCTTTAAATGTGGCAGGCATAAGAATATATACACAGTGATTGAATCCAAGGAGTAAATGAGATCTTCCCAAGAAAAGATGTGAGAGGAAAATTAGGAGCATAAGATGGCATGGAAACCAAAAGAAAGTAATGTTTCAAAAGGGAAGGCGTATTCAGTGGTGTCAAATGTTACTGAGAAGTCAAGGTAAAGAAAGATTGGAAAGACTTTACCCAGAGTGGTTTCAGTGAAGACATGGGGACAGAAGCCAGAGAGGGGAGAATAGGTGTATACATACTTGCACCCACACACACATTCGAGATGGGGCAATAGCAACTACAGTGTAGAATAGCTGACAGCATATTCACTTGATATTGATAAACTATTGTAAATTAATAGAATTTTTATTTTTTATGTAACATAGAAATGTGTGCCTAATTTATGAATTGAAAAATCATGTTTTTTATAATTTAAATAATCAAGTTTTTCTATGAAAATGCAACTTTATTATAATTTGTCTCATCATTTACTATTGAGCATTGATTGAATAGACAAGTATGTCTACTTAGTATAAAGCACTGGGCTAATTCGGATTTGGGTAATGAGTGATATATGTAGCCAGATTTCAAGATATTATAGGGGAGTTACTGTGTCTTTAAAATATCACAGTATAAGGCAATAAGCTATATGTGCCACAAATATACCCTTTGGCTTTAAAATGTAAATATAAATACATATTTTTATCTAAAGGCTTTTATTACAATGTACATGGAATGCTGCATTCCTTCAACACTATAGCTGCCTTTTCCCAATTATTATTTTAAGAGAACATACAGGTAAACTTAGAAAATTAACAAAATAATGAAGATGGAGCCTATCTCCCAATTTGGAATTTTATATATCAAACTATCAAAAGAGAACTTGCTGTGATAGACTGAATATTCGATTACCTATTCAGATTGGTCTGCATTTTTAATGGAAATGACAAAGTCCAGAGGAAAAAAATAACTGACTATTCACTCAAATGTGATTCTCCTTTCTTTGCTCCTCCCTCCCTGCCTATGGTCTTGAGCTGTATCTCTCTTTTTCTTCTTAACCTCTTGAATTTAAAGACGCTTAATTAGGGGAGAATCTGAAATTTTCTTCATTTTTTTGAGGAGTCACGCAATTAAAAAGTTGAGAATCTGCTTAGATGTTTGAGGAGCATAGATTACACTGAACAACCCACCCTTAAAAATTAAATAGAATGTTATAATCGTACATAGCTCTGCCTTGCAGTCATTTCTGTAATTCTGTCTAACATTCATATTGTCATTTGATTAGTTAATCATCCATTTTCAAAGGTGTGAATGTGTTTTCACACTTCTGCTAAGACAGTGTTAACTATGAAACTATAGATAGCAATAGAGATTAATTATCTATTGCACAAGTTTCCACACCTTGTGCTTACCAGATAGAGAAAGAGAGTACATGTCTTAACACAGGTGTTATTTCAAAAAATGGGGAAAAAAATACTTGGTCAAATGAGTTCAAGGAGTACTCTCAATTGACATATCTTTAAAATGTCAACTACATTTACACTTTTAATTTTATTTCATAAAACAGTTGATCTCCCATGAATAACAAGATTTGTTTCCTGAGCGAATTGATACATATCTTCAGTTATAAATGAGTGAATAAGGTGGAGGCATTTTACAAATGAATTAGTCTTTCATGGAATGAAAAAAGAGAACAGAAAATGTTTGTCAGATTTTTAACAATAGCTATAACTTCAATAGGAAAGGCAGAAATTTTAGACTTGTCATCTGAATGGTTAACTCAATACATTTAACTGAGCACTCTAATAAATCAAAATAATTATAGCTATTATTATAATTATAATGGTAATAAATTCTCAGTTGGCTTTTGATTTTTCTGCTGCTCTCTGACCTTAATGGTTAAATTTGTTAATTTAAAATCTGACTTATCATCTTTTTGGGCACTTGATTTTTCTATCTCAGTGAGTTGCTAGCTTTGATGTACAGGGTATTATGACTGAAGAGAGAAACTATGGGATAGAAGTTGTCTGTAACTCCATTCTTTTTTTAAATAAAGACATGCTCACATTTTAATCCATCATGAAAGATAATAATTTCTCAGTTCTAGAGCAGTATTAGCTTTGTTCCCACACTAAAGTGGTACAATTGATCATTAATATCCTAATAGTCTTCTTTAGGTTGAAAACCAAGTACTGAAAGTGAACAAAAATTTACTTCTCTCACTCAGAAATGTCTCTTACATCTTATATGCCGTCTTTGTTTAGACATGTGGGTGAAAGCTTTTCTCCTAGGGATGATTCTACGTGAACTCTCAGACAAGCTTACAGACCTCTGAGCAACAAACTTGTTCTTTAAGTTCTTCCTATTGTAAATACATAACCTCCAATTGCTTCTTCTTTCTTGGTTTGGGTATGACACTAGGCAGGCAAATGCCAAGCCATTAGGGGGTTTGGTAGTAGAAAAATAAAATAAAAAATAAATAACATTGGTTTGTTGGACAATGGAGTATTATATTCCAATATTTCTAATCAGTCTACTGGTAACGTACTATTTTGCATTATTGCAAATGGGCTGGCCAATTTATATTTAGTTTCTCCTTTCTAATCTAAATTCCCAGCTCCACGCTACTACACTCTCCATTCAATGAATAAGAATGGCCATAATTTGTCACCATGGCCCCACTTAGATTTAGGACACTTTTGTTCTCAGGCTTATTTTGACCTTCCTGAAAGTCCTGGGTTAATCAGATACATCCTGAGAAAGTTTAGCCCTAGCAGCATCACTGATTAGTTTGCAACCCTCAACAGCAATACTTGAGAGAAAATTGGTTGGAAAAAAAAAAGAGAATGAAATGTGACCAAGGCCAGAGACTTGTTCTTATAAAAGAGAGTTCAGGAAAGTAACTTTCATCTTCTTTGGACATGCCTCCGGAAGAAGTGTGCTATGCTTTCATAGCTTATTACAACCCTAATATTTGGCTATCTACAGACCTTGAGAGAGAAAACACAAATTGTTTGCAAAGGAGGGAGCATTTGGGGCCTGGAAACTTCAGATCTTGAGGCTTAAAATTTTGAACGCTTTACCAGCTCCAAAAGTAGAACATGTTTTCCTAAAAGCACCACACACATTTTAAAATATGCTCATTAGAACCATACGTTAGTTGGCTTTCTATAGGTGCTATAATTTGGGGCAAAAAAATACAATAATGTTGAAGTTTCTCTTAAATTCAGAATTGGTTCTGAAACAGGGTATGAAGCAGGTGACCTTTCCCATTCTTTGGAGTAGTCTAAGCCAGAGACGATCCTATGAATGACATTAATCTCTTCATCCCTACCTTTGGAGACATTAACCAGAATAATCTTAAGATGTATTGGACCCATCTTGATACTTAGGAGTATAAGTCAATTTTGACATGTGTCAATGTTCTTCTAGTTTTCTGCTCACCATTCATAAATATCATTAGAATCTGGTTTACTGACTTTATATTTATACTTACAAAATATCACTATAATTATCTAAGGTTCAAAAACAAAATGATTCCAGTTAATAAATTATAATGTTTTCTCTGTGTGCATATATTTTTTTGTTTATTATATGTTACAATTAATGCCTTTGCAGTAGGATTTTTATCAGAACATGAATGAATAATATTAAATATTTATATTGTTATGCCTAATATTTACTATATGCTAGATGCTCAACTAAGCAGTTTATAACATCAATTAAATCATCGTGACAAATGTATGAAGTATAACAAATAAGAAAAATAAAGTACAGAAATGTTAAAAAATTACCCAAGATTACATAACACAGAGAAGATAACTAAAAGGTAGAACAGGCTTATTTAGTGGTTGGATAAGTAACAGTGGCATTGTAATGCATTAGTCTTCAAGTGACCTACTACTTTTGTACCATAAATACCAGAAAGTGTCCAAAGATGATCCTGCAATGAACCATATCTCTTGGTTCTTTCCCAGGTCCTGTGACTTACTCATAGCTATTAGTCTGTGACAGAAGTGTGTGTCTTTTAAGACTAAGTCAGAAGAAGAGTAGTAGCTTCTGCTTTGGTCCCTTGGAACACACTCTCTGAGAGTGCTGATGTGCTTGGCAAGACACCATATACCCTGAGACCATCATGCTGGAGAGGCCATGTGTAGGCACTCCAATTAAGCCCAGACTTTCAGCCATCCCCACCAAAGTGCTTCAGATATGTATGAAGGCTGTCTTGGACTCTCCAAACAAATCCATTTGCCATAGCTGATTACCACTAAATGACCTCATCAATGTCACACAGAACAGAAGAATCACTCTGCTAAGCCCTGCTCAATTTCCTGATCCACAGATAATAAGGTATAATTAAATGGCTATTGTTCAAAGTCATTACATTGTGGTATGATTTCTTGTCCAGAAAATAGTACCTGGAAAGGAGATGCTTCATGACAAAAATTTTAAATATGTGATATTGGCTTTGGGACTGGGCAGTGGGTAGATGCTGGTAGGGCTTGAAAAATATTGTCAATGTAAACTCAAAGGGCTTTCTTTAGAGGCACAACTGACAGCTCTTATGACAATTGGAAAAATGGGGAAAAGAAATCCTTGTTATGTAGTGACAGAGAGTTTAGCAATACAGTTGTCCATTGTGACTTGGAAAATAAAAAAGGCTTGACTGTGGAGTTTTCCAGGCAGAAAATGCAGCAAGTGCCAACTGGCTTCTTCTACTGATTATGAGTGCCGATGTGCTTTGTAACTTATAAGAAGGGAGATGAAATAAAGAAGAAACTTATGTTTTTGAGTCACATCTAGAGGAATTATAGTGTATTCAGGACTTGCTGGGATTGAAAACAAAACTATTTTCCACCTCTAGTGTCTCCCAGTAAAACATTTCAAAGTAATAAATGGCAAGATCAAATCCAGAACCATCAGTAGAACATGACCTCAGGGTAAATATCTCAAGTATGTAGCTGTAAGACCCTTTGTTAGAATCTTAGAAAGATTTAAGGAGACTTTTACAGACCCTCTTATTTAAACAACAAGGCTTTTAAGAATTAAAACTTTTTTGTGTTATCTGATAGCAACCTTACACATGGCCCAGATATAGAAGAACCTGTCTCAGAAAGAAATATGGGTGTGACTTTATTTATTGGAGTTTATTATAAAATGATACAAGAAAACTACGATGAAACAACTTGGAATGAAAGAGATAGAGACAGTACCTAATTGATTTCTATGGGCAGGAAGCAGGCTTGGAAACTTATCTAGCTGCAAACAGACATTTTTGATGATTGATGATTCAGAGGGAGGAGCCAACAGCCCATAAGTCAAAGCCAAGAGCCAAGAATAGTCATTCACAGGGTGCAGAATTGTGCTTAATGAAGGGACTGGCAGCATGTGCCTGAATGGATTTCAGAATTTCTATGGATCTATGATTGCTGTGTACCTTCTTCTGTTCCTTCCCTTTTTGGATGGGACTGTCTATTATGATCATCCAACCTCTGTCTCACCATTTTAGTTTGAGGAAACTTTCTCTTTAATTTACAGGTCTTATGATAAACAGGAACTATACTCAGATGAAAACATACACACCAAAAAATTTTTAAACAACACCCATTGTAGCTTCATTTATTATGATCTCAGGATGGAAACAATGCATATGTCATTCAACAATGAAAGAAATCAAACACAAAAGACTGTATACTGTATGATTGCATTTATATTAAGCTGAAGAATATGTAAAAATAAGCTATTATGATAGGGGTTGCAGGAGAGGCTGGCTACCTCCAGGGGAAGAGAAATTGATTGAAAAGGATCATATGAAAATCTTCTAAGGTGATGGAATATTTTAAACTTTGATTTGGGTAGTGGTAACGTGGATGAATATGTATGTAAAAATTAACTGTGCTACACAAGGTTTATGAATTTTTGCTGGTTCAATTATATTACAATTAAAAATAAATAAATAAATAAATAGGCATTGTATTGGAACATTTAGTTTTATCTTCCTAAATTTTGGATATCCTCCCTACTAGTTAAGGAAGTGCACACATGCACCAAGAGAATTCTCTTGTTGTTTCACTAGTCTACAGGTCAGCCATTAGGAGGGTCTAATAGGATTTCCCTCTTTTCCTTTTTTCTGTATATTACCTAAGAAACTTCATTTTAGCATCAGTGAATCCTTATACCAATCACATGTTTTAATCAGTGCTATTGTATTTCTTGTTTTTTGTTAGAATATCCTTTCATTTTTTTCATCATTCTCTTTGGAGGTTTTACATTATTTTTGCTCCTGATATCTCACTTTTGACTTATCTCTATTTTGGAATTTATCACTTTTCATCATCACGTTTATTTTATACTCTTTCAAGGTCAGCATTTCCCAAATCAAGCTTCAAATCAGTCTAACAATTCATAAACAATTAGGCTATGTTTATTTATGACACTCATTGTCATAATGCAAATTAACTCCATTTATAGCAAAACAACTTTTATGAGTAGAACAAAATAACATTAATTTATATATTAAAATTATATTTTGTTTTCAATGGGCAATTTCAAATTTTGTTTCTTCCCTTTTTTTTTCTTCCTTTGCCTGAGATAAATTCACTGCATATTGCATGTTCCAAATTTAAACCTGACACCTAGAAAGAAAACTGACAAACAGGAAACTACTAAAGGAAGAGGCTCTTCCTACCATGTTTGATACCATCAAAACAGAGGCTGTTTGTAAAATCTTCTTTTCTTTTTTTGGGGGGCCCAATGGGGTGGGACAATAACAGTGTCAGTTTATACACTTATCCCTTTGTGCCTATGTTAGTACAGTTTCTTCTAGTACTTGCTTTATAATTTGGTCTGGATCAAATTCTTGTCTAAAGTTTCGTTCAGATTATTTAGTTCTTATACTCCTTTCCTGAAGAGTTACAAACCAATAATGATAATGAAATGTAATGTGTTTCTTTTAGGGCACTTTCCCTAACCCTTAGAGAAGAATAATTGCATATTCTTATTTCCTTCAATTCTAATGAAGCAGGCCAATCAATCAGCGCACATGTGCACCAAAGAGGCTGTTGTCTACTGATTGAATGTATGACCTTCAAGTCAATCCTTGAGATACAAATGTTTCCATCTTTTTAAAAAAAGTGAGACCCGGAAATAGTCCATGGTTTAGGTGTAAAATTCAGAATGATTCATAACTAGCCATGTAGGCTACCCCTGGAATTAACTTTTTATAATTATATTTTTAATGATAAGAGTAGCATATGCTCATTATAAACACTACAGAAGTATATTTTTTAAAAAAGTGAGTCTCCCTCTGCCCTCTCTTTCTTTCACCTTAACTCCCTTCTTCCACAAACTAACCATCATTAACAATATAGAAATCTTTCCATTTCTACATATTTCCCAATAAAAGACAACCTGTGTCTATATAATACTCTTTCTTTCTCTTTACTGAAGTGAAATTATACTATACATAATGACCTAAAATTTGTTTTGTTTACTTAAAAATATAATGTGAATATTTCATCTTAATACTAATAGTCATCTATCTCTCCAATAATTTTAAAATAAAAAAATTGGGGTTAATTTTAAAAATGACTGTTACTTTTTATAAATATTGTCTTGATACAAATTAAAATAGTACAAATTCATTTTAATCCAGATTCTGGTTTGATTTCTGCTCCCACCCTCAGTACTTTATTAGGATATCACTATTAGCAGCTTTGTAAATGTCCTTCCAGACCTTATGCTTTGCATTCTTATGTTATTATTTATAAAATCATAATAATTTATAGTACTGGTTTTGTGTATTTGTTTAACTTAAATAATTTTCCACTGTATATAATGTTTTGCCTTTTTTTTAACTTAATAACTTATTCTATAGACCAGTCCATGTTAATACACATAAATCTACCCATTATTTTAACTGAGACTATAGTACATTTTGTTTAGCACCTTCATTATTGATGATTACTTGTTTGTTTTTTTATGATTACAAATAATGCTATAAACTTTTATAACTTTAAATGTAGTTCCTTATATAATAATTGCACAAATCATGTAAATACATTAAAAATGATACCTGCCTACCTAAAATTTGTAGGTTATGGCTAGTAACCTGGACATTTTATTTAACTGATAATTTTAAAAATATAGTAAAATAAATGATTATATCAATGATTTTGACAATATCAAAATGTTTCATTTTGCAAAAGAACAAGGGAAGTTAGTGGGAGTGGAAATAGCAAGTCACAGTAGGTACATATTTTTTGTTTCACTAACTACCAAGGAATTCGCCTCCAAACTGTCTGTACCAATTTCAGTTTCACCAGCAGATCCCATTTCTACACATTATTGCTAACACTTGGTATTGTAAAGTTTTTAAATTGTTGTCAATCCGATCGGTGAAGAATGCTATTTAATTAATTGTAATTTGCAACTCCCTGATTACTAGTAAGGTTTAATATCTTTTCTTAGTTATTTGTATTTTTATTTCTGTGAAAGATGTGTTTATATCCCTGTTCATTTTTCTCTCATATTGTTTATCTTTTTCTATTGATTTGTAAGAATTCTTCGTATAATTTGGATACCAATCCATGTTCTATTTATATATGTTACAAGATTTATTTAAATTTTTATATTGTCAAATTTGTTGACAAGGTCATGGGCAAATTCTGCTAAATTTTCTGTACCAGCAGTTAAGTTAAGCACCAGAATTAGTAGCTGTGATGGTTATTTTCTTTATGTGTCAATTTGACTGGACCATAGGCTGCCCAGACAGTTGGGTAAATATTATTTCTGGATGAATTTGTGAAAGTGTTTCTGGAAGAGATTAACAGTTAAATTAGTGAACTGAGTAAAACAAATTGCCCTCCCCAATGTGGGTGGGCATCATCCAATTCATCTGAGAGCCTAAATAGAACAAAAAGGTGTAGGGAGCTTGAGTTAACTAGGCTTGACTGCTTGAGCTGGGACATTGATCTCTTCTTCTCTTGCCCTTGGTGCTCCTGGTTCTCAGGACTTCAGACCTGAACTATATACCATCAGCTCTCTGACTCTCAAGCTTTCAAAGTCCATCAGTTTTCCTAGGTCTCCAGCTTGCAGATGACAGATACTCAGGCTTCTCAGCCTCCATAATCACATAAGTCAATATCTTATAATAAATCTCTTCATATATAGTATGTAAATACATATAACTCTTATATAAATATCTTTGAGGATTTATAAGGAAAAAGCTTTGTTCCTTGAAAAATAAACGAAGAGATTTATATATATAAATTATGTATTTCTAGGCAATTTTGTAGACAGATGACATTTTTGGTGTATTGATACAATTAACATATTTTTGTACAACTATTATATACCAAGACTGAGCTAAATGTTGCAAGGTTTACATAGAGGAGCAAGTGTAGTGTAGTGAGTTTACGAGAAAGATTTGGTCTTACTGTTTGTGGTGGCAGCGCTATATTTGGAGAAGAGCAGAATTACAGAAGGTCCTTAAGGAGCTCTGCTGGCATTTAAAATTTGAGCCTACCTTTTTAGAAGACTGACAGCTTCAGCTTTGGTTTCTATAAAACGCCAGGTGCCATGTAACAGACTACCTTGCTGGAGAGTATGAGAGGGGTCAAGCTCTCTAGCATTTCCTTCCAAAGTACTAAGATGTACATAAAGCCATTTTAGATCCTCCAGATGAGCTAAGCATATTGATACCATTCGGCAACCCTATTTGATACCATGTGCCTGAATTCTTCACCCTCTAAATTAGAAAATGTAAACTACTATAGTTCAGATTTTAAGTCATGGAGTTTGGAGGTGATTTGTTATGTAGCAATAGATAATTGGAATAAAAGTTAATATAAAAACATGATCTAAAAAGAAAGAAAATACTGCAGTTATAGTAGATTAACTCTTAAGACTACAAAGCTTACAATGTGAATCTTTCACATATTTTACAATAACAGAGCATCTTTCTTTTATACATATTTCATTCATATGCTATAACCAAATACTTCTTACAGAACAAACATAAATCCTAACAAAATCACCTAGAAATAAATTATAATATTCTGCTCTTGAAACGATTAGGTATTCTTAGGGACTTCAATCTAATACAGAGAATAAGGGTCATGACTTGACTCAGTTTAGGTTTTGCATTCTAAATATTAGAACAGGGGAGAATCTGGGAGATCAACTGGTGCAGTTTTCTTATTTTACATTTGAAAAACTGTGTCTGAGAGACATCAAGCAATTTGGCTAATGACTCATGTCTGATTAGTGGCAGGATCTAGACTATACCTTTAGTATCCTGACCCTTCCTTCTGGAGCCTTTTACTGTATGACATTGCCAGCCATGAGCATATGCACATGGGCGTGTGCCCATGTGCACAGATACATTGGGTACAAAAATGAATTTGGTTTTAAAACTTTATAACTCAATCATTTTAATACTATGCTACAATCTGATTTCTAGGACCAAACAGTCATTTTAACTGCCAGCATATACAGTGCTGTCCTAGTAAATGTTTAACAACTGGTTCCCTGGAAAATGAAAAAAGTACTGATTGGTAGCATTTGCCAATTTCGATGGTGTAGATAATCCTACTGTGGCCAAATTCAAGCTACTGCTATGATGTCACCTAACATAAATTTGGGAGTTAGGAAGAGATATGCAAAATCAGTTTCCTGAGCTGGCGTGAGCTGACTCTAGCATACCAATGATTATACCAGTTTAAGAAAAGCCACCATAAACATATCTGTCTTTATTTTAAAAAGCCATATTTGAAGTGACTATTCACAAAAGACTCTTTTCGAAATGAACCACTGTACTTGTTTCTTTGAAGACCTGGAAACTTTAAGTGCATTAAAATATTTAGAAAACAACATTTCAATTTACTTACAGCTTTTAAGTAATAAACCATTGCCAAAAACAACATTTATAGTCATTTTAGAGAATACAGTGGTACTCGTCAAATATTTTCCATTCCCCTTACAATTCCCAGACTCTTTTGTAGTTGGGTTGGGCCCAGATGACAAATTGAGACCAATGATTTATGAGTGGAAGTGATATGTGTCACTTATGAATCAAGGTTAAAGAATGTGAGTTTGTCATGCTTCGTCCTGACACAATAGTGTTGAAAGCCACAGGTTAAAGTGGTGGCATTGGATGATGAAGGGAGACTCAATTCTTGAATCATTAGATGGAAGAGAACTCTGCTGATTTTCTTCAAACTTTCCAAGAACAAGAAATCATTTTATCTTTGTCTGAAACCACTGAGATTTGGAGGTTTGTTTCTACACCACAGCAGGTATAGTAATAGAGTTATAAAAAGAATGACTAATAGAGTTATAAAAGAAACTTCAAAGCTAACTTACTTTTCTAGGAAGTTTTCATGTATTTGAACTGATGGAAACAAACAAAAAAAAAGACATAACTTAGAAACGGAAGAATGAAAATAAGATGGAGAAAAATGAGGAGGGAACTTCTAATTTCTTACTAACCAGCAGCTGTTTCTGACTATAAAGGTCTGATACCTTTTTAATATAAGAATAAAGCTTCATAGACTATTATATATTATCTTTTATATATAGCATTGATTCTTATTTGGAGGCCTAACAGGTTAAAATTATTACAATAATATTTATATGTCTCCTACAGAACTGTCAAATCATTTTCATATACTATTTAATTAATTACTTCATTTATTTATTCATTAAACAGCTTTTTATTGAGTTCTTGTGATATTATGGTGTGAAATACTGAAAATATAATGGTAAAAAAATTAGCATAGACTCTGTTCTCATGGAAGTTGTAATCTGGGGGGTAGAGAGTTACACAGATAATAACCAAATAATCTAACAGTGTTAAGTGCCACAAAGGAGAAATATGGAAGCTGTGAAAATGGGGCATTTCTTTGATGAATTTGTGGTCAAAGTGGTAAGGGAAGTGATATTTCCTTCCCTGAGGAAGTGAGATTTAAATAAAAATCTGAAGGATCAACAAGAATTAAAATGAAGAGGGAAGTAGGTGGGTTTCTTATTGCTGCTGTAACAAATTACCACAAACAGTAGCATAAATGAATACAATTTATTATCTTGCCATCTCAGAGTTTAGAATTTTAAAATGCATCAGCAGGACTTCATTCCTTCTGGAGGCTCTAGAGCCGAATCTATTTAAGAAAAAGATTACCTTTTCCAGATTCTAGAGACTGCCACAAGGCTTGGCTCATAGCTCTCTTCCAACAATGGCATCACTCTGAGCTCAGCTTCTGTAATCATAGCTCCTTCGCTCTGACTCTGAACTTCCTGCCTCCCTCTTATAAGCACCCACATGATTACATTGGGCCTACCTGAATAATTCAAGATAATCTTCCCATCTCAGGATTCGTAATTTAATCACATTTACAAAGTCTCTTTGTCATGTAAAGTAACATATTTACAGGTTTGGGGTGTTAGGACATGGACACCTTTAGGGACCATTATTTTGTCTACCACAGGTACAAGCCCCAAAATAGAGGGAGTTTGTCTCATTGGACAAACAGAATGAAGCTACTGTGACTGGAGTGTCAGAACAAGGAGGGGACAATGACATGAGTTTGGCCTGGAGAGAGAGACCGAGGACACACCCTGCAGAAACCTTTTGTCTTAGTCACCACAGGTTGTCAACAAAAATACCATCGACTGGTAGCTTAAACAACAGAAATTTATTTCTCATAGTCCTTCAGGCTGGGGAGTCTAAGATCAAAGTCCCAGTCAATTTGGTTTCTAGTGAGACCTATCTTCCTGGCTTTCAGGTGACCATTCTTTTGCTGTGCCTTCATATAGTGGAAAGAGAGCAAGAGTGAGTTCTATGGTCTCTTCTTATTATAGGGGCACTAATTTCATCATGAGGACCCCATCCTCATGATCTCACTTAAACCAAGTTACCTCCCTAAAGCCCTACCTCCAAATACTATTGCATTAGCATTTAGAGCTTCAACATATAAATTTGGGAGTGGTGTGGGATACAAGTATATCCATAAAATCTGTAAACTATTTGCAAGTTTCTATAATTATCCTGAGCACTTGAAAACATCTCTATTTATCAAGAAAAGATCACCTTATAAACTTTCAAGGTTGTTTTTCGCCCTGAGGTACTGTGAAATTCAAAATATACCAATTAAAATTTATAATAATTTAATCTTGTAAAATGGAGTTAATAATAGTTGATGTGAAGAATAAGTAACTCATGTAAAGCACTTATAACAGCATCTGGCACATGTGAAGCACTATGTAAGTATTAGCTATTATTCTCTAACTATACAAAATGAAAACTTATGGTGTTAAGAAAGGAGAAGGATCTATATTATAGTTACTTATCTCTATGAGATTTTAAATGAAAGATGAGAGAGGTGAGGTGGGTGGAGGGTGAGGAAGCAACACAATAATTCAGACTAAAAAAGAAATGTCAAGCTAGAGAGTGTAAAAATGGGAAAAAAATAAAGTGGCTATCTAATTATATTCCCTGGTGAATTCAGTTCAAATGGGCAAGACAGATTGAGTGCATAATAGAACAAATGAAGCACAGTTTGAAAATCTCTGGGAATTCTGAGATGTCTTTGGCTTCCCTTGATGGAGCTGAAAATTGTAGTGAGCTGAAGCTGGATCTATGGTGTATTATCAAAGGACAGGAAACCACTTATTCAAGCTAAACACTTAGTGCTGTCACACTGATGTGACAGAGAATGACATTCAAGTATAGATATGTGGCCATGTTAGTCAAGATAAATACTCTACTGTGTTATATTCTGGGTTAAAATCTGCTAAGGCATATGCAGGCAATAAAGTTAGTCTGGAATGGCAACTTTTCTATGCAATTTGTAAGAAGTACTGTATTACTAACTAGTAGGTAGGGTTTAGTCAAAATTACTTGACTTTGTACTGCTTTGGTTTGTTTTCTCCAGGACAGACATTGGGACAAGAATTTCATTATAAGTAGCTTATTTGGGTGGTGATCCCAGGAAAACTTAACCCTGCAGGGGAAGAGAAAAGTGAAACAGGAAAGAGAAATCAGCCAGTACAGGGTGAACTAATGAGCAAATTACTGCTATGGGCAACAGGGGCCCAGTTCTACTGAAGACTTTAGGACATGGCTTAGAAAACTCCTCAGAGTAGCCCTCTCACCAAAGGTGAAGATGCTGGAATACTTATACTCTAACTCCCATCTGGCATTGACTGAAGATGCTTGGGAGAGGAGAGACCAACATTTTTGGACCAAACCCGCTCTTCCAGTCATAGGAAACCCTCAGGTTATGCTTGAAGTAGAAGCTACAAGCATTTATAAGACAGAGAGTGCCAAGAGGATATGGGCATCTGCTGTTTCCATCTCCAACTTAACGCTCTTGGCATCTATAAAATATATTGAGATGTACACATCATGATTCAAATGTCATGATCAATTCTTTCTTGCCCACCCAAGCAAGGATTTCACTTTAACAAATTTCTCCTCTCTGTTCTGCATTATCAAAATTTCTCTCTGACCTGGATTTGTTTTTGCATCATTATAAAAACATGTTCTGCAATTTTTTCCATTGTGATTTCACTTCTCCCTCTTTGATGCCTGATTTTTCTCTTTATCTACAATTATTTTCTTCCTTTATTTCTTGAATTTATTAGAAACCTATTTTTGCCCCAGTCATTCTACAAATAGATAATGTTAAGGTCATCAGTAACTTCCATGGTAATAAACCCAATGATCAATTTTCAGTCCTTACTTTACTTGATTTATTGACAGTGTTTGACACAGTTGTATACTTTTTATGATAAACTTTTGTTTTTCCCACTTGGACATCATATTCTCTTGGTTTTCCTCCTACCTGACTGTTACTTGTATGTTTCTTTTGTTGAAACTTTGCTGGTTCCTCCTTATCTCTCTGACTTTCAAATGTTTGACCCCTCCTTCTACCCTCCAATCTTAGCCTTTGGACGTTTTCTCTTTTCTATCTATTTTTTAGTGGTATCTGTTGGTCTAATAACTTCAAATATCATCTTTATGCTGATGACTCCAAAATTTACGTCTTCAGCCTGGACTTATTTTCATAACTCCATTCTATTCCAGTGGTTGTTATGTCAGGACAATTATGCTCCCCACCCCTACCGTGGAGACATTTTTGGCTGTCACTCTTGGGGGGACGGGTGTTAACTGCATCTAGTGGTAGAGGCCAAGGATGCTACTGAACACCTAACAATGCACAAGACAGCTACACACAACAAAGAATATACACCATATAATGTCAATAGTGCTGAAGTTGAAACCTTGCTCCATTCTTATATAAAAAACTGCACATTCATGTCCATGTGGATGTCTAATGGGCATTGCAAACTTAATATCCCCCAAACTCAACTCCGACCAACCTCCTTTCAAATCTGCCCTTTTTCATTCTTTTTCAGTTCAGTTAAAGGCAACTCTAGTCTTACAGTTGCTACAGCTGTTCTCCACAGGTCGTCTATAGTTTGTCCACAACTCAGCTGTCAGTGATCTACTTAAAACAGATATCAAGTCATGTCACACTTTTGCTCAACACCTTACACTGACTTCCTGTCACTTAGAGTGAAAGTCAATGTTCTTTCAATGACCCAAATGCCCTACTTGATCTGCATCTTCCTTTTACTGATTTTAACCCAATTACTTTTGTCCTCATTCAGCCCTTTGCCTCACCTCTTCATTCTTTCAACATAACAGATGTGCCCCCATTTCCAGGTTGCTGCACATCTTTGGGTTGCCTGAAATGTTCTTCCCATAGATTTCTCATGGCCCCTTCTTTACCTCCTTGCAGGTTTCTACTCAAATGTCCTCTTCTCACGGAGGCCTTTCCTGGCCGAACAACTTAAAATGCATTCCTTTCCTCACAGCACACCCCATCCTTCTTGTGTAATTTTTTTTCTTCACTGTATTGATCAGTTTCCAACATGTTATATATTTTGTCTATTTTTCCCATTTAATCTGGCTCCTTGTTATAGAATGTAAGTTCCATGAGGTCAAGAGTTTTGTTTTGTTTACTGCTCTATCACCAGTGCCTAGAACAGTGTCTGATATGAAGTAATCTTTCAGCAAATGTTTGTTGAATAGATAAATTAATGGACAAAGAAAATATAGCTTATTTCATTTTTTATAATTAATATAATTTACAAACTACTAAATGATTTCACCATCTGTTTCCTCCTATCTGTGGCATTGCATAAATGTGATTGAATTACTTGTTGGGGCTCATTTTTGGTAGTTCAGTATTTCCATTAATGTTTCATAAGATGCATAGGTTGCATAGAGAAATGTGGTAAATTTCAAGAGTTCTGAAAAACAAGAGGTAAATTGTCAGTTTTTAGCTGGTAGATTCTAGGAGCACACAAGCTTCCAGTCAATGCAATTACCATGAATTCTGTCATGAATCTGAACCACCTGGCACCTTTGACAGATCTCGCTCCATTTATTGGTGAGGCCATAAGTGCCCCAGGAAAAGGTCTCTGATTCTAATTCGGCATCCTGACACTCTCTCTGGACTCTGTCTCGTAACTGCTAGAAACTTAACCGTCTCTTTGTCTCAGTCATGACTTTCCTCTTGACTCTTCGGATCTTGAATAACCTCCATTCTTATCTCTTTACTTGATTCATACAACTAGGATCTGGGTCGACTCTGCTCCATTCCAGTGCTCATTCCTGAGTTTCAGAACTCTAATTCTTGGAAATGAAGCCTCATGTAGAGCCCTACAGTTCAATGTAGCTGGCATGAATACTTAGATGATGTGGAATAGAATCAGATCACCTGGCTTTAGAACTCCCTGGGTAAAAAGGCCCTTCAAGACTCTTTGACTTTTGTCATTCTTAGTCCATGTTTCCCAAGAAAACCACTGATGGGCTTTATAAGTCTCTTGAGATTGGGAATGGTGACATAAGGATTTTGGCTATAAATAACTAATTGACCTACTGGTGTATATTTCTGTTTCTTTTGAGGTACTTAATTTAAGTCAATTTCCAGGGCTTAATTAGGTCGAAGAAAAATGATCAAGCAGAATTTCAGAATCTAAACTGCTGATCAGAGTTTGCCCCTTAGATTCCAGTGCTTTCTGAGTATTAGTTTGCCAACTTATCTACCCCTCTCATTAATTTTTGCACATTTGCACATTCACAGGGGCTTATCTTAGTTTGTAACTTGCTGTCATCAAGTCCTCCCCTTTTCTAACTTGTTGACTCTGATGATGTGATATTCTGTTCTTTGCATCATAGAAGATAGGGGTGTTGAGGTAATATAAATGACTGTTATGTCATGAATGGAAGATGTACTTCAGGTTGATGTGGCAGAAGAAATCAGATTGCACCTGTCATGATATTGCATTCAGAATTCTGCGTGTTGGAATTCTGCATTCAGAATGGAAAGCAACTACACCTTGAAAGGAAAAAACATAAAGCAGATACTGTAGAGGAATTACTTTGTAGGTGCTACTAGATGCACCTCTCAGATACCAATTGGAACAAAAAGATGGGGCTTAGGTTTTCAACCCACTTTCTTGCCAGTGAGAATTTGCTTATATCAAGCAGGCATGGATGAAAAGATGCTTTTCTTGCTGTTTGTAAGCTTCTCTGGTTATTGGCCTCTCAGAATTTCCAAAGGGTTTCATATGCTCTCTTAATCACTTTTATTTCATATCTTCCATTCTATGAATTTCACATATCTGAATCTAGCCTTGCTGCAACTCTGCCTTTGTCCCCCCCAAAACCCATGTCTAACCAAAGTTCTTGTTTTTTGACTCTTCTCTTTTTCTTTCTTTCTTTCTTTCTTTCTTTCTTTCTTTCTTTCTTTCTTTCTTTCTTTCTTTCTTTTTTTTTTTGCTAGCTTTTATTGATTATTTATACCTTGGTGCTAATAACTCATGGTTAACTGGCTCTATGATAAGGAATAGTTGAAAAGTAGGTTGTACTAACAGACTTACAATGATAAATTTAGGTTTCAGCCCAGTGTTCTAGCATCTAACAGATATTCCACATATATTTATCATATAAATGAATAGATAAATAAATCAAAAATCATCTTTGTGCTTCTACAACATGTACAAAAACACAATATTTTAACAATAATTATTAATTTTTATTATAATATTAGCCATAGTACCTTGAAAATAGAGCTTACGTGTGTATATGTGGATATTTTTGATATGTTTAAAAATAAAGCAGAGCATATACAAAGCAGAACATCAATAGGTAACACAGCCATCTGCAAGTCAGTGCAAAAAAAAAAGGTGTCATGAGATTTAATCTACAAATGATAAACATTCAGTAAAACATTTTGAGTAAATCTCAGAGGCTCATAAAAAATAAAGCATAATCTACATTTGAATTGCATAAGTAATATTACACTTTACACTTAAGAGACATTTGGGTTGATTTATAGCTCAACATGGTATTCAAGATTCACAGTTTATATAGCATAAATTTGATCCCAAAAAGAGAAACAAGTATAGTTTCACATTTTGGCTCTGTTCTACTTTCGATTAAGAAATAATTTCTCCCAAAGGGATAGAGAGGAGTCAAGACTGTCCTTCCAAGTTTTTCTGCAATTAGGCTACAGTAAATGAATATCTGAGTAGCTATCATTCTTTCTATGCCCATGGCAGGTATCACGGTATATTCTTTTTCCTTACTGAGCATGGACTTATCAACATAGATTTCCAGATAATTTTTCAGTTTATTTTACCTGACATCCCCAACTTAGGTAATTGCTTACCTGAGGTTTCTTTTTTGGGTGTAGCTTAGTCATTGATAGTGTTGTCTGAGGTCAGAAGTCATTCTTGGTTCCTTTGAGGCCTGGAGAGGACATTTCCATAAGTTGTAGGAGGAAGATGCAGAAATAGCATTGGCTGCCTTGACAGTTTCTTCTGGGCCCATACATGGGCCCACCTTCCTTTTCTTGCTCCAAAATGCACTGTAGGCTCTAATTTGTCTGATTCTCTTGCATGCAAACTTCCCAAGGGCTATGGCATGTCAGTCCTGTATACCATTGAATGCTCCATTCCTAGAAGAGACAGTTGAAGGAAGGAAAAAAAAGAAAAACAAGCTGGCAGATTATCCACTCTTGGTGTCCTACTTTTCTAATGTGTACATTCTAGCTTTCTTTACCATTATTACTTGGTAAACATGATTCCATATCCCCTTCCCCCCACTCCTGAATTGTTTGTCCTGATGTCTATTTGACCCCTTTTGTCTCTTAATTTCTGCTTTAGTGGCCATATCCAGTCTCTTGACGTTGTAAGAAACTAAGAGTTTTTTCTAAGGGTTTTTCCCCCCCTCTAGCCATAAACGTTTATTAATTAGATGTTTTCTGCAGGGGATAATAAAAATCACTGACTCAACTGCTTTAAACAATAAGAATTATTTCACTTAACAAAAATTTCAAAGTTAGGGAAGCTCCAGACATAGTTTAATTAGAGCTCTGACTCTGTCACTTTGGGGTTCTTGTGGTCTGCCATCTTCTGTATTGACTCTGTTCTCCCAGTATTTCCCCTCATGATCATAAGGTGGCTGCACCAGTTCCTGCATCTCATCTATACATGGCAAAATGCAGAGGCAGAAAATAAACTGGCTCTTCTTACCTCATAAGTCCCCCAGCTGACTTTCCTTCATATCTAATTGATCATAACCGAATGAACTGCTTGAATGGGCACACCACAATCACTCTAGACCAATCATGGCCCCTTTCCTTGACAGGAGTGGTCCAGACTCCCTTGAAGCCCATGAAATTGGGAAGGAGGGTAGGAACTTCAAGAAAATTGAAGTTATGTTAATAAGGAAGGACATAACTATTAGGAAGAGAATGGCCTTAGTAGTCTGGGTTTCCCCAAAAGTGGATCCTAAAACCATGTGTAAATAGTTTATTTAGGAGCTGAACCAGGAAACTGGGGAAGTAGGGAGGTGAGAGAAGGAAGGGAAGGGAGTGAATGAAGGGTGCATTCTAAATCAAGTTACAAGAATAGGCAACTGAAGATTAATCCAGCTGGAGAATGCTGGGAGTCAGTGCAGGCATTTCTTAGAGTTATACCAACCAAGTGCTTCGGCAGCTGGGGCATTCGATCACCAACTCCCATCTGCCATTGGTTGAGGCTTCCTTCCTCTCAGTGGTGTTAATTCCCAAGCACTTTCTGCCTATGCTCCATGCAGGCCTAAAGAAAGCCCTCTGGCAGAGTCACAGGTGCTTTGGGTAGGACAAACCCTGTCGGATATGGGAAGAACATTAAGAGCATCTGTTATAGTAAATAGCAGGCTTTGCTACTAACATGAACTGTTTAAATTTGTAGTTTCATCTTCAGACTTTTAGAACAACACTGGCAGCCTCCAGACTAATCTAAAATAAATGTAATCTTCATCATACCATGTGCCTTATAAACACAAACAGTTGTTCCAACTGAGCAGTGGTAATTTTCAGAATGAATTCCATGTTCTTGATTACCCCTGAGATTTAAACGTCAACTTTGAGAACAAGTGGTGGCAGGGGTGGGCCTGTGGGATGTCTGCATCAGATTCTTTTCCATTTTTAACTCCATTTTATAATGCTGTATATTTTTTAACAAGGCATAATATTTTCAAAGGAAATATCTTTTTTAAAATGGATAACTTAAATAGCACTAAGATCTTTTAAAAAGAGTCATTCCTTTTTTTAAATTAAGATTTTGTTTTTTAGAGCAAATTAAGGTTCACAGCAAAATTTAGGGGAAGGTACAGAGATTCCCCATATACTATTGATCCTACACATGCATAGATTCCTCCATTGTCAGCATCCTCCTCTAGAGTGGTATATGGGTTATAACTGATGACCTACACCGACATGTTGCAATCATACGAAATCCATATTTTACATTATTGTCTACTATTACTGTTGTACATTCTATGGGAGTGGACAAATGTATAATAATGATATATATCTATCATTATGGTATCATATAGAGTATTTTTACCCTCTTAAAAATTTTCTGTTTATTCTACCCAACCCCACCAATCCCTGACAACCACTGATCTTTTTACTGTCTACATAGCTTTACCTTTTCCAGAATGTCATATAGGTGGAATTCTATAACGTATATACTTTCAGATTACCTTCTTTCACTCAGTAATATGCATTTATGTTTCCTCTATGTCTTTTCATTGCTCAATAGCTCTTTTTTATTGCTGAAAAATATTCCATTGTCTGGATGTACCACAGTTTATTTATCCATTCACCTACTGAAGGACATCTTGGTTGCTTCCAAGTTTGGGCAATTATGAATTAAGCTGCTGTAAATATCTATGTGTAGGTTTTGTGTGGATATAAGTTTTCACTTCTTTTAGTAAATACCAAGGAGAATGACTGATTGTATGATTAGAGTATGCTTGAAAAACTGTCAAACTATCTCCCTAATTGGCTGTTCTATTTGTCTATTTTTTTCATCAAAACCACACTGTTTTGATTATTGTAGGTTTATAGTAAGTATTAAAGTTGGGTAGGATCTGTCCTCCAACTTTGTCTCCTTTAATATCATGTTGACTATTCTGGGACTTTTGCTTCTCCATACAAACTTTAGAGTCAATTGGTCATTATCCATAAAACAAATGGCTGGGATTTTGAATGGGATTGCACTGAATCTGTAGATCAAGTTGAGAAGAACTGACATGTTGACAATATTGAGTCTTCCTATCTATGAACAGAGAATATCTCTCCAATTATGTGGTTCTTCTTTGATCTTAGAGGGAAAGTGTCAAAGTTTTTCACCATTTTCACTAGTCACTCCCAGCTCCTGACCTTATATTTTCATGTCCCTATTTATAAGACTTTCCTCCCTGTTTACATTACTCCTTCTTGTCCTGGAGCTGCACCTCCACTGGAATTTCTTCATTTCTCTAGACCATGGCCTTCGTGTTATCCTATTTCTAGTATCCTAACACCTATCATACTTGATAATCTTTATCTGGTTAATTATTTCTTTTCTGTTAGATCATGAGCTTTATCAGGAAAGAGCCATGTCTTTCTTGTTGATTTCTGTATTCTGAAACACAGGCTGCTACCAATAACACTGTACTTGCTTAGCGAATGAGTGAATACACAAACAAGCAGATCTCTCAACATATTTGCTTCACTCTGGCACTCTCTTGGATTTTTACATCTTTGCCTTTATCCTAAAAATATAACAGTTCCACACACCAGGCATCAGCACAGGATTTATCACCACCTCCTGATTCATTCTCAATTTCTAGATGTTAGGATATCCTGCTGTCCACAGCATCAGTGCTAAGCTAAAAATCTTCAGCCTCTTATTAGCTCTCAACATCTAATGAGTCACCACATGTGGTACTTGTTTAAAATTGTCTTGCTTTTTTTTCCATTGCCTGATGCCAGATATCTGCTCGCTTGTCCCTTTAACAGAAAGTCTCCTTATTGCTGTCATTATGGTCAAAATTGGTGAATACACCTGCTGTCAGATTTTAGTAGATCTCATGGTGTGCAATCAGCTGTTGTTTGAGCTCTCTAATTTCAGCATTAGAATATTGGTAGATCAGATTCTGCCTGGCACAGAGAATTCTTATGGCACAGAGAGACTGATATGTGGTTCTAGAAGCAAACTAACTGCCCCAACTACCTTTGAATTAACGTGACACCAAAAATCAAGATTATGAGCATGAATGTATTCTTAACCTCAGCTAACTATACCCTAAATGATAATGGAAAATGGATTTTAAATAGTGAAAACTTTTAGTTATTGTTCTTTCTAATTTGTATTAAGACTAAGGCTTTTAATTCTTTAAGGATGTTTGTGTTCACACAGAGACCATCTATCATTATTCCCATGGAGAAGCAGTATGATGGGACCTCTAGAGGAACCTGGACTGCACAAGGTCAAATTTCAGCTCCCCAAATACCTATTATTTGACATGGAGTAAGTGTCAGTTTCCTTGATTGCAAATGCAGATTATAGTACTAGACAATTTATATGGCTCAATGTGATATGCTCAATACAGAGTTTGACAAGTATTGTGTACTATATTGTCATCTTCTTCATTATCATCATAGTTATTATGATTCCATTCTGGTTGCTGCCTAGTCCACAAAATCAGAGAAATTAAAATTCTTCTGGTATATTTTTTATATGCTAAAACAGATTAAATTTTAATTACTACTGAAATCACACTTGCATTTTGCCTGGGACAAGTCACATTTAGAAGAGAAATAAATTATGAAAGTAACTCTTCATGCTTTAAAGCTATTTAAAAAGTCATTACAATAAATTGTCCTGCCATGTATTATGTCCTTGTGCTATTTTTCTTACCTGACACCTTTCCTTAGCACCCTGTTTTGGCGAACCACAATCAATATGTGGTTTATTAAAACTGTTTATGGGTCTGTACAATAAACTTAAGGAGATTTCTGAATATGTTTTATTTTAGGAAAGACTATAGCGGTAACACTCACTAGCTGTAACAAATTTAGAGACTGCAAAAGAGAAAATAAAAATGATGGTCCAAACCAAACAAGGACAAGAAAAAAAAATAAACTCTTTCCATTCCAATTCTAATTCACAGTAATTATCACTGATAAAGTTTTGTGTGTGTTAGAGTATATCCTTTGAGAATGTTCTCTTTATTTGTCTGTGTGTGCATGCATATGTATATGTATATATATGTATATACACACATATACACACACATATATACATATGTATTATATATACATTACCCATGCCTTTATGCGGTTCCTTCCCACACTGACAGTGAGCTTGGCCATGTGACTTTCTTTGACCAATGAGACAGTAGAAGCTTAATAAGTACTTCCACAGTGGGGCTTGTCCTCTTGGAATGCTGTCTCTTGAAAACCACCTTCTGTGTAAGAAAGCTGACTTCCATGAGACCACCATGCTGTTTGGAGGCCCAAGCTAGCCAAGTAAAGGGAGAGAGGTCAAATGAAGAACACTAAGGCACCAAAATTGAGTGAAGCCTTTTGAAACTTTCAGCCTAGCCCAGCCACCAGTTGTTGTTTGGGAATGGCCATAGTCAATACCACACAGATCAGAAGAACCACCTATATTTCCACCCTACGGAATTGTAAGAAATAATAAATTATGTTGTGTTAAGGAATAAGGTTTGGGGTGGTTTGTTATGTAGTAATAGATGACTGAATCACATAGATACACTATAATTAATTTTTCTAGTGTCCACCAATAAATATATAAATTAGTACTGATTTTTTTTTTTGCAATTTCAAACAAGGTTAAATAATCATTCTTTTATAGATATGTTTACACATTCATGCCAGTGTTTCTATAGGATAGATTTCTTTTGCTGGATCATAGAATATGTGCATTTAACATATTGATACTGTCATGATATCCTTTCCTAAAGGCAATATCAATTTATATTTTTCACCAACAGTGAATTACATTGCCTATTTTCCTATATCCTTTATAATAGTCTTTATCATTAAGCTTCTCAACGTCTGCCACTATATTTCAATGTTAGTTTACTGAGCACTTCTTTATTAGTGTGATTAAACATCTTTATATAAGTTTAACATCTACTTTTATCTCTTCTGGGGACATTTTTAATTGGATTGTTTGCTTTTTTCATTGTTGATTTATAAGAACAATTTATGTATTAAGGATATTAGTTATTTATTTTAGCTAAGTGTTCAAAATATTTTCTTCTAATCTATTGATTAAAATTACATACCTCTATATCTTTCAGTTTACAAAGGTAATGAGAGCCTGTGTAGTCAGGTTTCATGAATTTTCCTTGATGGTTCGTATATTTCTTGGAAATTTTATAATTATCTTCACCATAATAGGATTATAAAATTATCTTAACATATTGTCTTCTGTAATATTTACAGTTTAAAAAATAGATTTAAATATTTATTTACCTGGAGTTTGTTTTTGTGGATGGTGTGAAGTAAGGATTTAATATTATTTTTTTTCCAAGTAGATAGTCAATTGTCCGAAACTAATTATTAAATAATTTGCCCTTTTCCTGATTATTTAAAGTACCATTAGTTTTCTGAATGTAATCAGGGTTTGTTTCTGGACACTATTTTTTCCATTGATTTTTTCCCTATTTATACAGTAGCATGTTTCTTAAAATTATTATGAGTTTTTCTTAATAGCATAGGGAAATTAACTCCAGTTCACTCTGAAATTTGAAATGAGTAAATTCTAGTCATTAAAAATTAAATTCATACATACCTATCTAATTTACTAGTGCATGGTTAGAAATTTTGTAAAAAGGACTATAAGCAAATTACATTTCATTTTGGAACTACCATAAGGGGAAGCACAAATAGCAAAACGGTATCTGAAATCAATGGTAAATATAAGAGTTAACTTGAGAAAGCACTTTTGTCATGACACATAAAAATAGCCATAAGTTTTATATTCTGAGGACTCCAATTCCAATTTCTTCCAGCTGTATAAAAGCTAGTGAATACTACATATAACTAGAGGAAAAGAAATTTGTTTAAAAAGAAATTTGTTGAGGAGATTAAAACTGGTTGGGGAGGAAAAATGCCCCAAATTTATTATCCAAATTTTGATTATAACCTATTCAAGATAATTGTAAAATAATAATGTCTAAAATATCTGCAATACAATGGAGGCTTTTTCTATATTTTCCAGGAGTGACAGAGGAGAGAAGATGGTCAACTTATGAGTTGAAACCAGGGATAAGCTTTATAATACCTTAGTTTTGTAAAACATTTTGATTTTATTTTGTTAGTTAAAATGAATGGAGGCTGATATTTTACATTCAGTTTTACAAAAATAAAATCAATTTCTGCTTTAGGTATAGAAAACACTCAAACTTTCTAATTTTTGATGTAGCACCATCACTTATATGATCTGCATGAATTTTTCAGGTCTTGATTTTTTTTTTAAGTTCATGTAATTATATTGCTTGAGTTTTGAACTCTCTTTGACAAAACAGTGTACTAAAATCGAGTTTCCTAGAGCTAGAGAAAAGTGTTGTAACAAGTTCTCTGACACATACGTTGATCTTGGGCAACCTGTAAAAATGTGTAAGTGGCATGAAGCTTAGAGCTGTGATGGTCTGAGCTAATTCTACCCTTGAAATTGTGGACATGCTTTTAAAAACTGTTGTTGACAAATAAATGTATCTTTAGTCATCAAATAACTCAAAACTAAATGGATTTAAGTATTAACATTCTCAAAACTTGACATAAATTATGATCCTCCTCCCCTTTTTTGATAGATTTTGGCATTTTCTCATTATTGTTTAAAAATTACATTTTCTCCTTATTTTCCAAAATGCAGTTTGGAAAATAGAAAAAGTATAAAAAGGATAAATGGCTCATAGTCCTAGTTTCAAAAGCTAAGTAAGCATCATTAAGTAATTATTGTTTATTCCTGGAGTCATATATATTTTTAAATGTTTGTATCCTTACTAACAATAAATTTTAACATGTTCCCCACTGTATTATTCACTTCTCTTTCTTCATGAAACACAAACATACAAATATCACATCAGCCATCTCTATGCCCTCACTCCTATAGAGCAACATGTCCACATTTTATCTATGATTTAGGGCCCAGTTCAAATAGCATCTTAATTTCCTTGATTTGTTCAGATCATGACTTCTGTAAGTAAACCTGAACTCTTTTATTTATCTTTTAAAAATATAATTTCTAACTTTATATTTTGTTTTACTTATTCCATAACTTCCTTATTACATATAAACTTCTTGAAGATAATGTATTAGTCAAGACTCATCTTATTCTAAGAGATAAAATCACAGCTTAAGTAAAACAGGTAATTTATTGTCTCAGAACCCTGACGAGTCTAACTAGCTTCAGGCATGGCTGGGTCCTGAAGCTCAATCCTGAAGCTCTCCTTCTCAGTTCCGTTTATCTCATTTTGGCTTTATCCTTCTCATGGGCTTTTCTTTTCACATCTTTTCACTATACAATTCCTCCTGAAAGAGCAGATCTTTCCTTGATACATGTGGCAGAGAAGTCCCATATAAGGCTCTTAAATGGTTTATCTTAAATAATTTATCTGTCCCGAACTTACCACACTAGAAGATAAAAGGGACATAGTGATTGGTAGGCCTGGGTCACATGCCCCATCTTATGACTGAGTATGGGCAATAGAAGAAAGCAGAAAGGGACATAGGAAATCCAGAGATGTATGCTAGTGATGGGATCCTTATTTGATTTACCTTTGGGTACTCTGTGGTTCTTAGTTGGCTCCTTTCACATGGTAAGTATTAGATAAATATTTGGTGAATTAATTGACCGAATCCATTGATTACTTTCCACTCATTAGGAAGTGAAAGGTGAGGTTAGAAAGAGGTCATTAACATTTTTTTTCAGATATTTTGAGCTTTTGGAGATCTTTAACAATTTAGAGGACCAAGCTTGTTGTTTAGAATTGTTTCCTAAAAGACTTCCATTAAATTGATTTTATGTAAAAGGAAAAGAAAGCTTAAGGGAAATAGATGCCTGTATCTGTAGTAAAAAGTTGGGAGAGCAAGAGGTACTTAGGCAGGACTTAAAAAAAAAATGGAGAGCTTCCATTTGCCTCTTCTGGTTTCCTGTCCACCTGCTCTGTGCCTTAGGAGGCTGATCTGTAGGATGGCATTAACAGTTTCCCTTGCCCTTTGCTTTCCAGCTGGCTTTAGCTAATGTGAGGCCTCTGCAGAAAATCAGAGGACAGGAAGAAAGAAGGGTTGGGTTTTTGTTCCTGTAATTTCTGCTTTGCCAGGTCATTGTGGTTTAGTTATAAATCTCTTCGAAAAGACATAGTTTTATATAGCTCTCTAGATTTTGATAATGGTTCCTTCTTTTTGCCACTTCAGGCCTATGGATGGTAGTGGCTATCAACACTACACCCTGTTGGCTTTCCTAAACCCCTTTCCCACCTTTCTATACAATTCATTTACTGAACTCTCCTTAAATTTGCCAGTTAGGGCATGCTCAATGTTTCCCGCAGGGCCATTGATACTTGCCCAATCAAAATGAAGACAAACAAACAAAAAACAAAATTTGTATTCTGATAAACTTAAGGTGTTTACTTTGTGGGATGGAGTGGGGAGGAAGACTGAGGTTGATTTCTTGAAAACTGTATCTGTGGAACCCTCAGTCTTCATACTTTGTAACATTTGGCCCTATTAAAGTGGCTCTTGATGGTTATTCTCATGAAGTTTTATTAGTACTAAAACATTTTTGGAAGAATACTATTTCAGGTATGATAGCCAGTTGGTATTTATGAATTTTAATATTTGAAAGTTATAGTTTTACTTCTTGAAACAAGAATAGCATAAATTTATTGGCCCTTTACTTAGACAGAGGTTTGAATTAATTAACTAAGAAAAGAGAAGGCAGAAAAAAAAATTCCATTAATCATCACTGCATTAAAACCTTTCTATTGAACCCATTTTAAAGGAAATAGCTGAACAATTCAACTTGGTGTGTGGCTAGAATGACGAAGCACAGTTAGAGTTTGAAAAAAAAGAAGTGTCTCTTATTTCAATTAAAGTAAGTTAATTTTAAGACATTTCAAGTGGCTATCTGCAAGCATTGTTATCAGCTACATAGTTTCATGATGTTCTTTGGTTTTAAAGAGAATTACTTTTGCAATAAAGGTAAAATGTATTATTCTCTTTTCATTGTGACATTTACTGCCAGTCTTTTTATACCAAGGCAGCTGCTGTGTAAGTCAGTGCTTTTTCTTCTTTTTCTTTTCATTTTGAAGGCATATATGTGAGTCATCTGACCCAGGTTGTACATGAGCTATACAGCATATGGTTGGGGTAAAGAACATCGTATCTTTTGTTCAACAGTTTTTGTATTTCTTTCCAGTCTTTTGCTTTTCTGGTCCTCAAATAAGGCTAATTACAAAGAAGAAAAAAAAGGTGGAACTAGTGGAGAGGGAGCCTTTAAAACCATTCCTTTTGCAGCATGGAACAAAAGAGAGTACCAAGGGCATGGCTAGGCCTCAACAAAAAAGAAAAGAGAAAAACCACCTAATGAGGATGTCGAGATAAGTGCTTGTGAAGAAAACTGGCAAAAAAAGAGCTTTTAGTCTAAAATCCATAAATAAGTGTGCATCAGATGGGTACTAGAACATTTTTAACAAGACAGGCCATGAAAACTATATCCTTCTATGCAAGAGCTACACACTTAAAAAAAAAAAAACTCCTTTCTTTACAAGATTTTTTTTTCAAAATTAATTTAAAAAGAAATACTTGAAAATTAAGATGTTTTATTCATGTCTCTGAATCCATTATAGAGTGGATACCATATAAAGAGTTGTTTCTGAGACATAATTATCAATGCTGCTGGCTTCTTGGGAGGTCAAAGGTTTTTCATGAGAATATGAAGAAGTTGTTCATGGAGAAGAGCTGAACAGAGGATATCTTGACCTTGTAGACTTCTGTTGCATTTTTACTTTTAAAATGGGAGAAAAAGCAGATGTATTTGAAGTTTGTTAATTCTACGTAGCTCTTCTTTCTGTCTTTCCTGATACATTTGAGCCTTACCACAGGCGCCAAAACAATAGAGGTCAGAGGTTTGAGCCTACATTAATTATAAAAATGCCAAAGAATTATAGATTTTCAGTGTTGGAAGAAATCTTAAATTACCTATGTCTATAAAATACAAGGGTGAAAAAAAGGAGTCCAAGAAGAAATGAACTCTTATGACCTTAAGATTTAATTTTATTGTATATTTGATTTGAATATATGTACCTTTAGTTTATATAAAGAAGAATATAGGAATGTTTGCCATGATAACCTTGATACTATATAGTGCTGTACTAGCTTGAGAAATTAATTGGTTGATCTAAAGATTTTCTTCTTTTTCTTTTCTTTTTTCTTTATTTTGCTACTTGGTTAGGTAAATATACATAGACTCTATGTATGTGAAAGTTTACTTTTGCCTTTTTCTCACTAATCGTTTCTCATTTTAATGTGGTGATAATCAAAGATTATAATCAATTTGACTTTGTTTTTTCATGCCTCATGATTTTAATACAGAAATGATGTTTTTATCTTTTATTTTATATTTTGTTATAAAGAAAGACTTGATATTCTTCCATGGCATTTATTAACTTCAAAGTCTTAAATCCTTCTCTTGCTGTTGCATGTTATAGGTTGTCTTTGTTTTCTCAATATTATAACTATTGTTACTGTTGCTCTGCTCAGGACCCTACAGTGCCTCCATTAGAGTAAAAACCCAAGGTAATCCCTACCTACCTCCTCCTACTCTCTTACCCTTAACACTGATTCTCCTTGCCCTCCTCTGCTTTCTCTTTTTTTCTATAGCACTGATCACATTCTAACACATTATAAAATAACCTTATTGTGTTTATTATTTATTGTCCAGTTACACTTGTGAAGCACAATTCTTCACCCTTTTCACTCCCTGATACACCTACCCAGGTACCTACAATACCTCATATATTGACCACAAAAGTCATTCTGTAAGCATTTGTTAAACTTAAATTCTAGATAAGAAAAAGTCTAAAACTTTTTCTTTTGTGAATTATTTTCTCAGGGTAAAACCTTTGGTACTATAAAGAGCCTAGCATAGAAAGAATTTTTGGTCATATAGAGTATGAACATTTTCATGGTTTTTTAATCAAAGTTACCATATTATCCTACAAAATGATCACATTTATTTATGTCATAACCAGAAGTATATTACTATATGTACGTTTCACAATCTAACTAGCTTTAGATTAAAATGTTTTTTTTTTTAGCTAGTATACTAGGAGCAAAATGATGGCCAATTACTTGTTTTAATATAATTTCTCAAATATTGTTTAATATCTTTATATTTAATCTTGATAAATGTTATAATTTTATTATAGATGAAATTGTATATTGTCTAAGTTTAATATTTAATTATTCATATTTTTTCCATGTAAAATATCTACTCATTTCTGGAGCTTATTATATTTTTTGTGTTTTGTTGAGGTTGCTAGTTGTGTATACCAGTTCCATGTTACATTCACTAACCTCTCTTATTTTTTTCTAGTATTTTCTTATGTTTTTCTGTTACATTACAGTAATGCAGATTTTCATTGACAAAAAAGTTGCAAGTGTTGCATTTTTTATATTTGCATTTTTTCTGTTGTTTAAATTGTGTGGAAATTAATAATTTTCTACATCTAGTATACATTGATATTTTAAGCTTATTTTTAGGTTTCTGCTCCATAAAAAAATGGTCTGTAGACCAGCAGGAATCCACTGAATCAAAATCTGAATTTTAATAAGATTCACAGATGAGTAAGCACACTAAAGTTTGAGAAGCACTGTTTTAGGTTGCCTCTCTCCTGTCCTGAAACTAAGAGACTGGTTTTGCTGCATTAGAAGCAATGATGGTTCAGACATACAGCTATTACCTGGTTGTTCCCTCAGCCAATTTAGTAATCCTTTTTAGATTGGTGGTTTAACTGGGTAATCAAGCACCCTGAATTTGAGCTCAGGTAGACTTGGATTCAAATGATGCCGTATTATTATTGGCCAAATCAATTAAGCTTTTTGTGCTCACTTGTAAAATAGAGATTAAAATAGTACCTAAATAAAGATGTCTTGTGAGAATCACCACTGCTTAGTGTGTCATAAGCATTCAGTAAGTGGTAGCTATCATAATTGTGAGCTCATTGCAATCCTGAAAACCTATGCTGTGCTAAACACTGGTCCTCAATCCTCTCAGACTCAATGCCAGAAAAATTTTGTGAGTCTCCTGATATTCACAGATTTTTAAAACTCGATATAAAAAAAACCAAACTCTTATCCAGAAATAAATGAGAGATAAAAAGGAAGGTAGTCTATAATGAAACAATTATGAATGTTCAGCATGACTATGAGAGAAAATATAATAGTCGCATGATGACTTAAAATTGGAGTCTACACCAATGGGAGAGCTACAGTGCTAGCTGGTATTGGGGATTCCAATACCATAACCAGCATTGCAGTTAGGAACACAATTTTTTGAAATGGTGAACATATCTTTGTAAAATTCTGCACACAACAAAGCACAATCTTCCATAGATTTACATGGTTGTTACATTTCTGAAAAGTCAGTGAATCTAAAATTGTGCAAAATATACTTTGAATTAATACATAAAACAGAGTTATGTTCTGGGCTCACATAGTGAAGTTATTTCATCTTCGTGAATGTCAACATGATGCTAAAGCTGTGTTCACTGATGGAAAATTCTTCATTATGTGGACTGTTCTGCATATCATGGGATGTCTATCATCTCTGACCACTGCCTACTAAGTGACAGTAATGCCTTCCAATAATAGCGCCAACAAAATATGTGCCCACAAATTTCCAAAAGACCCTCAAGGAAGAGAGAGAGTTTATTGTTTCTGTTGAGACACACTGTCCTTCAATAAATGGTGTTCTCTTCTGAAGATCGTATCTTTTTGTCTTTTATCATTGAAATTGACAAGTAACACAACCTGGTATAATGCAATGTAAGAAGGGACACCCAAGAAATAGTTACACACTTGTAATTTTAGTTAAAAACAGACAGAACTATTAGACAATAAAGTTAGGCATTGTCCTAGAAGTAAATGTCTTTCAGACTGAGTGACCCAGAGTAGAAGGATTAAAATTTTCTCAATATAACTCTGAAGATGCTTTCAGATACAACTTAGGACATTTTACACTGATACTGTGATACTACAAATTATAATTGACTTTCAGAGAACAGATTTCAGCTTTTCAATGCCCTGAGGTATGTGATCTTACATTAATATACTTTGTCGAATCTGATTGCTTAATTAGGACCCGGAGTTCCTGTGATAGTTGGAAATTTCTGGGTTTTTTCCCTGCCAAAAACTTTGTAATACAACAGATCCACACAATTTCATGATGAACGGTTCATGATTGAAAAAGTCATTAATGCATGTTTTCATGGTTAATGTTAACATATAATTAAACACCATGACAGATGTTCATCAAGCAAGTTTCCAACAGATTATTTATTTGTTTATTTGTTTATTTATTTATTCATCCTCCTCTGAGATTACAGTAGCAAATTCAAGATGGAAAGTTTTGAGAAAATAACTAAATGATCTAATAAAAGTGGTAAAATAAAGTTACACTAAAAAAAAAAAAAAACCTATATGAAACTTTAGTTTGTGCCTATCTTTTTTTTTCTACTTTTAGTTTGAAAGAGCCTGTGGGTTACATTCAGAGGGTTTGATACAGATTACTAAAATTTCCCAGTGAGCCCTTTTGTGACAAAAAACGTGAACTATGTTTGCTTTGATATGCTTGCTTTTTCAGAACTCAGTTATCGCTCAAATATTTATGCACATAATTATTAATGGTGTCTCACCTTGACAGGAAAGTGTAGCAGAAGAGTCAACTGGTAAAAGTTCATATTCTCCTTTAATAGAATAAAATTGTTACAAGAAAGAAATTTCTAGCCATAGACACCGCTGCTCAGTCCCTATACCTGGATGGGGCTACAAGGCTGAGCTCTGGCCAATGGAATTCAGATAGAATTGAGAAACAGCCCTTCCAGCCTTGGCCCATAAAACCCCTGGACAATCCTCCATGCTCTCTTATCCATCATCTGCTAATTTATCAACTTTATGAAAGCCACATATAGAAGATTTCATCATCCTGGTCCTTGAAGTACTACATGGAGCAGAGTGCCCCCTCCTCCTCCCATGTGTTGGACTTCACAAGAGCCAGAAATACAAGTTCATTGGTTCAAACCAATGAGATTGGAGCTAGTATTACCCTAAGAAGTACTAATGTTCACTATTATGCATTTAAATCCTAGAAGAACATCATCTAGAACATAGTAAGCCATTAATGAACAAATAAATACATGCTCCCCATAAAAGAGCAAAGAAAAATTTCATAGAAACACAATTCCTTGATCTTCCGGGAAAGTCATTGTCAAATAGGCCAAATTGGAAATTATCTTAAAGGAAGGGTAGGAAAGAATGTGGAGCAAGTAATGCTATCTACTTGTCTAATTCCACAGGGCAAGTATTTTCTTGTGTTAATTGAGGATCAAGAGAGAATCTAATAGAAATTCCAGGTCATTAAGGAGCCATAAAAATAATGATAAATCAGAAACAGTAGTATATTTCACTGAAAGGCTATGATGGAAACTGGTACTAAACTTAAAAAAAAAACAAAAAAAGTTAAGTTGTCACCTCAGTGAGATAACTCTGGGTAACCATCTGCCACATGTCAGAGAAAAAAATGCAATACTTTTGATTCTATGACTAGCTGAGGAAAAGCAACCCCATAAGACCATTTAGGTATACTTTTATTGTAAGAATAATCACTATTATTTGTGAAGAGCTTACTTTGCTGATATCCATAATTATGACAAAACCCTCCCAAATAGATTATAGTGTTCCATTCAGCCTAGTCAAAGATATGTTTATTGGGTTATGCCAAACACTTTCACATACAGTTTCTTAATTAAACTTTCAACATATTATTATACCCTACCTCATAGGTGAGGTTAATGGAGGCCCGAAGTTTTTGGTGAAGAAATTTGCCCAAGGACACCTAGCTATGTGCCCTCTCCACACTTTTAGTCTCTGCTCATCACTTCCTAATATCCTTGGGTCTCATACTTCGATTGTGGCCGTGAGCATCAACCAACACGTGACCAAAAACACACTGTTTAACATCAAAAACAAACTCTCGGGTAGTTCATTCAGGTGCAGCACACCACTTGCTATGATCTGGGCTGGGAATAATTTCCTTTGGATACTTGCTTCACGGGTTCAAACTTCCGTCAGAGCATCTCTGCTGTTACTGCTGTTTTTCTAGTACTAAATTGTTTTCCCTTAGCCTGCATTTTTACCCTGTGACACTATACCTTAATTCTGTTCCCTACTTAACTAGAGGTCCACTTGATTTTGCAAAGTTTTCACAAGCAATATCTTCCCTGGAGGTGGGCAGTGGGGTTGCAAATCACAAATCCTTTTTGTATCATTTTCTAAAAAATAACCTTTTATATCAGGAGCCAGTAAACTTTTTCTGTAAAGGGACAGATAGTAAATCTTTTAGGCTTTGTGGACCTGTTGATCTTGTAGCAACTGCTTAACTTCGTCCTTGTAGTGTGAAAGCAGCCAAAACCAACATGTGAATGAATGAAAGTGGCTGTGTTCCAATAAAACTTTACAAAAATAGTCTGAAGGCTAGATTCAGCCTGTGGGCTGCAATTTGCCAATATCTATTTTGTACATATATCGTTTTCTATGATTAAACTTTTCCCCAAACATTTATTTTATAATTTTCCTATTTTGGAGGTTCGATATGGATATGTAAGGAACAGCAGACACTCATCAAAATATTTTAGGATTGTGAGAGTTCATGCATCTCTGAAAATAACTTGTGTAAGGGAAATTTGGATTTAAGAAATAATTTTTACCAAGGAAAGGAGAGAAAAAGATGGCTCCTGACCTGGAACAAAGGATGCGCTAACATAAGAAAACAAAAGTTATATTGGATAACTAATATTGGATAATTAATATAATATATAAATGAAGGTCTGAGAGATTTACTGAATTTCACTGAAAAATATTTATTTGGTCTCTTCTGTAAGCTCTGGCATCACAATGCAAAAAAGACAAATGTGGTCCCTACGATGTAGAATTTATGGTTTAGTATGGGAGATACACATTTAACAAATAATTACTTACAATAGTTTACAATGGGTGAAGCAAGTACAGGGTGAAATGGGGGCTTAACTAGAAAGAAGGAACTGGGAGGTAAAAGGATAGAAGGAAAGTGATGTAAGTGGTAGGAAACTGACAGATGGCTTTGGAATTTGAAGAAGAATGTTGAATATGTATCTATATGACTTTGAAAGGCTAATAGCAGACATTGAGATAGTGACAATTTAAGGATTATGGGTTTAATTTTTAAAATTTTTAATGATCTTTCAGATTAACTATGGATAGAAGTGGAAAGTAGCGGGTAAAAACAGTAAGTGTAACTAGGTGGCAATTCTAAATGAGGAGTTCGGTTGTGTTCAGGAAACAATAAGTAGCCAATTTGCCTGGAGCATGGAATGCAGCAAAGAGAGTAGCTGTAGTTAAGGCCAGAAACAAAGGTTAGAGCCCAGATGGTGGAAGGCTTTTTTGAATTCCAGGATAAGGAACAGGATTGACTTGAACAGACTGCAGGGGACCTGAGTATCCAAGAGCTGGGTGTGAGCTGGGCAAATTTTAGAAAAATATGAATTAGAGAGGGAAAAACTGGAGCCAAGGAAAACAGGTAAGAGAGACTATGAATTGTCCAAGTAATAAAGGACCAGCAGATGAAATGAACAGGGTTATTTTGTATTGTGAAATTGCTTCCCTTCTCTATAAACTCCTTTGAGTTAAACGCAGCATCTGTTCAGCTGCCTGTGGCACAGTTTTTTACTGGATGAAGAACAGCACTGTATTCACAGGCTGCTGACAATGTCTTTCCTTGTACTCTGTTATGTTTTAATTATGTTTGACATTCATCGCAAACTATTATCCAGTGGCAATGAATTGAAGAAATACAGCTTCATTTGAAGTCAAACAAAAGTGAGGACACATAATTATATAATAATATATTACTATTTGGATGCTAGGAGATTTTTAGGTTTAATATACCTGTGACTTCCTACTTACTACCCCACTCTCATATCTTGCTTTGATTCAATTGTAAGAAGCCTCATCCTACAATTTAATTATAAATATCTACCCTAGACTAGGAACAGTTTAAAAAGAACAAAGAATCCAGAAACTAGATAAGGAATCAAGAAAGGGTACGTTTTTATTATGGAGATTTTCAAACATATGCAAAAGTAGAGAGACTAGTATAATAAACACCATGAACTCATTACTCAGTTTCTATAATTATCAACACATAGCCTAACATTTTTCATTTATAACCCTACCTAAGTTTTGCCCTTGATCCCCAGCTTGAATTATTTTAAAGCAAATCTCGAGCAGATTATTATTTCACTTATAGATACTTCAAAATGTATCTTTCAAAGAGAACTTTTTAAACATAGACATATTACCATTATAATGCCTAAAATAAAAATAATAATTTGTAAATATCGTTAACTATCTAGTCATGCTTTACATTTCTCCATTGTCTTATATTTTTATTTAATAGTTGTTTTCCTTTGTTATTGTTCAAATGAAGATGCAACAAGAGACATACATGGCATAGGTTGATCTATCTCTAAATCTCATTTAATTTAATTTTCCAACTTTTAATTTTTGCTAGCTATTTATTTATTAAAGAAATTAGGTCATTTGTCACACAGAAGTTCCCACTTCCTGGATTTACTTATTAGTTGTGTGTAACATGTTACTTGAGTCCCTGGGTTTCCAATAAACCGATAATTACACTAGAGGCTAAATCAGATTATTTATTTATTTATTTATTTATTTATTTATTTATTTATTTATGCAGCAATATTTTCTGGATGGTTCTGAGTTTAGTGCATCATATTAGGAGGCAGTTAATGTCTGGGTTGTCTCTTTTTTTGGTGATGTTAGAGAAATGAATGTGTTCATGTGTCATCACCAACTATTGTAAAATTCTCCACTGGTTACTTTAAAGTGGCATTTTTTTAAAAAAAAAGAGAAATGTGTTGTGAGGTTTTTAAAAAATCTTGCTTATAATTAGGAACTCATAGATTTTTTAAAAAAGCAATGTGTTTTACTTTATTGAAATTATATTTTTAAATGCACAAGTTAGTCCATCTTTGCCCAAAGGGAGCTCCTTCAAGTTGCTTCGCCATTCTTTTGACATCTCTTCAGTATCTTTGATAGCTTTATTGCTTTCTGAGGCTCATTCATTCAGCAGCTCATGATAGGGGCTCATTTTATACTGTCTGAAATTAGCCACTTCTCCCACAAACTATTTCTTTTTAGTGGGAAACAGTATTTAGAAACCACAATCTGGGTATTAAGGGTGCTTATTGACACTTTGTCAGTCATTGTTTCCAGGACTTTTCAAAAGACAGAAGTAGCAAATTTTTTTTTCAAGAAAAAAATACATCATGAGTTTATACTAATAAATGTCTAATTTTTATTTAATATATTTTAATGTATAGTTTTATCTCTTTTCTTGTATGCTGAAAATCTTGGTTTCTGACAATTAATATAATTATTTCTTTGTTTGATCCTAACAATATACAATTTCAAAATAATCATACCAATATTATTACTAACAATAAGATTATTAAACATAGTTCCTTTGTAGTTCTTTTTGTCTTTAGGACATACTCCACTAATGCTGTATAATTAAGTACATAATATATAATTAATATATATAATAAAGTCATATATATATAATTAAAGTCATAAAAATCATTTCTGTCTATGTTGTTAAGCCCACAACTATATTCTTATAAAAGTAATTGGTTATTTTTATTATTAAAATTTAGATCTATTGAGAGTATGTATAAAATTGCAATGCTATTACAGACAAAGAAGGAAAAAATCCATTAAAATGAAGTACTTTTAGGCTAGAATTCTGGCAATATGTGAAGGAAAACACTTCGCTCACTTAATGATTAGATATTCAGCACTTACTATGTGTCAGGCATTGTTCTTAATCCTCATACCAACCTCATGAGGTAAGTGCTATTATTAACCTCCTTTTAGAAATGGAGAAACTAAGACAAGAGAGTTTAAGAAACTTGCCTGACATCTCCAGCTATTAAGCAACAGAGCTAAGATTTGAACTGAACATCCTGGCTTTAAAATCCATGCTCTCAACTACTTCATGGTGCTGCCATCCACCAAGGTCAAATATTTACCTTGTATCCTTTTGTTTGCTATTATAAGCAACATTATAGTGAACATCCTTGATGATAAATTTTAGTTTTCATCAATTTCATCGCTACTATCATAATTTATCTTGACGGGATTTCTGAGTTGAAAGGTAAGTATGTTTTAAATTAGCATTTTGGAATTTTTTATTATCTTTCTCTCAAAAAAGTGAGGAGTTCTTTTGAGTATACTAGCAATGTGTCTCCATAAGCTTTTTAAAAACTTCAACTCTATTGAAGTATAATTTGCATACAATAAAATGTATTCAATTTAATTATGCAGTTCAGTGATTTGATAAATGTATACACTTGTGTAACCACCACCACCATGATCAAGAAATAGAACATATCTAGCACTCTCAAAAGTTTCTTTGTGCTCATTTTCACTTCCCAAAAGTTTTGAGAACTGATTCCTCTTAAATTTTTCTGTTTAGAGGGATAAATACACTTTTTAAGATATAGGCCATCTCATTCCCAAATGAACTATCTTCAGGCAGAAATTAATTTTTATACTTGTCTGTTTTCTTTTCTGCTAGAATCCATGTCAGAAAGCATTGACTTGAAGCTATCAATATTAAATGCTGCTTTCGCTATGTAAGCTGAAAGCTGACATCCTCAGTGCTGTTGATATCAAGCCTGAAACTCTCATGTCTCATGGGTTACTTCCACCAGACAGCTCTGCCTTTTTGGATGTATATATTTGACATTTATTTAGATAAAGAAATACATTTAAATAGCTGTAGCAGCCTCTTTCCCTGGGATGGGAAATTTCAGGTTTTGAATGATTAGGAAATTTCACTTCTAATCAAAAGCATAAAAGTGAGTTCTATAGATACGACCAACTATATTAGCATGTAATCATGAAATATTATAATTTTTAAATTGGCATCTATTTCAAGAAAACTAAAGGCCAAAGAGGTTAAATGGTTTACACAACTGTCACACCATTTAAAGGACAGTGGGATAAAAACCTTTTCTAATGGGATAAACTACGTCTTCCCAAATCTCAGCCAGCTGTCCCAGCTTCATGTTCTTTTACAGTATCATGCTGCCATTTCATACCGGCATTAGGCATGACTTCTCAGACAGAAATGAACAGATATTGTACTCACTTTACCATAAGAAAATTCTCTTAGCCCACACTTTATAGTATCATCCCAATATCAGCTTCAAATCAACCTTATTACACCCATGCTCACATTTACTTGTTATAACACACCTTCTCAAACAGCGTGCAGTACCAGGGTGGGGAGGCGGGGGAGAACACATATGCAGCATTGCTACAAAAATCTAACTTTTGTTGCCAACAACCAGAGAAAAGAGCCACCCAACTGCCAATTGGAAAGGAAGTTGCTGCATGCTTTATAAAATGATCCCATGCTTTATAGTATGGAGAGTCCCACGAGAAAGTCTGAACTATGTAATCTTAAAAACTAGTAACACTTTTTATTGCAAAAGAAAGTATGTCCATTTGGAAAAATGAATAACAACAATAATAAAATAAGAAATAAAATAACTGCCAATATTCAAAAATTTATTGTCACTATCAATATTTGGTGTATACTTTCCCAAATTTATAAAGAAAAAATTAACTCTTTATTATCTTAGCTTTAATAACACAATCAATGCATGAGTAACATTTTCTTCCTATTAGACATAGCAGTGTATATTGATTAAGAGGACACATCCAAGATCATTCGGCTAGCATCTAGGAACTGCCACTTTTTAGTCACCTGACCCTGAGCGGGTGAATCTGCCCATGCTTCAGGTTTCTCATCTATAAAATAGAGATGATTTTAATGCTTACCTCCTAGAGTTGTTGTCAGAATTAAATAAATTAATAAAGTATTTAAAAAATAACCTGATACTTATTATTATTATTACAATATTATCATTACCATAAAACAATTTAATCAATATAGATTCATTGAATGTTTCTCTTGCTTACTATCTCTTTCCCCAATTCCAGTTCCCTCTGCAGAGACAACCCACAATTTGCATAAGACAAAGAACCTAACTGTCCCAGGGGTGTAATCTCTAAGGATAAATTTATGGTAGTGTTTTGGCTTCTGCTAGATTTAAGAGAATTAAGAGAAGGAAACATTTCAAGTATCCCAGATAAGCTTTCTGAATGGAAGTAAATTGTGGCAGGAATTGTTGGACACAAGCTAAATGATTTCTCTTATGGTGCAAAAAGTGGCTTACTATAAAATAGCCTAGTTTCTTTTACAGGTTTAAAGAGAGGGAAGCAAATGATCTAGGTGCTTCTCTGGCCAGTTCTGACTGTTGCTGTTGAGGTTGGATACGATAGTTTTTACACATTTCTACCATAGCTGGTAAAAGTTTACACTTTACTTGCATACCTGGGGAGTAATAGAACCAATTGTGTCTGAGTTCCATTTCTTTTTCGTTTCAGAGATTTTTAGCCTCTGAATCCCAACCACAAATATCTTCTGCCTTTGCTTTTCACTGCAAGTTGGTGTTATTTGTCTCTCTATAACTATAGACTAGTTTTCTTCTGATGGTTGGAAACATCAATACTGACAGCTCACAGGTTTTCATCACCACCATTGGAGATGGAATATCTCTTTATACTTAGCTCAAATTCTGGGAAAAATGGGTCTAGATTTGGTCAGGTGCTGATGTCTTGAAATAATCAACTATTGCCAGGGAAATTGAGACCCTGTAAAAACATGACAGCCCCTGCTAAAAACTCATGCTGGGAATGGTGGAAAAGCATTTCCAATAAGGAGGAGGTAAGAATGGGTGGGGTTCACTTCTCTTGTACTGATGATGGGACCCAAGCAGTCCAAGGCACCTCCATGACCCTTTCTTAATTTCCTTCTGCTCTCTGCCTGTGCATCACCTCACTTTCATTACTCAGCAGCATGCTGTGGGTGTGACTTTTGCTCTTGTATGCCATTGGTGCCATCTGCTCCTGCCTTGTCTCCTTTGATGTCATTATACAGATGGCAAGGGCACAATGGAAAGTGGCACTTAGTTCAATATAGTAGCTCTGGATACATCGAGCCTGCCCTTGAATCAGTGCTGCTGATAAGTAATTCAGCTCATGTGTAAGTCTAATAATGGAATTATTACATTTTGATTTAGCCTCTGAAATCTCATTATAAATTATTAGAACTGTTTTTATCCATTCCAAAATATACATCTTCTACAGTATGGGAGTTCATACACATGATTGTTTTAATGGTAATCTTGTAAATTTCTAAGAAATTATGACAACTTGTTATTAACAACTTACCAAAGTTCAGAAATATTTCTGATATTATAAAAAGTGAAAAATGTCTTACAAATGTGCTTGTTAATTTGACCATGTAGGTGTCAGAGCTAATCAGTCAACAGCTACAACTAAGGCAGAAAAGAAGAAAAATTAATATTCATTAAACTCTTGTTTACACTTTTGTTGTCAAGGTTAATCAGTTTGCTTTAAGCGCAACGTTTTACTCTTATTAAAGTCATTAGTATCCTTCAGTACACAGAGAACACTTGGGTTTCACAAATGTGTTTGATTTACACATTATACACATTGCATAGGGATCTAGGCTTAGGCCATATTTTGCTGGGATTTATACATAAACATTTATTTAGACCAGCCAATTATTCTTCTTAACAATAGAATGATAGTTTAAAAATTCAGATATTCAGTAATATTTCTCAATTGCAGAAATTAACAAGTATTCAGCTTTTCAGCTTTAACGCAAACATTACATAGACTCATAGGCTCATTACCAAAACACTCACAACCAGGCCCTAATGATGTAAAAAGCATTTTTGGTATTTCTGCTTACTTTTGTATCAAAATTATCATTGCAAATAACAAAACTGCGATCAGAAATTTTTACTGAAGAACAGTGTATGTAGCTAGTATTCCATGGATATGATCTTATCAGAGGGTCAGTTTTTCCTATTACAAATAAAAGAGCAATTTTGTGTACCCCTCCAGGTGTTGAACTATCAGTTTGATAGAAATTCTAGCTTAGTATTATTTGAATTTACTGCTCAACAAACAGCAATTCTGGGTTTCCCTGGGCAATAATTCATATAAAGGAAGCAAGACCCTGGACTGGCTCTCTCACCACTGATCACTTTTTTTGCTCTTTATCATTCCATGGAGAAACATGATAGAAAGAACATAATGTGGTTTTCAATGTTTACCTATGTTTCCTTGGAGTTTGGTTCCAGAGACAGGAACTGTAATGAATTATTCAGCAGACTGGATATAGGCTCTCATGATACTGAAACCTACACATTACTCACTAATTTGAGAATTAGAACCCACCGAAACAATGTGTTCTACTAAGGCTAAAATGGTTGTCTTTTCCTTTTCTTAAAAAATTAAGATTTTTTTTTCAATTAGAGTTGACATACAATATTATATGAATTTCAGGTATACAACATAGTGATTAGACATTTATATAACTTAAGAAATAATCACCGCAATTGTTTTCCCTTTTCTTAATCCTATATCCCAATGATTTAGTATGTTAATGAGTAGGATAGTCTAGATATACACTTCTTGGCAATAATAAATAGAACAATAATCTTTTTATATGCAAATTATATGTTCTTATGATTGTGAATGTGGAGGGGCCTCAGAGGACAAAGGATTCTTGAATAATTGCCAAAAGAGGATTTAATATTAATTATTCTCAAGCTAAAAATTTATTCTTAGCAAATTTCATCTAAATTTTAATAGATAGTGAATACATTCATACAGTAGGAGAGTTTGGTCATACTGTGGTGGGGTGGGAGCCATTTGTAGTCAATCAATTCTGGTAGTTTTTCTCCTGAAATCTCTTAAAAATAATTGGATATTCCATTGGAGCACTCCATGTATGTAATAGAAAACATGTAGAGCATCCAGCATAAACTAGTCTCCATAGTACTGTAGAAGTATACAGTACTTTGAGAATTGCATTTATTATTTATGAGTGAGAAAAAATTAAATCCATCGTCTGATTAGAGATGACTGCCTGTCTATCCTGAGTCTTGGTTTGGCTTCTCACTTATTTCCTATCTAAAATTGCACTGTCCAATATAGTAGCCACTAGCCATGTGTAGGTATTAAAAAGTTTAAATTAATTAAAACTAAATATAATTTTAAAAATTTCATTCCTTAGCCACATTTCAATGTTCAGTATCCACATATTGCTAACAGTCAGCATATTGAACAGTCCAGGATAGAATATTCTCATCATCTTGAAAATTTTTCTTGGACAGTGCTGACCTAAAACTTATTCAGTTCTCATCAGCCCCCCAAATGATCTATTTTTTCATCACTTTTAGGAGATTTTTATTTCAAGTTTGCCTAAAAAAATATATATATATTTGACCTCTTGCCTTCAAAAGTCATCCTCAAACAGTAGGAAGAACAAGAAACACACAAAAAAGAATTCCATTGCCAATTAAACTAGGAGATGTTTAATTCAAATAAAACATGAATATAGAACAAGATGGAAAAATCATAAGTGCAAAAAAAAGGAAGGTCATGTGTATGTTATTGTGTGCCTGCGTGTGCTGTGATAACCTGAGGCAAGCAGATGTGCTCTATAGAATCTGAGAGAGGCTTAGGAATTGGAGGTAGATTTTAAAAGTAGGGCTTCTCTATATTCTTTACTTCTAACCTATATGGTCAGAGTGCTTCCTTTATTTTACTCTAGTACAAACCGAATGTGTATCATCTAGATTAATCAAAATAGAGATTCCAGACTGGGGAAAGCAGGCACAGAGGACAGACAGTAGAAAAAGGGGGCATACTGAAAACAGTGTTATCAAGTGAATACCAACATCCTGAATGGGGCAAACCCTCTTGGCTTCTTTCCTCATCTATATCCACAACAGCAGCAGCCAGATTATTTATCCTGTGGAGAAAACAAACAACAAAAAACAAACAACTCTAAAGAAAAGACATAGTGACACTGACATAGACAGTCCACAGGTAAAAAGCAAGTGGGTCTCTATTGCCCTACAGTGCAGCCACCAGCACAGAGTCCATCCTTATACAGATGCCTGACACCTGCAGGTAATTTCTTAGCACCTCACTCTTAAACATAGAGGACACTAATGATAGCCAGGCATTCAAAGATAATCTCCAACAAGATAAGATTTGAATAAGCAAAGAGGATAACGTAGAAATCGGGGAAAAAAAGAGAAAATGTAAGAAGAGGAAAATCACAAAGAAAACATTAAAGGGATAAAATATTGCACAAATAAGAACAGGATACCATTAAAGAAAATGGAAAGGGAAATTTAAAATATGAGAGTAAATATGATAAACTCAGTGGAGGATTTGGAAGCTATAGGTGAGGAAATCTCCCCAAAATCTGAAAAGAAAAAGAGATGACAGTAGGAGAAAAGAAAATTTGAGGTCCAATATTTGATAAATGAAAGTTCCAAGGAAAAAAATAGAGAAAATGGTGAAGAAACAAGAATATTTCCCCAAATTGAAAAATATGAGTGCCAACACAATGTATGAGAAAGAACCTATAGCACGGCACATGATTGTGAAACATCGGAACATTAGGGACAAAAAAGATCCCAAGACAAATGGGTCACATTAAAACGAACAAGAATTAGAATGACATTGATTTTGTCAGTAATAACGCTATTTGATTTCTATCCAGAACTAGGAGAAAAAGGTTGTGATTATTATTTTTAAATATTGATGAAAATGCCAGAAGAGACAACAAAAAAGCTGAAAATAATTTACCCTTGGCACGGGATTGAGAAATTGGGAAGAGAGGCATCAAGAGACTGTTTTATTTTTGTTAGAAGCCTTTTAGCATTCTTCAATATCTAAAATTATTTGTATGTACTATCTACTAAAAATATATTATAAACAAAACAAATCTGATTCCAAGAAAATAATCCCCAACTATCTAATATCCAAGTCTTATCAAACTCTCAGTTTAGAGAATTAAAAAACAAATAACTGAAGCCTCTGGACCCAAATCTGGGGTACTATCCAAATAAAAATTACATGTCTACAGGTTATGGTATGAAATATATAATGAATAAGTATATGAATTCCTTTTTAATGTGAGGATTTGAAGACATAAAATATACAGCTATTATTGATGCAGTACAACTGTGCCTTTTTAAAAGCAACTGTAACCATACTTCTAATCTTACCCTTAGAATTCACAATGACTTCTGAAATCATTCAGCAAGCAGAGAAAATATCCTAATTGACTAAGAAAGAATAGATTTTATGTTCAATTTGTCAAAAAATAATGTTAATACTAGTTAAGTCTAACATCTTGACCATGACATTTTAGTATGTCAGTGATTGTATAAAAATCCTAAGAACACTCTTTCTCAGAATGACTTTTCTGGAAACTCAGATTTATGAAGGAAGATGACAAATATCTAAATATATTATCATGGAAATCTTAAAACTCTTATGTTTCCTACCAGGTTTTTCATCAGAGAATTGGTAATATTTCAAGACTTTCATCGTGCAAAAGATGTTCAGTTATTAATGAGATTTTAAAAAAGAAGTCCATGAGTGTGATTCCAAGTGTATTTTTCCTCCTTCATAACAAAGTACTAAAATGGTAATCTGTCAGTTACCTACTTAAGAATCTCCAGTGGCTTCCTTCTGCCTAGAATGTAAAACTTGAACTACCTACTCTTTTATTCAATAACCTACATCAATTTTCTCTTCTTTCCTCACTCTTTTTATACTTTGTCAATTCAAGTCAGGTCATACTACTTGCTTTTTCTAAGAGAGGGTTTTTTTTTTTTCAGTCCCATCTTTGTGCTTCATTCATATTGTCTGTCTGTCTTAAACGTCTTCATTTTCCCCTCTAGCAACCCTTCTTTTTCTCCATCTTTCAGCTTTGGTTCAAAGTCCTACTCTAGGAAGCCCTTTGATTTTGACATTAACTTTAACTCTTTTGTTGTTATTGTTTGGTTGGTTGATTGTTTTTAATTATTCTGGGCTTTGATAAGAACCTTATAAATATTAGTAACTTTATTAATATTTTAATTTTTCATCATGGACTGACAGACAGCAAATTAGTGACCATCATGTCACTCTTGACAGTGGGCACATATGCTTTCTGCTACCTACATAGTATCCTATGTAAAATTACTAAAACCCTTTTTTATTTCTTTATGAATATTATGCTCACATTAAATTATGGCTCAACTGGTCCCATAAGTCTGCTTTACATGCTCAGTGTGCCTGTATTCTATAGTGACTGTACTCTTCAAGTGTGAGGGCTTGTTCACCGGAGGGTTTTGGCAACACCAGCTGGCATTATATGGGGGTCTAGGCCCAGGGATGGCTGGTGCCCCTTCTCGTGAGTTTAGGCTGAGGGGAGGGTTGAGCTCCAAGGCAGAGCATTCCAGGCCTCACAATTTACTACTGATGGATCTAGGATTGTAATCCAACAGTTTTGCTGGTTTGGAGGAAAAGATGGGTGAGTGGATACCCTAGTTCTGAATCTGTACATACTCTAGCAGTTTGTTGATGCCTTGATATTATGCCCAGACTAGCCATCTGAACTTCTTTTGTGGTGTTGATCTCAAAATGGTCATTAGGCCTGCAATGACTAAGGCAGTAGGGGTGAGAGGTAAAAGCAGAAAGTAAAATGTTTCTTTCATGGCTGTACTATAGGCCACCCTGCTCCCTATCATTAGGTCCTTACTAAGCTTTCCTCTAGCTTTTTAGTTTCTCCAGAGTTTTCTGTGAAGGGTAGAAACCTTAACTCAGTAACCTATCTTTTCAGGAAATGGTACATCCCTTTAAGGTTTCTTAATCTTTTCTGTCGCATCGACCTTTTTGGTAAAACCTATAGACCTCCTTTCAGAATAATACTTTTAAATGAAGAAAAGGCATAACATTACAAAGGAAAATATTTATATTAGAATATAGTTAACAAAATGTTATTAAAATCTAATTTATGATCGTTATATATGTGCTTCTTTATTAGTGTTCAATTTATTAATGACTATAATTTCTAATTGTGTTAAGCTTCTCAATTTTGAGAGAGCTGAAACAACAATAATATAATATGAAATATGTAATTTCCATTGACAATAGAAGTCACAGATAATGTGAATAGGGCAATATGTACAATTTTAAATTAATTTTAAATTAGCAATACATAGACATGTTAAAAATATAAACTCTCGTGTAGAGAAAAGTAATTCTTCCTTCCCTGTTCCCTGTCCCTCAGTTTCCTTCTTTAGAAGCAGCTACAGTCATTTGTCTGCACATCTCCTTCCAGAGAAATTCACTGCATATACAAGGGAGGGGGAAAAAGTTATGGATTTTACTTGTTCACTGACTACATTTTGGAGATTGTTTCATATCGACTCATACTTTTTAAGGACATGTAGCATTCTACTGCGTGAATGTACTATAATTTATTTAACCAGTCCTTTGTTGACAGATATTTACAGTGTTTCCTATCTTTCATTCTTATAAATAGTGCACACACAATTTTTGAAAACATGGATTATATATGTTATATAGACTACTAAAAATAAAATTGCTCAAAGGGAATATACACTTTTAATTTAGAAGAATTTGGCCAAATTGTTCTCCAAAGAAGTTACATCAATTTCCACTCTCACCAAGAATATGTGAGAGTTGTGTATAGCAAATGTGCATATTTTTCTTGGAACTTGGTGCTATTTGGGAGACTGGGAGTAAATTCACAGTACTGTTCCCAATACCTTCCTCACCTTTTATTTTTCTTTACTTTCACAAAAATTTAATAGAATGTGGTCATTTTCCTGATTCATTGGTAATTTTTTCACTTTTAGTGGCAATGCCTGATTTTGCTTTTATATTCTTGGAAGTGGCATAGAATCTTTCATCAGAACCCTGGTAGCCTCAGTCAGGATGTTAGCAATTTTTCTGATAAATAAGGTCTGGCAAATAGTTCATCCAAGTGATTGCCCAGTGCTATAAAGCTCGATTAGATTAAGTTTAGAGTAATAAAATATTTCTGAGTATGTTCTCAAACAATTATTATAGTTTTTCTTATTTGACATCATCTTCACCAGTTAAGAAACATACTTCAAATAATACTAACATTCTTTACAAGTTCATTATTTCCCAAATCTCTTCCTGGTTTTAGCTTTGACAAGTTCTTTTGGTAACTCTAGAAACTTGAGACATGCTTATCTCAGTCTTATTAAGAATTTTTGGCTATAATGTTTTTCAAATTATTGTAGTAAATGAGTCAAAAACTAGAATAGGTTCCTCATAGGAGAATAGGTAGGATAATTCAACAAAAGTGGGGAGAGTTGATTAAAGTGATGATAGTGAGTAACCGGATTCACATTTACTGGTTCTTCTGAAATCTGATGTAAAGAATTGACCTGTTGGCAAATCTCAGAGCAATTAGGTACTCATGAAGAGCTAGTGATATTCTTTAAGATTAGATAAGGGAAAGCAATAAGTATTATTAGGGGAAATAAGGAAATCCAGACATTAGAGACTGATACCTATGAAAATAGTGGGAATCCAAAGGAGAACATAAAAGAAATTGCGTACTGAGAAAACACCAAAAAGGTATTATAAAAATAAATCCCCCTACGCTCTTTCTTGTGAAAGGAGATAAGATTGAGTGATTAAAGATAACTTTAACTGCAATAGATTTTGGCTTTTTTCATTCATTCATTCATTTATTCGTTCATTCAGTATGGTTACTGGCTCCAGCGTCTCTCTCAGTTTTATCCCATGTGACATATTCATTGATCAACCATGTGTTCTGGGCAGATCAGCAGTTAGAAGGTCCAAAAATAACCAGTGAGACAGTGCCATGGTAAACAGTGTCATCTGCTGTGTACAAAGTAGTATTAAACCTTCCCCAGACAATTAATTTTTTTAAAAAACAGCTAATTAAATGTATAGACAGATGCATCCCCTAACAAGGGATTTGCAAAGCATCTGTACCTTAGGATATTTCTTTTGGGGTCTCCGCTATGCAAAGAATATAGGAAAATAAACCTAAGAACTTTAACTGAATAAAAGAAATTTCTTACTGTTCATTCACATTCAACCAATATTTACTGAATGCCTAACATGCCAGATACTATACTAAGATATGAGGACACAGCATAAAAACAAAAAATCCTGCATTTGTGCAGCTTACATTTTATTGATACAGTTAATGATAATCATTGTAATTTCTAACAGTGAAATGAGATATAGGAATCCTTATACCTGAATGTCTTTACATATATGAGAAATTCTAATTTGCTTGGGAAGATGAATGAATAATGGAAATATTTTATATATATCACATTATATATATTTTATATATATCACATTATATATATTTCATATATATGAAATATTTTTCAGCCATAAAAAAGGAAATCCTGTCTTTTGTGACAACATGGATGAACTTCAAGGGTATTATGCTAAGTAAAAAAGCCAGACAGAGAAAGACAAATGCTATATGTTGTTACTTATATATGGAATCTAAAAAAGTGGAACTCTTAGAATACAGAGCAAAATATTGGTTGCCAGGGGCGAAGGAGTGGGGGAAATGAGGAGACATTGGTCAAAGGTATACACTTCCAGTTACAAGATGAATAAGTTCTAGAAATCTTACAGCTTGGTGACTATAGTTAACACTATATTATATACTCAGTTGCTAAGAGTGTAGATCTTCAATGTTTTCACCACACACACAAAAAAAGTAATTATGTGAGGTGATGAAGTTTTAACCTTATTGTGATAATCATTTTATAATATATATGTGTATCGTATAATCATCAACTTATACAATGTTATATGTCAATTATATCTCGATAAAGCTGGAAGAAAAATTATTCATTATCTCATATATATGTATGAAGGTAAATGACAACTTTTTATAATTCTCTTCAAAGTTATTTCCATTATCTAAATAGTAAAGGTAAAAGGGAAGTTAGGGATATAAGAAATCTTAACATGAGTCAGTACGAGCTTGATAAGACTGAGTAGAAAGCTCATGGAATTCTAACCTGTGTTTATCTAAGTGTTCAGAACAAGATAGTTAATATTCTTTCACCCTCTACATTACTCAAATTATGGAGTGACAGCACTTGGCTTTAAGAATCTCAAAGGAGAGATATTGAGAAAACAAATTATGACAATATGAGGCTGTTCAGCATAATGCAGGATCTGAAAAACATGTGAAAATTGATTTGAGAAGCTAGAGATTATATTCTTGTTCTGAGGCTGAGTTTTAGTCATGTTTCTGCCCTTTGCCTTCTGTGCAACCTTGGAGTATTTACTTAATTTTCCTAAGTCTGTTTCCTCATATATGAAAAGAGGATAACATTGCCTACTATATCAGTCACAATGGCAGTGGCTTCAGGTAACTGAAAAGCTGGTCAGCCTTGGCTCAGTCCATAAAGGCATTACCTATTTACTTATCGAGAAGTCTAGAGGTAAGTGGTTCTAGCATAATTCAGTGACTCCATGATAGGAGGGCTCTAAGTTCTTTGTGATTTCTTTGATTTCCCTCCACTGTTGAAAAATTGCAGCAGTAGCTCTAGACATCTCATTCTGTCAATTTCAAGTCCAAAAGCTGGAATCAGTGAGCTAGCAGAGAAATGGGAGAGAAAAAAATCCTCCAAACATACTCCTTTCCCTTAAAAGAGAAGAAAAGTCTTTTCTAGAACTCTCCTAGCAGATTTTTCTCTACTGTCTCCTTGGTCAAAACTGAGTTCTATGGCTACTCTTAGCTTCAAGAAAAGTTAGGAAAGAAAGCATTTGTTTTGTTACCCTCTAGGGCAGGAGGGCAGGCAAGAGAAATGGAGCTGACAGTGTTGGCCGAACCACCTCAGAATATAACTGTAAATATTAAATGAGATAAAATATGTAAAATAATTTTCACAGGCACATGTTATAAATATTCAAAAAAATGGTAATGATTATTTGTTAATGTTATTTGCCTTGAAGAGAAAATACTTTAAAGGAGAGACTTTATAGTTTATTTTAAATATTTGAGTACTGTGATAGATTTGAGAGGAACAGAATTGAAATAATAAATTTCTATTAAATCTTCTTCAAACTAGCATTGGCTAGTTTGGGAATGAGTACACCATCAATACAATTTTCAAGTAGAATCAAAATGATCCCTGTTCTTTAGATTGGAACTTACATTAGATAAGTCTAGGATTCCTTCTAGTTGAAGATTCTATAATTCTATAGTACAGCAATCAGTGGTTCAAGATACAAGATTCTTTTCTTACTGAAAATGGACTTAACTTGTGGTTGGGTTAAATTGCAATATTTTGGCTGGATCCAGAATTATTATAAAATGAATATGTTAAAAGGTTAACCATTACAACTCTAAAACTGCAAACAGATGCAATCCATTATTATCAGAGAAGAGAATAGTTGCTTAGATACTGAAGTATATGGAATAATCACATTTTTTTTCCTGTTTAGAGGTACAGAATCCATTTTGTTTTCAGGTCTTGAAATTCTAAATACTAATATCTCTTCAAATTAAAAATGAACATTGGGTTAGTAGCTTTTCCACAAATTCCTTATTAGATTATATCTTCTTTAAATGACAGTATAGTTCTCATTTTATAAACTTCCATATTGTATGTGCATTCTCTCTCCCTTCATTAGAATTTGGTAAGAGTGCTATGAATGTGTTAGAATGGTGTAAATGATATTTGCCATGTATGATTTTTTCCCCTCCCCAAGCCTGCCAGGGGAGGGAGGTGTTATATCTCAAGAGACTCTTTTACCAGGTCTAAGTTTTAAATAAATGAAACTTGTACAGATTCCAACACACCATCTTGAGATAACCTCAGGCCCTGAAGTACACTGACAAGCAGAATGATTACAGCCAAGAAGTAAAACTGTTTTGTTTTGTATTTTTTGAAAAGAATAGCTGGATGAAAAAAAATTGGTAGTGATTGAACCAAGGGAAAAGCTGACTTCTCCATATTGAAAGGGATCCTAAAGGTAAAAGAAACAATGAAACTATATTCCCCAAATTCATATTTTTGTGATGCTTTAAGCAATCCAAGAAGCTCAAAGCAGAGTTTCAAAGTTGCTTGCTGAGAAGCTCTATGAATACCTGTACATACCATCACCATTCTTTTCTTCCTCACATGTTCTCTTCAATCTCTTTCCATTTGGCTTTCGTTCTACCAAAAGCCATCCTGTTCAGGTCCCCAGGGGCCTACAGTTTTCAAAGCCCTATGGCTGTTTTTCTGTCTTCATCTTACTTGTCTTCTCTGCATCATTAAACAAGGTTAACAGCTTCTTCTATCTAAATGGCTTTAGTGACACTATAATTTTCCTTGTGATTTTTCTTCCCTTCCAGCTGCTCCTTCTCAGTATTTTTTTTTTTTTTTTTTTGCTGGCTCTTCCTGCTTTACTACAACTTTATTGTTGGAGTATCACTGATCTTAGATTGGGTTTCTCTTTCTCTTTCCTGTCTACATAGACTCTCTAAGTCTTGAAATTCTGTCTCTAGCCAATGCTAATCTGCATCTCCAGCTGAGAACTTCTCCTCTGAATCCCATCTATGTGGAAAGCTAATAGATTTTAAACCAAATATGCCCAGAATGAGTCACAGCACTCCCTTCTCCCACTCACTACCATACAACCTCATTCTTTCCCAGTTTTCCCATGGTAAATGATCCCATCATCCTTTGTTAATAATACCTAAAACCTTGAATATTCCTTTTATAGTGCCTTCATATCCAGCCAATTGGAAATTCTTCTCAATTTATTTTCAAAAACATATGTCAAGCCCTTCTTCTTTTTCCAACTCCACCACTGTCACTTGGTTTGAGCCATTATTATCACTCATCTTGTATCCTACAGTATCTTCTTAGCAGTTCTCCCAGCTTCGTTTATTAGCTTCCCTATAACTAATTCTTTGCATAGGAGTCAAAACTAGAATCATGCAAGTTAAATAAAAATCCATAGTCTTTACCATGGTCTATGGGATTTTTCATGATCTAAGCCTGGTAATGTTTTCAACATAATAAGAGTTCTTAATCCTTTTTACTAAGCCTCAGCACACTGGCCTAACATACCAACCTCTTATCTGCCTCAGGCCCTTACCTAAGGACAGACTATCTCTCTATCTCTCTGTCTCTCTGTCTATCTATCTACCTATCTATCTATATATTAGAATCAAACCTGGAAAGGGTATAATAAGCAGAAGCAAAACCAGTATTTGAGAGACAACATAGATTATGATAAGGACTTCATTTGATCATTTCACCTGGATCTTTTAATTTTCTAACAAGAATTGTAAATTCTAAAGCCATTAGGAATCTTGCAGGTAACTGAAATAGATGTGATGGGCTATGTGTAGGATAGTTGGGAGTGGTGCACCAATCAGCAAGTGTCCATGTAAAGGTTTTTAAAATAGAAATTTTAAAATGATGTCCATGAGAAACTATACTTGGTTGAGGGCCAAACTTGGCCTGTTAGCCACCAGTTTAAGATCAATAAGATGTTTATCTTTTGTTAAGTAAGTCAGAGAATTCCTAGATACATAAGCATCACATTTTTTATGCTTCTATATGTGCATACTAAAAAGTAATATATAATTATACAATCAACAGTCTACAGTCACATGTGCTTTATTAGCCCTTCACGTGCTTTATTAGCCCTTTAGATAATTTTTCCTATCAATGTTTTTGGAGTACTACAAATTTTAACATTATATAAGCATATTTACCTAACTTAGTTTCCAGAAAAATCTTTGTGTGTCAGCCAAAGCACTTGGAGGTAACTCTAAAGGATATCACAGAAAGATTTGAAGTGTGGGAGTGGTCATTTTTATATTTTAGATCATTACTTTTGTGTTTTGTACAAATAATTTCACAGCAGTGTGGAGCAAGGATTAGAATGAGAGAGAGTAGGCAGAGTGGTCAGTAACTGTTGTAATAATTCAGATGGGAACTGATGAAGGCAAAGGCAATGAGCTAGAGAGATGGAGAAAGAAATACATCAGAAAATTCAGGCTAAGAAAGCTACAACATATATGTACTAAAGTTTTAAATTTCATAACAGTCATGGAAAACAGGAAACAAAAGATATTATTCCATAATTATTATCTAGTAAAATCTTGTAGACTAGTCAGGACCAAACTTTTTCTTGAACTCTAAGAGGACCACGTAAAAAACATCACACTACAAAGGACATTCTACATGCATATGGCTATATCTTATTTCAGCCTTTGATAAAAGGCCTGGGTAAAATATTAATTCATAAGTCAATTAAGCAGGTCTATAAGGAGCTAAAATAATATTATATAGACATGTTATTTTCTTATGACTTAACGAGCATGAAGAAAGAACTTTAAAATCTAGAAGATAATTAAACAGTATACCCCTTAAATCCATGATTTTTTCAAAATGCAGACTATAACCTATTAAGGTTTTGAAATTAATACAGTAAGTCATAAAGAGCAGTTTGAAAATGAAACAAAAAATAGATTTGAATAGAAAATAAAAAATTTGTATGTAGTAAGGTTAAGTGCTATAACATAAAACTTGTGTGTGTGAGTTTGCATGTACATGTAGCCTAATACATTTCTTCCTGCAGGTCAAGGTAAAAATAAGTTTGAAAGCTCTTTTTCAGATAGCCTTCCAGTATGTTCCATCTCAGCTATAATTCTGAGTGAGATCACTGTAAAGGTTAGAAGGGTGGAGGATCTCTGGGCTATTGTTTAAAAGCAGATTTATAATCAATCATTCTTAGATATATGCTAAGAAAACTGACACTCTCCTAGCTCTACCTGAAGATATCCCCAGGTAGAACCAACTTCTCTTGACAAAATGCTACAGAGGAAATAAGGTAGGCCAAACTCCCTGGATCTGTCCAAATGCTGAAACAAATCCTTGGTCGATGCTACCAAGTTCTGTCCCTTAAGACTCGATGTGGCTAACTTAGAAAGCTTAATTTTTGAGTAGGAGCACATCTCCGGTGGCATGCCAGAATGTCATGGTAATGAGCTATACATTGTTTAGTCTTGTAAGAAAACAATTCTCTGTTTTTTCCTTCTTTGTACTCTCAGAACACTCTTCTCACAGAATATTTCACTTCTGATCAACAAATGTGTGGGTTTTCTTCTCACACCAAGTAATTCTTAGATGGTAGCTGGGTATCTTACAATTCAACTCAATCTATCTTCTGTAGATAGTGTCAAATCCCACAGATTAAGGGCTCAGTCCCATAATACTACCTGCACTTCAGATGTCAATCTCAAATCCAGCTTGTCATCTGCTCTTCTGACTGATTGGCTGTAAGCAGGAGGTTCCCATGACTTCCTCCTCGAGTTCCATCATTTGATAGAGTAGCTTACGAAACTAAGGAAAACAGTTTACTTTATTAGAAAAGGATACAACTTAGGAACAACCAAAGGGAATTGATGCATAGAGCAAAGTATGGGGGAAGCTTCCACGCCTTCTCTGGGTATGCCACCTCCTAGCACCTTCACGAGTTTATCCTCCCAGAAGCTCTCTGAACACCATCATTTTGTGGTTTTAATGGAGACTTCATTACACAGGCATGATTGATTAAATCATTGACCATTAGGTTGTTTCCCATGGAAACTAGCCCTATCATGTGGTTATCTGGATGCTTACCAAAAATCACCCTATTACCATAAACAGGTGTGGCTGAAAGGAGATCATTATGAAAGAGATACCCCTTTCACCATTATCAAACTGGAGCTATTCCATTAATTGGGAACAAAAACTAAATATAACAAACAATGCCCCCATGACTTGTATCACTTGGGAAATTCCAAGGGTCATAAAAACTAAGTGCCAGGAAATATGGATGATGATCAAATGTATATTTCTTATTATATCACAATATCGTAGATCGAAGTCATCACTCAAAATACCCTCAGATATGAGGCAAGTGAAATAAATGTGTGAATACATCTATGTGGATAAAAGAAATGAAAAGTAGTGGAGACATAGTGAATTGGAAAGTGTGTAGCTTTCTAAAGAGGGGCAGCCAGTGCCTAATGCCAGTAAACTTTTGTCTATGGAAATGTAATCCCAATGTTTTCAGTACCCCCCATTGTTAAAGGACCCAGGAATCCAGATGTTTATGTAAATGACTTGCTTTTAAACATTGGCAACATATATTTAAAATTTTAATGATGTATTAAAGGCCCAAAAATTTCCCATGGCAAGGTCTGCTCTAAAGCCTCCTAGTTTGCCTCTTTTCACCTAGATCAGACTTTCTTTTCTTAAATCAAGAAATCCTTTCCTTTAAAAAGTGTTTATGTGGAAGTTCAATAAATAAAACCACCACCAACAAAAATGCTCCTCTTTAGGTGGTGGGGCAGGACTTGTCACATCCAATTACCTATTAGTCTTTTCTAGCCCTGTTCTCATGATCTCCCAGTTCTGGAAAATAGACACACCACAAATCTAGATGTTAAAAGTATTGTCTCTTTGAGATGGAGATTTTTCTTTTTATCAAACTGGCAATTTTCCAGAAGATTTCATTACTTTGGGCCATTTTTATAATGTAATAGTAAGTTTACACAGGGAAAGATGCCTGCCCTTAAAATTTTTTTTTATATATTATGGGGTAGGAGGGAATATATAAATCATTTAAGTGAACAGGATTAAATTATCTAGGTACTGGTTTTGAATAAAGATGTCTAGACACAATCCTATTTTAAGCCATTTTAAAAGTAGAATTGACACTTCAGAAATCCATTCTGATATTGCTATATAGACTCAGAGAAAACATTTAAAATCTGAGATCTACCTCAAAATTCTATAAGCCCACCTGTAGAGCAGGCTGGGATTACTTCTGGAATAGAATATAAATAAAAGGTCCAGAGATAGCAACTGGTTTATGAAATCAAAAGCTGTTAACTCAGCACTTATTTCTGAGAAAAATAGAATTTTTATAACTGCAATCTCATTAAAATGAAGGGGACAGTACTATGAGCCTCATGGTTAAATGATATGCTCAAAATATCACTGTTAACTAGTCATGAGTTGGGGCTAATATCCAGCCTTTTCTATACTGAAGTTCTGTTTTAGTTTTCCAATGCCTCCTCTATCTAAATAAGATTTAAAAAAATATTCATAAAAATGTTGCAGGAATCTGGTTCAAGGTGGCTTTGACCAAAACCATAACAGAACTAGATATTTTGCCACTAAACAAGTTTTGTTTTAAACAGATTTTATATATAACTTTTGTATAAAATCAGTTGACAGTCTTTGAGAGAAGCAGATTAGACTACTGAATATAGGTGTAGTAAAGAAAGCATCATAAAATGTGAATAATTTGCTTAATAGATTTTAAATGCTTAATACAAATTTCATAGCTCCTTTGGCCTTCCTATCTTGCTTCCTATCCACTCAATAGGGTAGCAGGCATGGAAATCAACATACATAGAAATATTATTTGTCTATCCTTCAGCTATGTATTCTACACAATTCATTGCAGAACTATCTACTTTCCTGAGCACAAACTCCCTCAAAGAGAAAGCACCTTTTGAACAGAGATAATCTATCAATGTTTTCTTTCTTTTCTTGCCTTCTGACCACAATTCCCTCTTTGCTAACTTCTATTGAACTCTTGACCTTGGGTAAAGATGCAGCTTTGCATGAATATTTGAAAGTGACTTTTGGTGATTTAGCTGCTAAATGTGTATGATAGAAATCCGGCTTACCTTGGAGGCTCTCAGGGTTTTTCACTTATAGTGCCAGAAAGCAGACCAGTCTGGGGAATCCAGCTAATGTCTCCCAGCTGTGCAGGGAAAGTGTGAACAGCTCTGTCAGAAGTGCTGCCTCTTTCTCTTCTTTTCTAGACAGGACCTTATACTTGAACCATCACTTCTCATTTGCTGTTTGGACAATGGTGATGGAACTGCTGCTTTATTGCCCACGGAGAGGCCAAGTGAGGAGTCTGGAACTGGTCTTGCAATTTTCCTGGACAAAAGAAGTTTCAGGCTCAGGTCTGGTCCTGAAGTACACACAAAGAAGGCTGACAGAAAAAATATATTCACAGCTTTGGCCTAAAGGTTACTGGTTGACCAATTGGTAATACGAGCAGAAATGTTCTCTTCTGGAGTTGTAGTTCTTCCTAGGTGAGAAAATTAAATGCCATCGCTTAGTCCTGAAAGCAATCCAGCATTCCTTGGTAAATTTCCGAAACATAGTTGTTAGAATGTTAGGACTTTCATATGATCAAGGCTGTTAGAAGAAATGACAGAAACTTAAGGGAAAAAAAACCTCAAAGACAAACACTTAATTTTAGCTGGGGGTCAATAATTTCCCAACCTTAACTATCAAAAAGACGTCCAATGACTGCATATGCTTAGCATTATTTGTGGCAAACACTTGGTTGCCTTTCCAGCATCCCTTCCCTGCTACCTCTTCTTTCCTAGAGCAAAACTCACTTGTCATGACAGAGGCTGCCCATTTTGGAGACTTGCTTTCTTCGCCTCCATTCTAGGTAGAGTTAGTCGTGTGACATAATTCTGACCCATGAGGCATAGGAAGAATTCTGGTGTGTTCTGAGAAACATTTTTCTCCATGATTAAAAGAGACAGGGGTGAGAAAAGCTCTTTTCATGAGAACAGTGACTTCATCTGTTTTGTTTACAGTTTGTCATGTACCCATTTTTACAATGCCTGGTACTTAGTGGTTTCTCCTCATATTTATTGACTAAATGAGGGAGTGGATACAAATATTTGTGAGAGAATGTCATATTTAGAACCACAAGCTATTTTGTGACCCTCAAGCAACAACATTTATGATAATAGCCAGCACCCTGAGGATGGCATAGTGGAAGGTCCCTGATGACATCATTAAGCTACCAAGACAGATTTGTGGCAAATTACCTCAGAATTTCTTTTAACATTATATGACGATGTCTCCTATTTTAAAACTACTTTTCACTTATTCATTCATTCAACAAATATTTTTTTGGTGCCCAGTCTCTGCTAGATCTTATTCTAAGCTCTAGGGTTACAGCGGTGAATAAAACAAAGTCTTTATCTACATTTTAGTATAAAGAGATAGACAATGAACAAATTTACAAGTAAATGTATTTCTTATGGTGATTAGCACAATAGAGAAAAATAAAGCTGAGTAAGGAAGAATACGAAGTGCTGAGCTGAGAAGGGGTTGTGGTTGCTATTTTACATAACATGGTCAGAGAAGACCTTAATGGAAAAGCGACATTTAAGCAGAAATGGAGGTAGTGAGGGAGGGAGGCATGCCAATATCAGGGGTGATGGTGAGGGGAAGCATTCTGATAAGAGGAAAGTAAAACACAAAGTCCTTGCAAACATACTTGTTTGTGCTTGAGGAATAGTAAGTAGACCTGCGTGATTAGATCAAAGTAAATGAATGATGGGATTAGTGGGAAATCAGAGGGGTGGTGGGGAGCTGGATCAGAAGAGCCTCATAATGTATTGCAAGACCTTTGGTTTTACTTTGGATGAGATGGAAAGCCTTTAGGGTGGAGGGAAGTTTGAGCAGAGGAATGACTTAATTGGATATATTTTAATAGAATACCTCTGGCTGTTGTATTTAGACTTTTGAGTGATACAGGTGGAAATAGGGAACCACTTAGAAGGACTTTGGAATAACCCAGGCAGGAGATGATGGTGGGTTAGACTAAGGTGAAACAGGTAGAAGTGGTGAGAAGAGGTCAGATCTGTATATATTTCAAGGGTAGAGCTCTCTTTTTTTGAGACATTTTAGATTAAAAAATTATAATCATATACTTTTATTTTGGAGGTTTATTTTTCTACTCATTTCCCTGTTTATTCTCCTCCTCATCCACTATTTATTTATTAACATGTTCCAAGAATTTGCCATTTTATAGTTAATAGTAAATGGTCCTGGACAATGATGACTATTTCTATAATAAGCATTTCTGATCCCAGCAATATTCTTGAAAAGAAAGACAAATGCTTGTGAATTTCAGCTCACGTGCACAATTTTAAAGCATTCAGAACTACCTTGGATTTCTTTCGAACATTAAATGCTGGAGTCGGTTATCAGCTTAATCATAGGATCCAAAGTCTTTAAGGAATCACTGAAGATGGTCTCGTCCACCTTCCCTGTTTAGACAGGGGAACAGACATATTATTCCTGTGAGCTTCAGTTTCTCTGTTAATATAATGAGTAGACAGTGTTTGACGTTTTTCCAAGGGTTTCTATGATTTAAAAATTTAAGTTTGTTATAGTGTCACACTTCCTTTAAATACCAAATCACAATGGTTGAATCTCATTCTTCATGATCTCAGGAAATCCACATGTTGACTATGTTTCCTTCATCAAGTATTTCAACAAATACCTGAGAAATATCTAATATGTTCCACAAATCTATCCTGTTTGACATTTGCCATTTTAGCCAGCAACTTGCTCTGGACCACAGGCTAAGGCCCATTCTATTGCTGTTCTCTTTTTGTCTTTCGTAAGCCACCTTCTTGCAGGTATCTTCACTCCCCTGGACCACTGTACATTATTTTTAACAAAGACAGCACTATAACTTTTAATGAGAATTTCCTAAGGTTTTAAGGATAATGAAGTGCAAGTCCAGTGAAGGATGACTATTTGATTCTTGTGCATTCATCCCCAGGTCCAAGCCTCTCCACTGGGGTTCTCTACTAGGTTCCGCTTCCTTTAGTGTCTTTGCTTGGCTTTAATGTAGTCATGGTATATGACTATGAAAAAGGAACTAGTTTAGTTGTCCCAAAGTGTGTACCTGAAACACATTTACCACACCCGATATAATACTTATATTAAGTTCCCATGGCTGTTGCAACAAATGACTACAAACTTGGTGGTTTAAAACAACAGAAATGTATTCCCTCATAGTTCAGGAGGCCAGAAGTCCAAAATCAGCATCTCTGAGCAGAAATCCAGGTGTCAGCAGGGCATCACTCCCTCTGGAGGCTCTAGGGAAGAATTGTTTCTTGCCTCTTCCAGCTTCTGCTAGCTATCTGCTTTCTTGTCTTGTGGCTGTATCACTCTAATCTCTGCCTACATGGTCACATTGCTTCCTCCTCTTCTGTCTGTGTCCAATCTCCCTCAGCTTCTATAATTTTGACACCATTCCAATGTGGTGTTTTACCCCATACCCCAAGCAATTCTCTAACTACAATTCAACTAAATTCTGACACTATCTCCCTGAAGATGGAGCGAGATCCCACAGGTTAAGGGCTCAGTCCTACAAGACTACGATCCTTGCACCCCTTTATCCCCATTTCAGGTGCCAACTACAAGTCCAGGTTGTCACCTATACTTCTTTCTGACCAACTTCTCTTTGGGTTTGATTAATTTTCTAGAGTGGCTCACAGAACTCAGAGAAACATTTTACTTACTAGATCACCCATTTACTATAAAAGGATATGACACAGGAACAGCCAGATGGAAGAGACACATAAGGCAAGGTATGTGGGAAGGGTCTTGAGGCTTTTACTCCCTTGTCCAGCATCTCCATGTGTTCACCGACCCAGAAGCTGTCCCTTTGGGTTTTTATTGAAAGTTTCATTACAGTGGCATGTTCGATATACCTTATTGGCTACTGGTGACTGAATTCAATATACAACACCTCTGTCCTCCTGGAAAGTGTAGAAATTTCAGCCCCATCCCTATAATTACAAGGTTGGTTCCTCTGGCAACCAGCCCCCATTTTTAGATAACCTAGGGACTTTCCAAAAGTCACCTCATTCATAGAACAAAAGACACATTTATTGCTCTTCTCACAGGAAATTCTAAGGGTTTTTGGAACTCTCTGACAGGAATAGGGACTAAGACCAAATAAATATTTCTTATTGAAAATCACAATACCACAGCCTATCTTATATGAATTCATATTGTGTCATTTAGGGCCTACCTGGATAGTACAGAGTAATCTCTCTGTCTCAAGATTCTTAATTTAATCACATCTGCAAAGGCCCTTTCCAATAAGACAACGTTTACAGGTTTCAGAGATTAGGACCTAATTACCTCTGGGAGTCATTATTCAGCCTACTACAGTAGTCTGAGGTGCTAGTCTTCAAACATTTCCAATTTGTAATCTTCTGGACAACAGGAATCCTGCATTACCTGGCTTCCTTTGGTTGGTCAGGAGATGTGACAGATAAGTAAATGTAAAGTAATTTTCCCTATCCATAGTTTCATTTTCCATGGTTTCAGTTAACCAAATTCAGCTGAGTTCTGAAAATATTAAAGGGAAAATTCCAGAAATAATTCATAAGTTTTAAATTACGTGGCATTCTGAGCAGTGTGATGAATTCTCACGTCGTTCTGAGTAGCATAAGAAAATCTCGCGCTGTTCTAAGTAACATGATGAAATCCCGCGTGGTCCCTCGCGAGAGATCACTCTCCATGCTATATATGCTCCAGCCCGTTAGTCAGATCCACTGCCTCGGTATTGCAGTGCTTACATTCAAATAACCCTTATTTTTCTTAATAATGGCCCCAAAGCATGAGATAGTGATGCTGGCAATTCGGATATGCCAAAGAAAAGCCATAATGTTCTTCCTCCAAGTGAAAAGGTGAGTACAAGTACAATAAGTATTTAAAGAGAGACCACATTCACCTAACTTTTATTACTTTTATTGTTATAATTGTTCTAATTTGTTATTAGTTATTTTTATTAATTTCTTACTATGCCTAATTTATAAATTAAAATTATTTGTATATATATAGGACAAAGCATAGTGTACGTAGGGTTCGGTGCTCTCCTTAGTTTGTTTCAGGCATCTACTTGGAACATGTTCTCATGGATAAGGGGGACTACTGTAGCTTGTATCACTTCTAGGCTAGAGCATTTAACTACTAGTGCAAGACATCAAAAGCTCAATTCCCTCTGCTGCGAGCACAGTAATTTTTGGTATGGTGGATGTACTCTCCACCTGATTGCAGAGAAAGGATACAAGGAGCAGTGCCCCTCACTGACCAGCAGTAACATAAAGGATGAGCAAGAAGATATAGCTCTGCTGTTAAAAGTCACTAAATTTAGGAATTTTTTATTTTTGGTTTTGATTTTGTTTAACTGTAGTATAACTTAACTTATCTTGATTGAGACACCCAGAATCTAAGTCTCAACAACCTGAAGGCCAGAGAAAGAAAACAGTTTTCCTTTCACCAGTCTAAAACTTGCCTCCCAAATAATTAAAAGCAGGAAATTTCACTGTCCATTTTCACCATGAAAAATTGTACCCTCAAAACTCACATCAGAACTCAATAACTGATCATCAGTACATTTCCTAAAACATGGGTCATGTCATCTTTTTATTAATAACAGTTTTATTAAGATATGATCAGATATACTTCACGTATCAAAAATGCACTCTTTTAACATATATAGTAACTTAGCATTTTTTAGTATATTTATAGAGTTGTGCAACCTTGGCCACTATCTAATTTTAGAACATTTTTACCACCCCCGAAAGAAATTCTGTTCCCATTTGCAGTTCCTTTGCATTTCTGCTCTGCTCTCAGCATCCGGCAACATCTACTTTGTCTCTATGGATTCGCCTATTCTGGATATTTTATATAAATGAGATTATACACTATATGGTCTTTTGCAACTGGCTGCTTTAACATAATGTCTTTAAGGTTCATCCGTGTCATAACGTGTATCAGTACTTCATTTCTTTTCATGGAAGAATAATATTCTACTGTATGGCTAAACCACAATTTGTTTATTCATTAGTTAGTGGACATTGAGTTGTTTCTACTTTTTGGCTATTAAGAATAATGTTGCTGTGAATGTTTGTATACAAGTTTTGTGCAGATATATGTTTTTAATTCCAGGTCATTCTATTTTGGAATTCCATGTGGACCATAAACAGTCCAGTGTAGTCCCTTTTCAAAATCTTTCTTCCAGTTTGATATAATGAGACTACATATCTCTAGTAGTTTCCTATAAGTGCTGTAAAAAATTACCACAATTTGGGCTTAAAATAACACAAATTAATCTTATAGTTCAGGGATCAGAGGTCCAAAATGGATCTCCTTGGGCTGAAATCAAGGTATTGACAATTTCTGGATAGTTTCTTTGCCTTTACTAGCTTCTTTAAGATGCCAGCATTCCTTGGCTTTTGCCCTTCTTCCACCTTCAAAGCTAGCAGTCTTTCTCAGACTACACCACTGTAACTCTGTCTCTTTTGTCCCCTTCTTCCACATTTGAACCCTCCTGAATAATTTAGGATAATCTCCCTATTTTGGGGTCAGCTGATTAGCTACCTGAATTCCAACTGCAACCTTAATTCCTCCTTACCACTAACCTAGCATGTTCACAGATTCTAGCACAGATACTGCTGGAGGGCATTGTTTTGCCTACCACAATACCTTTTTAGCTGTCTTGGAGTCTGCTCCCAATCCTTTGGATACAACTGAATACACACGCACTCACACACACACACACTCTCACTCACTCACTCACAGCCAAAGCAATAAAATACAGATGCAAGACAGTATAAACCAATACCTAAAAAAGAGAAAAAAAACCTATGTGGTGAGAATGCAAAATGATACAGTCACTTTAGAAGATAGTGTGGCAGTTTTTTTCATAATACTAAAAAAACTCTTACCATGTGATCTAGCAATCATGCTCCATAGTATTTACCCAAATGAGTTGAAAACGTATGACCATACATCAGCCTGCAGCTTTATTCATAAATGTCAAAACTTGGAAGCAACTGAGATGTCCTTTAGTAAGTGAATGAGTTAACAAATTGTGGTACATCTAGGCTATGAAATATTATTCAGTGATAAAATGAGCTACTAAAAAAGTGAAAACATATAGAGGTAACTTAAATGGATGTTGCTAAGTGAAACTTAAATGCATATTGCTAAGTGAAAGAAACCAATCTGAAAATGTTCCATATTGTATGATACCACCTATATGACATTCTGGAAAGGAAAAAAATATGGAGATGGTGAAAAGATCAGTGCTTGCTAGGAGTTCGGGGAGAGGAAGTGAGGAAGTGGAGCACAGGGAATTTGGGGGGCAACGAAACTCTTCTCTATAATACTATGATGGTAGAAATATGTCATAATACATTTGTCAAAAACCCATAGAATGTCTAACAAGAAGATTAAACCTAATGTAAACTGTAGACTTAAGTAATAATAACATATCAATGTTGGCTCATCAATTGTAACAAATGTACCACACTAAGGCAAAATGTTAATAATATTAAAAGAATGTGTAGAGGGGTAAGAGGATATATACGAACTCTACACTTTCTACTCAATTTTCTATAAACCTAAAACTGCTCTAAATAATTAGTTTTATTAATGATTTTAAAAAATTCAATCCACAGAGATGCATTTTGTCCTCAATAAAGGTAAGGTTTCACATTATTTCTCAGAAAAATTTAGCTCCTTAGATATGCCTTTCTCAAATCTCTGGGTTTCAGAAATCTTTCTTTCATACTTACAACTAAAATCCCATTGGGGTAGTTTTCCCCAAACAAAAATCGATTGGCTTCAAAAATAAATTTTAGTTTTTACAGAATCAACTCATTAAAAATTTCAAACATTCTTTCCAATGTCAGTTGCCGTCACCCTGGCCCTTCTTATAATATTGTTAAGAAATTCAAAAAATGGTCTCTGTGCTTAGTAGCTATTTATATATGTTGAAATTCAGAGGAATTTCATTTTAGATAACAGTCATTGTACATTTAATCTCAAAGTAAGTTATTTTTGCACTTCTTAAGTCATCCTCAGACCCTTCCCCCTCCCCCAGGGGTTTGTTCCTTTAGGAAATAAAAGATGTCTCTCCAGTGAATACTGAAATAGAAGTCTGAGCACTGCTATCATTTCCTGTTTTTCTGTGAGGATTTCTAGCAGGTCAAACTTGCTCATCATTAACACTTCTATTCAAAAATTATGAAAATTCAAGTCAATCACCAAGAAAGTGTGTTTACTTAAATCTTAGGCAAGATTCTGGGCTGGGAATGAAGACATAATCTTAGGAAAGATTAAAAAAAGAATTTACAATTAGTTAAATTAAAAAACAGCCCAATATGGTCAATCTTTTGTATTGAGCATACCACAATTAGGAATCTTAAATAACTATCAAGATTTGTGAAGTGTCTGTAATTCTATCCTATTTATAAGCTAAGAAGCCTGTCAAAATTTCATGGATGCTGGCAGAAAATATGAGACTTCTGGGTCAGAGACAGAGGACTTTATATGAATGGCACAGCAAGGCACAACAAGTAGAATGAGTATGAGCATATTTGTGTCAGTTTTCCTTATCCCTAAGTCCCACAGTGACGACACAGATGGGCTTACTTAGATGGATATAGTAGGTTGTGTTACAGGAGAGCCTCTTGAGCTTAGGGAACCCCAATTTTTTATAATGACCAAGAAGCATATTAGCCCTTTACTCTAGAGGAAGACACTAGCTTCCAAGGCTGTAGACAAACCTACCTTATGCTCGGGAGGAAGACATTATCTGTGTCTTCCTGGGATTATCACTATATAAACATCTTTGAAAGGACATTCTGGAAAAAAAAAAAAGGCAGAGTGCCTGGCTTATAACACATGCAGAAACCTGTGATCCATGGAGAGTTGTCTACTAACCTTTTCCTAAAGTCTCTTACTATACTCTACTCCATATAATAAGGTGATTTTATTGATCTGGCAAATCCACACCCATTTTTAATATGTGTTTTGGGTGTTCCTCCCTATCACAGGCAGTGATTTGTCCAGCAGCATCTAAATTCTCACCTAGTGTCCCATACAACTAAAGTCTGGTTAGTGATATAGTCTGATTATAGATGAATTCAAGCTAATAGCCACATGTGGGCATTTAACTAGTAACCTTGACCTCGGTTCGCTGAGCTAGAAACCATCTATTAGATTAAGCCAGACACTGGGAGCAATCATGGATTCCTCCATTGCCTGCCCTAGTCCTCATGTTTAATCAGTCACTAATCCCATCGAGACAACTCCTGGATCAAACTATCCTCTCCAGTCCTAGTCTTCTGCTATAGTTCATGTCCTCTTCTTACCTTGCTAGATTTATTATAATTGTCTCTCTCTCTTCTTGTTGGCTCTCTTTCCAGCCTTGTCCAACTCTAATCTACCATTCACACAGCTGCCAGAATAAACTTCTAAAATGCAAATCTAAATATGCTACTTCTGTACTGAAAAATCTATAATATCTCACAGACTACAGGATAAATTTCAAACTTCTTAGCATGGAACATGTATCTTTCCATACTTTGGTTCTTGATTAAAATTTTAGACACGGCCCTCATTGTACCCTGTCTTACTCCTCTAGCACTTTCATCTACCAAATAGAGATAATAATATTATCTACTTCCTAGGTTGCTATAAGAGATTATATGTGTTAATACATGTTAATTGATTAGGACAATGGCTAATAATGATTGCTCAAAAAGTGTAATTAGAAAAATAATTCTCTAGCCACATCTAACTGCTATGACCTTTTCCAATAGGCCAGATCAACCATTATGAGCTTTCTGAGGACTCTTTGAATATTTTATTATCTTGAACACTTGACTTTTTCTCATTACCGAACCTATAATAAATGATCGCTCTTTTTTTTTTTTTTTTTTTTTTTCCTGAATGCTTCCAGTCTACTCTCCCTACTGCATAGAAAATTTAGGAGACAGGGTTTATGTTTTACCCATTGTTGGATTCCTAACACTATCCCATTGTCTGGCACATAGAAATCATTTTAAAAATGTTTGTTGAACAGTGAATGGTATGCTTTTTCTGTTTTAATTGATACAAATGGAATATGACCAGCAGATCTTTCCATGCTCTTCTCATGTCTTTAGGTTTTGTAGCTATAGCCATTACTTACAGGTCTTCTGTCTGTCCTTGTTCTTTTTCTCCTTAAGATACCTATTCACAAACCCAACAGTTTCTGATCATCACATTTTAGGGTTCACCCTGCTCCCCTCCCCTCACCACTGTGGCTAGAAGTATTATTTCATATGAATAATTCATGCTCTTTTCTGATGGTTAGGCAGGATTTTAGGTACAAATTTTTGAGTTAGTCCAGAAACTCAGTGTAGAAATGTCTCACCTTATAAGATCCATTTACTTAGGATTTAAGTGAAAGGAAGGTGTTATTTCTTTGCTGCTGCACTTTATCTCACTACCCCTTCTTGTTATTTTTCGTTTTTATATGTAGTTTTCCACATATGTCAAAAATAAAAATAAAACAAAAACATAGTCAAAGAATCCCTATGTATTTAATTATCTTTAAGAGTACATGATTTTGATTATTTTGTTAAGGTGGTATCCGCTAGCTTTCTCTGTTGGAAAGCTACTATTTCTTCTTTTGTAATTAATAAGTATTTATAGGAAAATACTTTGAGACTATATAAATTATCTGTTTCTCTTCAAACATTTGCTCACTCAGTATCTATTGACAATTCTTGCCTGGATCAATTATTTCTGTGATGTTTGCAAAAGTGATGATTTTCAAGCTCACATCATGCACCTCTTATATGATACATTAAAAAGGACCAAACATCATCACATATGTTCCTACCAAAAATACATAACTTGAATCTAAAAACATAAGAAACATCAGACAAGCCAAAATCGAGGCTTGTCTAGAAAAGAAATGGCATGTAATCTCAAAAATATCAATGTCATGAAAGACAAAAAAAGACTGAGGAATTATCATAGACCAAAGGAGCCCTAAGAGACATGACAATTAAATGCAATGTACTTTGGATTGGTTACTGAACCAGAGAAATTTGCTGTAAAGGACATTACTGGGCAATTGATGACATTGGGATATTGACTATGGATTGGATAATAATGTGTCAATGTTAAATTTCAAAAATATGGTAATTGCATTGTGGTTATATGAGGAGAATATCATTGCTTAAGAAATGCATAATGAATATTAAAGAGTAATTAGGGTGCTGTAGGCAACTTCCTCTTAAATGGTTCAGAAAAAGATATGCATATATTTAATTAAAAGAAGAATGATAAGACAAATATGGCAAAATATTAACAATGAGTAAATTTAAAGAAAGTATCCATGGGAGCTCTTTGAATTATTCTTGCAATTTTTCTTTTAAGTTCAAAATTATTAAAATAAAGTTAAGCTATTGCTCTTCATAAAAAAGATTACATAATTTTATGATGATAGATATTTGTTGCTATTTTTTGAATATGACAAAGCTTTCTTAAATACTATATTAGAAGTGTGTTCTCCTTTTGGTTTATATTTCTTAACTGCAAGAAACTTCTCTGTATATGTACTCTCCAATTGCAGAGAAGCCCCTACTTCACAAAATCAAAATAAGTGAGGATGTATAGAAATAGTGGCACAATCAGGCGTTTGGTAACCTGCAGCATTGAACATTGCAATTCACGATTCACGAACATCTCTAAAACTCCAATTATCTTTACTTTCCCTTAGCAGCTTGTGTTCATTGACCTCTCGCCTGAAGATTATGCTATTGCTATTCACAGGACTTAGGTTTTTTTCTATCTCTGATTCCCTCTAGTACATCTGTTCTCCTTGTGTGTCTTGCAGTCAACATTTCTCAAAGAAAGTTTTGAACAGGTTACTTAGTTACTGTCTATTACTGAGTGTTATGGTTAGTCAGAGTTTTCCCCTCAGTCCATCTCATAGGCAGCTGGACTCCCTTTTCTTGAGCTCAGCATCCCAATTTGATACACATCAGAATCAACCAAACTAAAGATTCATAGCAGCCTCAACAACAGAGATGGTATTCTATGTTACAGCATGATTCGTGTCCCAATGAGCTATGGTCTGTATGTCATATTCATAGAACACAAGCAAAAGGAACCCATGAGAAAGAAATCATCTGAGGTCAACTTCTTCAGAGGGAACATTACCTTTTTCCTCATTCAGGAGTGTTAGAGGAAACAAAAATAAGCCAGTGCCTATCTGAGTAAATCTATACATCCCTCATAGGAAAAAACCAAATGTACTTTCTTTAAGCCACAGGGCAGGTATTAAGAAAGCATTGTCATTTGTTCCATGGAGCACATAGAATTTGAAGTCGAGAAGATTGACTCCTGTTCCTACACTATCACTACTGGCTACATGGCTTTGTAAAAGTAACTTGTCTGAATCTTGATTTCCTCATTGGCAAAATGAAAATGACAGTAGTAGCTTGTCGAATGATTACATTACCCTATGAGAAGGTTGCTATGGGGTTTAAGTTGATGCATGTAAAGCATTTAGCATAGTATTTGACACATAATAAGAGGTAGGTAAATGATAATTATTATTATTATAAAATCCACTATAGAGCTACTGCAAATATGCAGCAAAGGGCAGTATATAAAACTTTTGGTAAGTTAATTAATTTGTGGGTATGAGGAACTGCCCTGTATTTTTAGTTTCTTTGCTTACTGGTTCCATGTGTGTGTTTGTGTATGTGTGTGTGTGTGTGTGTGTGTGTGTGCATGTGCGTGCGCGTGTGTGTGTGTGTGTGTGTGTGTGTGTGTGAGTATTTTTACTTTGGAATAGTTTTACTCACTAGAATTTGCAGTTCTCATTTATCCTTTACCCAATGATAATATCTTGTATAACTGTAGTATACTGTCTAAACCAAGAAACTGACATTGTAAGAAACTTTTAACTATAGACTTTATTTGGATTTCACCAATTAATTTTTTCCTATTTCTTCCAATTCTCTCTCCAATCCACTTCTTTCCCTTCTTCCTAATGCATTTCTAGTTCACAGGTGACATATTCTAAACTTGGAATTAACAAAGATGAAGCATCCTATATCATTGTACAGTATCATCGAATGTTTTGTGATCCCTCTGTTGTAGTAGTCATCATTCTCCTAGAAATATGGGCTGAAACCTTCATTTAAAACACTGGTTCTTCTTGACATACAAGAAGGATATATTCTTGAGGAACAGCCAATCTTTCTAAAGGTACATAGGGCAAAATTCGCTTGGAATATAATGATGAAGAATATTATTACATCAGCACATTTGTCACTACATCTGGTTAATTTTACAACAGCACTTGAATGTAATGATCTTCTAAAGTTTGATAACTCTGCCTCTAAAAGGATAGGAGGCACTGTAGGGTTCAGTGAGTTGGATACCAGGAGCCACAATATTTGCTTCCTAATCCCTGTGGACTGATGGGAATAACCTCTAACCAGCCCTAACACTCTGTTCTGCATGCTATACCAGGATTACACTAAATGCAGATTCAGTAAAGAAAGGCCTTTAGCTCTGAGAACTATCTAGGGAAAGAAAGGATGCCATTTGTTCCTATTCACAGGCAACTGTCATGCTACAATGTCTTGCAATGCCTGGTTTGTATAGTATATTGGGAGACCCATTATTACTAGTCATCATGTGTTGACATCCATAAAATACCTAAGTAGTCAAAGTTATTCCTAACTTAAGTAGGTCAAACGGCTGAGTCTGGAAGTTCCTACAGGTCCTTGTCAATGAGAAATGTCCCATGGTAACTATTGTTTCTCAAGAGCAATATCTGAATTTTAAAAAGTCACATTACAAAATAGCTGTGACATTACAGAGGCTATCATAACTCTTACTGACACTGAAGGAAAACTGGTAATTTAAAAGAGTTTATATTGTTCATGTGTGTGTCAATGTTTCGAATATTAAACAGTATCAATTATGATGCTTATTTTTTAAAATCTTAATGTGTCAGGTATTTTGTTAATTGTCAATCTACATTTTTGTTAAATCGTGAATGGGGGTTGGGAGCAAGTATCTCCAGAATGTGTCACCCTAACATGAAGGTTATTTCTGAGCTGAAAGCAATTAAAGCCCAACAAACTCAAGAAGTTTCTTTTTTCTCCCCCTTTCCTCCTTAAATAGATTTAGATAGAAAAATCTGCTTCAAGAAGGAAACTTTAGCATATTTGCCTTAGTATATTCACCTTAGCGTATTTACTTTACCACATATGAATTAAGTGTGGCACTCAGGGAGGATCCGAGCAAAAATCTGTTCCACCAGGTTCTCCTTTGTTCTATTGTTTCTAGGTGGCCTTGCAAGAATTTGTTTACAAAATGTTTGTTCTTTTGCATCTACTTGTGAATTGCCTGCTTCCCTCTCCTTAGTCCAAAATTACGTATATACCTCTTTTTGCCTTACTATCTTTGGCATTTTCATGCTTATGTGAATGTTCTCTGTGCTCATATCAAAATTTGATTTTCTCCTGTTAATCTACTGTATGTCATGTGAATTATTTGACCAGTCAGAAGAACTAAAGGTTTAAGGAAAAAGTTTTCCTGGTCTTGACATGGGTAAACTCATGAAACATTGCATTCGTAATCTCTAATGAAATTAAACTACGTTGTCAATTTCTCGACTATTCATATATTTACCTTTGGACTCATGATCTAGGCCTGTATAGATCCTTAAAACTTTTCTGCAGATCCTTTGAATCTGTTTTGTTTTGTTTCGTTTTGCTTTTTATTTTTAAACAATTATAGACTCACAGAAAGTTTCAAAAATAGTGCAGAGAACCCTGGGTACTCTTTACCCAGCTTCTCCCAATGGCAATACTTCACATAAGATGTAATATCGAAACCAAGAAACTGACACTGGTACAATCCAATACAAAACTGAATAGTATTCAGATTTCTTTAGTTTTTACATGCATTTGTTAGTGTGTGTGTATGTGTTTCTATATATTTTTATCCTATGTATTGACTCATGCACTCATCACTTCAATCAAGATACAGAACTGTTTTATCAGCACTCAGAAACTCCCTTGTGCTACCCCTCACCCAGCAATCCCACCCCCTGGTGTGATCATAATGCCTTATTTACTGTCTCTGTTCTCTTACACTAATCTAAGTGTCTCTCTTCCCCCAGAAAAATTCAAGCTGTAAATATATTTTGAAAGTTCCTACTCATTGGAGTTAGCGTAGTCTTTGACTTATATCTATTAACCAGGTAGTTTCTACTTGGAATAATACTTAACTCAAAATTTTTATTTTACAGTGCTTTTAAACACTGATGCAATGATTTTTACCTTTTAAAGGGTAGATATTAAGTAATTTCCTCTAATGCAAAGAACTGTCTTTGGAAAAATACATAAAGAAGTGACAGGGGCAATAGATAAGCCTCAGAGAGTGAGTGTGAGTTGATGCCAGAACTTCTGAGGGAGGGAAGAAGTCCTCTATGTGAGACTAGGGCAGGAGATTGTTGTGTTGCATCTCAAAGGGTAAGAGAAGTGGGTAGCTGTAGTTCATGCTTTAGGATGTAGATTATAAATAATCTAATTCCCTTTAAATTATTTATATTGCTATAGTTTGAGCCCCTCTTTCATCTTAGTCCAGCATTCTTTAGTAAAGTCTGTTAAACTTGTGTTTATTCACTTTGTTCATGTATTCACTTATTCAGCAAATCATAATTGAACACCTTCAATGTTCATGACATATTTTAGGTTTTGAAGTTACAGCAATGAATATGCCTAAACCATTATCTCATGTAGCACAGCCTAGTTTCAGAGAGAGAGAGACAATAAACAGAGTAATAAATATGCAACATGTTTGCCACTATCAAATATTATGAAGAACAATAGAGCAGGGTATTGGGTAGAGAGTGAGAGGGGTGTGTGTGTTAGTTTAGATGGGACAGTCACCAGTGATGTGAATGAAGTGAGGGCACAACCTGTGCAGGTGTCTGCAAGAATAGTTTTCTAGACAGAGGGAACCCCAAGCGTAAAGGTCCTTGAGAAAGAAGTCGACTTGGTGTGTTTGAGAAATAAAAAACAGGTTAGTGTGCCTTGAAAGCAGTAAAAAATGGAGAGTTTTCAGAAATGATGTGCATGATTGTTGCAGAAAATAAGAAAAGACTGAGTTGCATGCAGTGAAGCGAGTGGAACAGAAGAAACTTCTAGACCTGAAAGTCGTGCTGGTTCTGAGAATATAAGCCATTGTCTCCTTACCCTATCCCAGACACCTTAGGTACTACTTTGCGCTTCCAAAAATAAAGAAATTGGCGGGGGTTGAAGACATGTGTGCATCATTTTGGCAGGGCAAGGAGGTACTGACATATGGTTTCCTCAGATAAAACTCTCTAGAAATCCTTGAATCTTAATCAAAATTTTAACTTTTAGCTTTTTAAGAAGCTATTGTGTCACTATGGTGTTCTAGTCATTCTTTCATAAGGTTCATGAAATTCTGATAATCAAACCACTAGAATGTAAGCTATACGAGAGTGGCATCTTGGTCTATCTTGTTCCATACTCTCCAACCCCTACAAAAGTACCTGACATGTAATAGGAACTCAATAAATATTTGCCAAAGGAATGAAAATAACAATAAATTAATTATGCAGTTTTTGAAATCCAAACAGTGTACATACTCCTCCTTAAAGAAGTAAATTTGCTTATTTATTTAAAATTTTAATATCATGGGTAATTATGTGTAGGTGATTTTTCTCTAACCAGGAGGTGAGCAATACACAACCCATTATTTCATCTTGGCTTCCTCAGTAAAATATTTTTATGAAAAATATAATTCAATCATGGAACATCTGTAATAGCCTCCAATATTTTCAAGTAATAAAAGCTTAATTTAGATAGTCAATGTTGTCATCCAGACTTTGTGACATATTTTATTACTGAGATGTATCAGTTTGAATAGTGTCAATTTAAATTGAAAATATGCCAGGTTTATTAACACTAGCATTAACAGACTTTTTAATTAAGTTGCTGATTCTGTCAATAATAGAGTTTACTCTTGTTTCTGAAAAAGAGTTGTATAAGCATTTCTTTTTTATAACTTATTTCATAACTTTTATTTCTTATAGGTATAGAGTAGAGCAAAGTTTTAACAGATGTGTAAGAATCCAATCAAAATTTCATAATATGTTGTTTTATTGCCATAAAAATAAAGATTTTTGGTTTGTTCCTCAAACCATAAGTCTTGGTTATCAGAAACTTTAAATGAACTAAATTTCCTTTTTTAAATCTACAGATGGATCCTCTGGAATCCTGGATCTTGAATAGTTGGTTGATGCCATCTTCAAGATTTGTTTATAATATAGCTTTTGGTGTTCAAAGTTAAAATTACATTTCTCATGCTTTTGGTACTTGTAAGGATTTCTTCCTTTACTCTCTCATTTGTCCCAAATATACAATACAGAAATAGACTTACATTCATAAAGACTGGATGAGATATAATATTCCAGCCTTATCATGTAATTCAGATACCCCCATCAAAAAGCAGAACTGGAAGGAATAGTACTTAAAAGATTCCCGCTAATTAAATATTGGAGCCATGTAGTCCAAATGAGAATTTTTTCCTAAGATATGCTGCCATTAACATTGATTGACCTGTCTGTCGGTATTTTGTTCTATACCAAATCAAAATTTGGGGTGTTAGAAATTTTGTCTTCCTGTGCTGAATGATTTGATTCAGATCTTCAAGTCTAAAGTTAGATTAGTTCTAGCTTATATAACCTTAGCATTGTTTTTATGTTTCTTTCATCAATTATCATTTCATATATCAACTTGGTCTTTTGTTCCCAATCCTTGTTCAAAGGTATAGATTCCTTTGAAGAGAAAAACACATGCTGATTTTTAAGGGAATACTATCTCTTCTAAGAAGACACACATCTATTTTAATTTTTAATCCATTCAGTCATAGCTTCTACCAAGGAGTCAATTTAGCCGATCCGCAGATTGATTGCAAAAATGTTTCCAAATTCTCTACCCCTACCTCTGTCCTTGCTCTTTGCTCTCTCATCAAGAAATAAATTCTATTTCCCTTGAAGCTGAACTTGTGACTTGCTTTGACCAATTAGAACACAGAAAAAGTGACAGCGTGTGAGTTCTGAGACTGAGTCTTATGGACTTCTGTTTTCTTCAGACCCCTCACTGTGTGAACAGTAGCCTGCTGGAAGATGAAAGACCATGTGCAGCAAGGACATCCTAGACCTGCCCACTTGCCCCCTAAGTGCAGATGCATGAGCAAGCTTACCTGAGATCAGCAGAACCTGGAGCAGAGCACCAGAACCACCCAACTAACTCATAGATTTGTGAGTAAAATAAATGTTTTTTCTTGTTTGCCACTGAGGTTTGGTGGTTGCTCATTACATGGTATTATTGTGACAATAGACAACTAAGATAGCCCTTAATATTTCTTGTTACTTTTGTTTGATTGGCTGCAAAGATTCTTGAAGGGTGATGCTAATCGAGCAAGTAGTATTGAGTTCTATGTGCCTAACATTGTTTCCAGACTATTGCAGGGGCTCCAGAAGTAGTTGTGTACTGAATATATGAATAAGTAAATTAATCATCAAACACACTATACTTGGTACCATGTGAGAGACATTTCTTTGGCTAAAGAAGTTTACATTTGCACAAATGCTAAAAATTAGGAATAACTTTCCATATAAGTCTCACAGGAAGGCTTCATATTAAACTTTCCTGGAGGGCCAAAACACTCCCATGTCCTCGGGGCTTCAGGCAGAGCTAGTGTTGGTGCTACCAGACTTGTGGCTGCTCTATTTTGTCCTGTTCTTTGGTCTCCATGGTTCCCATGAGTGAGTGTCCTGGGTGCATGCCCCTTTTCAGTCTAATGGCCATCTCTTTTGCCTTGCCTGTGCATGTCTTGGTCCACTTCATTTCAGAAGCAACTTGTGATTTCTACATTGCATTGTCTGCCCTACCACACTTCTCATTTGGACCTGAGTTTATACCCTGGCTCTGTCGGGATCACTGGCAACTATTCCTTACTTCCTGAGGTCTGCTAATTTCTGCTAAGACAGGCCTCTTTCTCGACACTCACCCCACTCCTACCCCACATTCATTGTCTACATTATCCTTAAAATAACTCTCCAAAATGAGTATTATTTAAACTGAACACACAGGTTCGGAGAGGTATTGATACTTGTCTCAGATAACACTGTTAGTAAGTAATGGGGGAGTAGAAACTAGTCTGACTCCATGGCCTGTGCCCTAAATCTTTGCACTCTCAACCACACTCTGCTGCTTCCTTGTTTACTACCACATGCAGTGCGACCATGAGCAAGCTATTTGACTGCTGTGGGTCTCTGGGTTTTGGTCTCCTCATTTTTAATACGAAGACATTGGTTTAGCATGGTTTATAATGGCTTGTCTAATTTCTATCATGACATCTTCTTTGACTCATGAATTACTCAAAAATATATTTTTCATTTTGCAAATACATTGACTTTTTAGATTAAAAATTGATTTCTTACTGTTTACCTCTTTTGCATTGTGGTTAGAGAAAATGATTTGTATGGGACCTGGTATCAAAAAATTTTGAGACTTGCTTTATTGACTAGCATGTGATGAATTTTCATGTATTTTCTGTCTGTAATGTTTGCTTTTTTTATCTTTTGGTTTAGGATTTTATATATGCTTATTAGCACAACTCAGTATTAGCTCTAATTATAGCCATTATGTGGGATATGGTTATCTTTGCTCCACCAAATACAATAAGGTCTAAGAAACTTATGTGTCTATTGATTTTGGCCATCTTGTCTACCCCAATAAAGAAAGGAGATCAGAAATAGTCACAGTTATATAAAACAGTCAACAGTATATAAATTTACAGTTTGCCTCCACCTCGCAGCTTCTTTAGGGTAGGCCTAAGCTGCAGAGAGCTGTCCTCACTTAGGTCACACCCTTGCTGGGGTATCCTGCATCTGATGACAAGGCTACACAGGGCTACAAGACCCAAACCAACACAAGAGAATGCTGCCAGCCTGAATGCCACCCAGGTTGGTGAGGCTGTGTCAGGCTGCTTCCCAGTCATCTCTTTCTGCCCAATCCTGTTTCCTCTCCTTTCTTTCACTGATGAAAACTCTAAGAAATATTCGTTACCCCAACTCATGTCTTCACATCTGTTCTTCTAGAGAATCCAAACTGTGACACCCCATGACTGCTATGCAATAACACAAATTCCGACGTGACACAATTGGAAAGTGACTCTCAAACCCACAGAACTTTCAATGGTTTAGCTGTTCAAGACCACCCTAGTTAAATTATTAACATTGCAGTAATGCAACTCTATATCTTACACCAGTGAGTGGTTTTTAGACTCTATTTATAGTGTTATAGTGAGTGTTTATTGTGTTGTGTTATTTTTATTTTACAATATTAATCAATACTTTAATCTTCCTTTCAATATATATATTTACTTTAAAAAAAAAAGAATTTTCCCTCAATGTCTCCACCAACAGCTAGGACCTAGACAGATATGCCAAGTGCCTTAGGGAAAGAGAAATGATGGCCTCTCTGTTTTCTTTCTCCCTCCTCAATTGGCTAACTGGAGCTTCAAACCTTCTCCAGGGTGAAAGCATGGAAAGGGCCATTCCCAAAGTAAACACTGCCCTGTGTTCCAGCCATTGGAGGACATGCAGTCACCTAGATGTTCACTAGGGACAGAATATTTATCATATCTAAGCACTCCAATTGAATTCCTAATTTAACATCTGTTCTCATACAGCTATTTCAGCTTTTGATGTGTTGTATTTGTCTGGTCTATTATTTTACATTCTTTTATTTTCAATTATGCTGTGTCTTTATCTCCTTGGGATGTCTCTTGTGAAAAGCATATAGGTGGATATTTTTAAATTCAATCTGTCAGTGTAGGTTTTTATATTGGCCAGCTTTCCTGACGATTCTTTTGGCAAGTATACATGAGTAGTTGCAGAACTCAAGACCTTTCATGGAGCAGTCATGGGGCTGGCAGAGGTTGCTGATGATAGCCTAATCTTTTTTTCTCCTTCATAAATCTCAGTCTGTCTACTTAATCAGCCTAGGTCCTCAGCCTTTTTATTGTCTTTTCTCAAAATTCAGAGAATGGTCTGATTAGTTCATTCATTCACATGGAAGCATCAAATAAGTGTCCACCTTCTTATGAGAAACTTGCATTCTAGCGGACAATTGACCTTCTGTTTGATTTAAAGCTAGAAAACACCTAAGTATTGACTGGGAAAGGTTTTTTGAGGTCTCCCAAAGAGAAATTTTACTCCAAAAATCTGCCTAGGCAAGAAAAACTAACTTTTGATATGTTTCTCCATTGGAGACTTCTTCAAGAAACAGACAGGTTTTTGATGTACTGTGATCAAAAAGATATAACATGATCAAAATATTAAAGTGAAAGAAATGAAGTAGACTATGAGATTGGAAGGCTTAGCTCTCTATGTTGGAAAACAAGACTACTATATCAATTAGAAAGCTTTTAGCTGCCAAGTAAACGATTTTCTAACTAGTGGATTAAGTCTTATAACATTTAGTTATTTGACATGACAAGGAATCTAGAGGTTGCAGTTTTGGAGTAGCAGTTCAAAAATGTCTTTAAAGTTCTTCTGTTTTACCATTGTCAGAATATTTTTTTTGGTCTTGATGCTTATGCCTCATGGTCACAAGATAGCTGCTGTAGTCCCAGTCATCATGGCTACATTCACAGGAAGGAAATAGCTTGTCAGAGAGGCAAAAAAGAACTCATTGCAGGGGTATATCCTTTTTACTAGAGAAAAAAATTATATTTGAAGAACACATCTTCTCCCTAGCAGACTTTCCCTTAGATCTCATTGTAGAAAACAGAATTAACTTTTAAAAAGAAAATATTCTGTTTTTATAAATTGCATTTGATAGGGAGACACTTTGCCAGTTCTTAATGTTCACAGGTAGGATGTGAATGGCAACTGGGACTCACCTAACTCAAGAAACTTACTACTGAAAACAGCACTCTAGCAAATAGTATATATGACATGGATATGCACAGACAAGTATAACAATTATTATAGGACAAATGGCTTGATTAGAATCAGCTAGTGGACTCAAGAAGCCACTCAGGGATATATAAAATAAAATGTTTGCCAGCTTTAAAAGAGAGTTTGAAACTTGATAAAGAATAAACTCCTTATAGTTTATTCTTCCCTTGCAAATGAAGGGAGAAGTCTTTGTCAACTTATTTCCAAGCAACCATAGAATTCTGACATAATCTTTATATTTCTCCCAAACCTCAAAACAAGGATAGCATTCAGAGCCCTTGACTGAGATCACTGTCTGCTCGATTAGTTGTATACAGCTTCAGAATCCTTCTCAACATAGTGGTTTAGGCAGCAATTGCTATTAGATCAGAGTTGGCACTCAGGATGACACCTAGCTTTTTTGTACCAATGGTGGTTTTGTAGTTTTAGGAAAAAACATAAATAGAGTTAGTTGTGATAGACAATGCACTTTTTACTTCATGCATCCATCCATTCATTTACCTAAAAAGAATGAGTCTCCTGATAAGTGTCAGGTACTTGGTTAAGACCTAGATATATGAAGTAAATTTATCATATAAAAACTGAACAGAAATAAAGCTTAAATTTTAGACTTAGCAGCACTGCCATTTAGTAAATATGAAATAATGAATAAATCTTAGATGTGCATTTTTATTTGATAGTCTCTTGGTTCAGAATGCTAAGCTGTCTGCATTCATTTTCCAATAAAGCCCTTTTGGAAAGACCTTGAAGAGAAATGAGGAATCCTGAAGTATTCAAATATTTTCTCTGTCCCCTTCAAAACAAAGGAAAACCAGACACAGCACTGTGTGCCAGAAACCAGCCTATAGAAGAAGACAGGTCGTCTGAGAGTATCTGTATCCTCTCTGAACAGCAAACCTAATGACTCCAGGTTGAGCCTAACTGTGCCTGAAGATGAAACAGTTGGGATGTGACAGTTTCGCATCAGTGGTTTGGGGCAGTAGCAGAAATGTGGGGATGGTGCACTTTGGAGAAGCTTGTCTGCTTTTTAACTTTGTGCCATGCTACTGCCACCGTGATTTTTTTTGACAGTCCCAGGGAAAGTGCAAGCAGAACTGACCTCTCATCAGCAGCTCTGTAACCGTGGGGCTCGTGCAGGCAGATTGGCATCTGCAGGCACATCTTTAGCAAGTTGGCAGCCTCCGTGCCCTTTGCAGGTTGCAATCAAACCTGCCTTCTACAGCAGCCTCTTTCTGGTTGATTAACTTTAATGTAATTTTAATTAAAAACCACAGTGTCAAAGGGTTTAGCTACTCGAGAAATGAGCACAGACTGCGGCCCAGTGGCAGCAGTCACTTGGAAAATGGAAATGTGTCTTGACAATGTTGTGCAGGGGCCAGATAAACAGGGTTGCTGCAGTGCTTCGCTCACACACAGGAAACAGGCACGGGGACATCAGAACCAAGAGGCCGGCTTGTACAGCAAGGGACTATTCTACTGTCTGAGTCTCAGGTGCCACCAATGTTTTTTAGACCTCGTTCAGTCCTGGCACGAAATACTCTCTACCATGGCTGGCTGTGACCATTCTGCTGTCCTCTTGGCACTTTAGCCTCTAAATCAACACACAAATCTGGGTTAAATATGAATCAAATTTCAGACAGAAAAAAAACAGCCAAGGTTTACTATATTATTCAACTGTAGAAATTATCCTTTTTTTCCCCCCATATATGTTTTATAGAAGACCAGGTATTTTAAATATTAGGAATAAACTTTTCTTTCAAGAAAAGGTTTCCTCTGACATATGATTCCTTGACTTCTTTACAAATAGTGCCAAAGAACGGAAACTAAATGATTTCTCCCAAAAAAGGTTGCTGCATTACTGGAATTGGAAGAATGAAAGGAAATAATCTTGCAGATATGTTGGTCATGCCAGGTTTAGAAAGTAGATTTTATCTGCTTGATCTTCTTGTGGATCAAAATATAAATTTTTTAAATATCTAATTAGCCTGAAGGTATTATCTTTTTCAATTCCTATTTCTCTTTAATTTTCTGGTTGATCTTAAATAATATGGAAAGCAGAAGACTGAAATGTGGTCTCATGTGGGAGAAGTATTTTATTAATGCCAATGGAATGAACGCCTCTATTCCATGCTGAAATGCCCTTTATTCTTCCTCAATGTAGCTAATTTTTCAGGGCACAACTCTCAGGAGAACACCTAGTGACGTCAATTCTTCAGAGGAGAATTTCCTCCACCAGGTTTGTGGGATGCTGGGGCTGCTTTGCTGACAGATGGGGCCGGTACAGGTGGGCCCAGCGCCATTTGAACAGAAGGGGCCCCTGGACCCTGACAGAGAGGATAGACAGAACGGTGGGGGAGAGTTTAGGGCAGTGGACAGGGAGGGGAGAGAGGAGGCATAGAGGATTTCTACACCGAATCCAGCAGAGAGGAAGAAAAGCAAAAACAAGCAGATGGGTGGACAGGGAGAGGTGATTTGAATTGTATAACTTGCTTAAGAGACTAATAAAAAAAACAGTCTCTGGGGAGAGGACTTCACTGCAGGCAATCTTGGAAAATTAGAAATGTATCTAAGATTGCCAAAGCAAAGGAAAAGACAAAGAAAATAAATATGAAATGAAGGTATAAAAGTGAATTGTGTGTCAGCTTGTGAAGTGAATCCTCTGCAGGCCCCTGTATGTGCCTAGGTAGTACCATTCTGTGGCTATTCCTCATGGTAAAAAAACAAAACACTATTATGGCTCTCGTCTTAATTGCTTTCTCTATTAAAAGACAAAATGCAATTTTGATTGTCAGTTCAACAGGTAATGTAATTGATCAGAATGGACTTGGAATGACCTTATACATTTACAAAGTTCCTATGATGGCTAATTCAGAGTAGGATCTACATTCGTTAAACCAGAGTATTCCAAAAATATCTTCCCTAGAATATATGTTTTTTAGTATATTTATATGCGTGTTTTGGGAAAATGGTTCTATGCTGAAATGAATGAGGGAATGCTTGTGTTACATGTCAAATAGATTTTTTTTTTTTTTTATTGCAGGACTTCTCAGGGCCTTCACGTGCTCTCACATGTGAAGCTTTTCTTCAATTCGGTTAGGGAGCACTTTTTGAAAAACATTTCTTGAAGTTAGTTTACAAAACATACATCTTTGAAAACAGAGTGGGGCAGTCTTGAACCAAACAGACACTGGGCCTTTTTCCTTGTCAAAGGGATTATCTGTGTGGGTACATTTGCTATGGATATGAATCTGCATTTGCATTGCAACATATTCAGCAGTCGGCTAAGGAGCCATCTTATATCTAATAATTTAAACCAAGACATTAAAAACACTCTACTTGCAGGTGACCACATCAGTGGCATTTTATTTTTAATCTTTTGCAGCAGATATTTTTAATTAAAAGGTTTATACGTAGTTAGAAGTGATAAAAAATAATTTCTAAAAGTTATGACCTAATCCCTAACCAGAATGGATTCTGGCCATATACACAGCTGTACCTATGTGTTCTTGTTGAATGCCAAGCTGGCTCCTGATTTTTTTGTCTTCATTTACAATTTATAATGTCCTCATTTACAATGCACAACAAATAAACCTTAATCTCCATGAGCACAGACAGGTGTATTTTTGCTCACTCTTGTGTCCGCAACATATATCATGTAGTCTGAATTCAACAAACATTATTAGAACTAATGGATTGCACCTCTGGCTAATTTTGGGTCCTAGTTTTGAAATCAGAAAGCATGAGACGCTTGCACCAAGCAATGTTGGAAATTATACCAGACATCGTTAGTTAAAATGATGTTTTCTTTGTATTTTGTTAGCTGTAATATCGAGCACTAGTTCCCTGTAAGTCACTCTGCTATAAACCCTGGGAGATAAAAATGAATGCAACAAGAGAGAGACCCTTTATGGAACAGACCAGTTGGTGGGTGTGACTTTAACACAAAAAGAATTAAACCATATTGGTGGGCAGGAAAAGAGGGAATGGGAATTGGGGACTGTGAAGTGAATATAGAATTAGCCACGTTCGGACTTAAGCTTCCAAATGGGAAAATGCACAACACTTAGGTTCCATTTCATACAAATAATCAATGTTGGATTTACATTGGTTGGGGACAGGAGAGCAAGCTAGAGGAAGAAGGGAAGGCATAGTTGATGTGGAAACTCAGTTCCTTCACATGAATACACAGAGCCCATGTCTTGGGAGATGACCTAAGACATGTGAAAGGAATTCACCAATTGTCCTGCTGGGTTGCAACAACAACTCCCACATTCACATAACATATTTTCTCACTACTTTAAAATCCATCATTGCACTTAATCCTCAGAACAGCTCGGGTGGAAGGTATATTTACTCTAATTTTATTATAATAGACAAGGAAATGGAGGATCTGACAGATTAAAGTCTTTATGGTCCTACAAGTAGTAGGCTCACCCTTGAGTAAAGTGGAACTTAAAACCAACTGGTCTGACTCTGAGTCTTCTGTTCTGAATCTTTTTCATCAGCACAACCACCTTGATGCAGTGGTTTTTTCTCTGTGCTGGAGGTCCCACCGTAGTGCTAAACACCTTCTTATGGTTGGTAAACAGTAATGATAACATCTATTTCTACTATTAAACATCTTACTTTGTGCCAGGCACTGCTTGGTGTGTTTTGTAAGTTATATACCTATCTGTGTCCTTACTTAAAATCTCCTGGATAGAATCAAGGTGTTATTCATCTTTGAATCTTAGAAAAATTTAAGAAGTAAATTTAGGACTATGAGGATACTACCACACAAACACTAATTTGATCTCTATTCTTGAGTAAAATTTTATTTTCATAAGCAGTTTAATTTTGTACTTCCAAAATTGTACAAAACTGACCCTCAGTTTCTGTTGGATTATAAATTTCATGAGGATAGAGAAATGTTCATCTTTTCTATTCCCTCATCTCCAGCATCTTTCTTGCCCTAGACTGTAGTAGATACTCAATAGTTTATCAGTGGATGACTAATGTTTTTTTTTTTTTATGATGAGATCTAATTTGGGTAAGTGCTAGAGGTAGAACAATTCTCCATTTCAAAACTTACTACAAAGCTCCAGTGTGGTACTTGCCTAAGAACAGACATATAGATCAATGGAATTGAATTATTGGGAGTTCAAAAATAAAGCCTTGCATTTATGGTCAATTGATTTTCAAAAAGACGACAAAAAATATTTAATGGGAAGAAATGATCTTTTTAACAAATGGTGCTGGAACAACTGAATATCCATTTGCAAAAGAATGAATTTGGACCCGACCTGCCAATATCTACAAAAGTTATCTCTGTGATCTTCCTTTTCAAAATCTATACCCCAGTGCAATCATGAGAAAAACATCAGACAAATTCTAATAGACAGACAAACTACTATGTACCTGACCAGTATTTTACAAAGTATCAAGGTCATCAAACACAAGGAAAGTCTAAGGAAGTGTCATAACCAAGAGTAGCCTAAGAAGACGTAATAACTCAATGTAATACTGAGGTATCCTGAATGGAGTTCTACAACAGAAAAAGGATGTTAGGTAAAAACTAAGGAAATCCAAAGAAGCAATTAAATTTAGTTAATAATAATGTATCAGTACCAGTTCATTAATTATAACAGTTGCTCCATACTAATATAAAATGTTAATAATAGGGGAAACTAGGTGTGAGTTCTATGGGAATTTTTCTATACTATTTGCTCAGTTTTTCTGTAAATCTAGAACTGTTTTAAAATTAATGAAAAAATGAATCAAAGACCTAAATGTAAGACCTAAATTGATATCTTTAAAGAAAACAGAGGCAGAAATATTTGTGGCCTTGGGTTAGATATTTTATTATAGATAAGATATCCAAAGCATAAACTGCAAAAGAAAAAATAAATAGAACATCATCAAATTTTCCTGTCCCGCTTCCTCTACTTCCTTGATGGTTTCTCCCAGGGTTGCTTCTGCAACAAACAGTGTACATATTAATCCTTGGCCCAGGATCTGCTTCTGGAAACCCTAACCTCAGATAGATCACCACTCTTCATGCTCCCCTCCCTTACCCCACTCACCCAGCCACTTCTTTAGCCTCATAGGATCTTGAATACCTAATGGCTTACCTTAACCACCAATAGATTGACTTTTTGTTTGCTTTCATGTGAAGTTTTTAACTTTATATAGATTTTTCTAATTCTAAAAGTAATATAGGCTCACTGAAAAACAAATCAGACAATAAACAAAAGTCAAAACCACTATGTATTTTGACTCCATGGCTGTTGACCTTCTAATTTTTGCTTTTGGCATTCACCCTGACACTGCTTCTGCTCTCACAGAGTTGAGGGCAGTCACCATCCCCACCCCTACTGGTGTTTCAGGGTTTTTACTGAGTTCTCAGAGAATTATTTGTAAGGCCCCTGTTTTTCACCTCAGGTTCCTTGAGTTCTCTACCCAGAAATACACTTCTTGCCTGACATACTACCACAAACTTCTAATCACAGCCTATCAACCATGCTTCTATGAAGTTATCTTTCCATTGATGAAAAAAAATAAAACCCTGATTCCTTTCGTCCTACACTCGGCATTATCTGAGGTCTGGCTGCTGCCTATGTGATTACACTCAGGCTTTGTATCAGTCTGTATTCCAAACATTCTCCAGTGCTTCTGTGTAAGAACTTCTACCAGTCTCAGAATACACCATGTTCTTTTAGGACTCTAGGCCATGTATATACTTTTTCATCTGTATATACTTTTTCAACTCTGACTTTTGCCTCCTTAACTTCCCCCAGGCAGAGGTGGTCTTTCCAGAACACCGAATTTCTAGAAAATGCTGTTCCTTTACTCTAGCTTTTGTCATATTTTATTGCCTTTTATCTGATTAATTTAATCTTGTCTAATCTAGTCTATTTTTAATTTTAAAAATGCTAGTCATAACACATGGAATTGATTTTCCGATCCCCAGCTTAAAAAACACCAATATCATGTATGTATTTTGAGGTCATAAGAGATTCCTTCTGATTCTTTTCCTTCACTGGGTGATCTTATGCCAAATTTCTCTAAACATTACTCTTCTGGTCTGTAAAATCAATGTTAATACTACTTTAAAATGGTGGAGAGAGTTAACAGATGATGTGGTCTGTGAGCCTGGAATCTAGTGGATAATAAATGTTAGTTGCTCATTCTCTCTCAAGCTTCTAAACCAACAGAGCCCAACTGAAGTTTATAGATTTTTAACAGTGAAAAATATTTTTCCTCATCCCTCGCCCTCTCAAGTTTGGTCAGAATTTTGATTAACCACTGATACTGCATTTTTAAATACTGTGTCTTCTGTGTCCAATGAATAGAGTCACTTACTTTTTGAACTACTCCGGTCAAATCTATTAGAATAGCACCTGCAACTTGTCAAAAAAGAAGAAAAAATTGTGATAGAGATTAAAAAACACTTTTTATTGAGGGGTTCGGGTGGCAAGGAGATTTATTATAACAATAAATATGACAGGGCCTGTACTTCTGCTTCTGCTCTCAAACTAACAATTTCCACACATAACTCTTTTTATTTGTAGAATATTTTTGAAAATTAGTCTTGGAAATAAAACAATACACAGAAGCATAGTTTCTCAAGCAGTAATTTGTTTTCTGTTTTAGAAGTAAAAGGAGAATATAAATGGGAATTCTTTCTCATAGCTGAGATTAGATAGATAGATAGATAGATAGATAGATAGATAGATAGATAGATAGATAGATAATCTCCCTGAGATAACTATATATCTCACATGAGCAATAACAGAAGATGGAGCCCACGCAAGAGTGCCTGATGTCCCATAATCCAGACAGACCAAAGAAGTGATGAAGATAAGCATTCTATTTCTGGGCATCCAAAATTCAGGCCTTCTGGGTCCTCTGGTTTTTGCTATGTTAATGCAGGCAGTCCCTGGTGCATAGTTCTTCTGTGCTGGTTGGCGTCTGCTGAACCTGAGGAGATTACAGCAGTGGTGGAGGAACGTCAGCTCCAGTCATTCCATACTTTGAGTTGCTGAATCCCAGGCTGGAAGGGGAGCCCAGGCTGGGAGGGGAGCCCTTCTATAGGTGTCCTATTGGTGAGCAAGAACTCAAATGTCTGTTGTCCTTTGATTCTCACACTGAGTCTTTCAACTTGGTCTTGTTCAATATCATTGTACCATAGTGAGTTTTTACTCCACAAGGAGTACTCTTCAATAATCTTGTAGGCAGGGTGCCATTTTCTTTTTCTGGTTACTCCTGACTTATCACACAGTGCTCCTTGCAAAGTGGCTCAATAAACATGGCTGATAATTAAGTCGTTCTTTCAACAAGTATTTATTGAGCATCTGGTGACCAAAACAAAGATTAAGTTACTATCGATCTTCAAATCACCAAGTCCCTTGACCATTCTTTACTGGTCATCCTCCCTTACCTTTGACACCTTATTGGCCTCTCATGGCCTGCCTCCACTTCACAAACACACTGCTTGACCCTCCCTGACAAGCTTTCCCTTTTCTCTTCACCATTATTCCACCACTGTAAGAAATTAAATCTGTCCCAGTAGTACTTGGCTAGTTTGAGTTAGAGCCAGTACTAGAACCCAGGTCTATATAAAATCAAAGACCGAGAAACAGCCAAATCTTGATGTTTCTATTCATGGAGAGGAAACCCAGATGGACCTACTCACAATAGATGCTTTCAAATCAAAGAACACTTCTCCCCTAAGGATATTGTAGGACACTGTCTAGCTAGAAGATAATTCAGAGAAAATTCACCCCTGTACCTGCCCTAGGGAAATGGGAAAATTCAATGCCTGAACCATTGACTGAAGAGAGTAATCCATGCTGGAAATTTTGTTTAAAGTATTCGTTTAAAAGGCCCTTCTGTCTTTATTATGACTGTAAGGCTGCTAAGTCTGCCCAAGCATATGAGGTTGCAAAGAATATTTCTTTTTATTCAGACCTTGTATTCTTTATAAAATGAAAGGATTCTTGGCACATAGTTGGCAATTACTATATAGGTTTTCTGCATAACATAGGTTTTTTTTTTTTTTTTTTTTTTTTTAAAGCTAAGCTTTTAACTCAATAGACATCAGGCTTCAATGAAAATACATGTGGACTAACACGAGCAGAAATAAACAATTCTAATCAATTTAGCTGTTGATAAAAGCATGTGGTTTCATCGCTTGGGGACAAAGTTTTAAGAGTGGGCTCTGATTTCTTGAAGGCACACCCCTTATTTATGTGTGCAAATAGGGTAATTAAGTGTCCAATTACCAGATTTGCATTGGCAAATGGGAGCTTTGTGTGGCTAAAATTTATCATAGTTTGGGACCAGCTGAAACTTAGGTCTTTTGTTTTTGAATCAACCTTCCAACAATAGCACTGGCATGATGAAGTTCTCATCTTGCCTCAACCTGAGGCGATGGCTGAAGACTTGCCTTTATTTTGGTGATTCAGTGAAGTGGAGAGCCAGTTAGGATCTTGACCTTTTTCTTCTATACTCTCTACTCTGCAAAATAATTAAGCATTTCAAGTGTTTTCAGATTGACTTTTTTCCCCCTGCCAGCTCTGTAGAATTGATTACTGAAGGTGAAATACCTGTAAATATTCTTAATGAAAATTTAATCATGTGACACTTAAGTTAAAAAATTGTCCATAAAACAACTTTATTCTCCCCCTCCCCCATCACCCCAGTTCTTGGGTGACATCTAGGACAGGTGTGACTTTTTCCAACTTCAATTAAGAAGTTTTCGGGACACTTTTAGTCACAAAGTCAGTTTCATCGCAGTAATTAGATTTTTTTTCTGGTCCAATTCCAGTCAGGACAGAGTAAATATATTCCATTCTATCTCTTTGGATGAATGCAGTTAAAAATCCTGGTTGGAACGCATGGAGCTTGAAAAGTTCATGGTAGCAGTAGCAGGCAGTGGGGGAAAGAAACCAGACTCCTAGTACCACTAACCCAGTGGGAAGTTTACCATTTTTTTCCCCATTGTATCTCCTGCTCTAGACCCAAAGACAGATGGACACTTGGAATTATGCACCAAGTACAGACATAAAGAACTATATGAGAAGTTTTTTGATTTTGATCTGAAGAGGGAGAAAGGGGGCTCTTGAGATCAGAGAGAGGAAGAAAGCCCCATTTTTATTCTTTAATGGCCTCAGCTCTCAGGCTATCCTGAGGTGGTGGTGGCAATGGCAGTGGTGGGTAGTCAGGCACCGAAAACCTCCAGAGAAGGAGAGCCTTTATCTCACCAGAGAAATTATAGGGAAAATTCCCATTCTTTCTTTCTTTTCTTCTATCCTCTTTCTACTTTGCACTGGAGGTAAAGAGGGCTGGCAACACTGAAATATTCCTCGACTACACTGACCACCAAATAAACTTTTTCATGTCCAGGGTAAAATTACATCTTTTATAATGGCTTCCCTTTCCAGAGATAGCTTTAGCTCTACCTTTGTTATAGATAAGACTTTGTTAGAATACTCTCATAATTAATTTATCGATTGCTGTGCTCATCTGTGGCTTCAGCGCCACTCTCCAGTGCTTGGTTTAGTTCTTTCAATAAACGTTTGAATAAATGATCACATTTGTTGTCCTTTAAAGGAAATAGTCCAAGAAATATTTAAAAATGTCTAATAAGATAATTGAGCATTGCAAGCACCTAAATAGAAATAAATTTATGAATGAATTTATGAAAATATACAAATATTTTATTATAGGTAGGGCTATCACATAATTTATTGTCCATACTGGGGAATGTTTGAGAGTGAAAGGGGGAAGAGGCACTGAAATAATTAAGAGACAGCATTTGATCTATAACAAATACAAACTGGAACATATAACCTTCATTATAGACTTAGTTGCAAATGCCACCTCATTACTTGTTGGAGTTTCTTCATGATTTTGTCTTCATCCATATCTCTGGACATGTACATGTGTATACATACCCCTCTAGAAATGTATGTTTTGACCTCATGTCATATGTTAGACTAAGCTAAGGAAGAGAAAGTTGGGAAACTAACACTGCTTATAAAATTATCTTTATGCAGCTTCCACCTTTCTTTCTATCTATTCTTGTCTCTTACCTTCTTCCAAACACAATTTTTCCCAAGCAGAGAGGATAATTTTCTCACCCCTTGCTCTAACTGCAAGTTTTAATAATAGATGGAATATTGTGGTTTAGCATTCTGACTTTCAGAATCATTCTCTTGGGTTAAGGTCTAGGTTTTGCTGTTTACTGTTCATATAACTTCAGCTCTCACACTTAGTTTCCTCATCTATAAATTGAAAACAACAGTGGTATCATCTCTGAGGAAAGTTTTGTGGATTTAATAAAATAATTTGCATAGAAGTGCTTAGCAGTGTGCTTAGCTAAGGAAAGAGGTCAATAGATGTCAGCTCTC
>CM053507.1:136526016-136707431 GCA_028627145.1 Eidolon dupreanum | reverse complement strand
AAAAAAAAACCCCAGTCCTAGGAGCAGCTTCCTGTTCAGGATTCTAAATAACGATCTTTTAGTTAGATGGAGCCTTAGACTGGTTCTGAGGCATCAATTGATTGAAAGTATGAGGCAAGTCTTCCCCAAATCTAAGAGTTTGATTTGATTATCTAGTATTAGAGAGTTTACATTAGAACTCACTTATATTGAAAAATTGTTATCAAAATTAACTAAGCCAGCCTAAGTCTCAAACAGGCCTAAACTTAGGGACCATTTGTTTGCTATTCCTCCCATTAGTTTTAAATTCATCACCACACAAGGCATAAAACAACAACAACACAGGCCATAACATGCAGCTGCAAGATTTCTCTCCAGTTTCTTGCCTTTTTCTTGCCAGATTAAAAAGGCATCATTTTCTTTGACAGATGTAGAGTATAGTCACCTTGCCTATCAGATTCAAACAGGGCAAAAGAAAAGCAAGAGAGGGATGGGCTTAAAGGAGATTTGCATATACATTTCCATTACGGTTAAAGACATTTAAATCCACATTACCCTGGACCTCAGAATAATGAATGCACCATTATGGACAAGCTTAGTGTGTGTTGCTGCTGCATTTGGCAGGTTCAAGTCTTGCTCTGGGTGTAATATTTTGTGACTCATTTTTCCTCAAGCATAGAGTAATAGGCTTTAACTTTGCTAAGCTTTTCTGCCAGCTCTTCGCCCCCTGCTGTTCCATTATATTGAACTTGTAAGCAGGACGCTCTGTCCGGCTCACCCAGATTACCGTAGCAATACGGCCCTGCTGAGGGGCTGGTGTCAGGATAAGTGTTAGGGAGGGAGCTCCCCATCTTGGCATGCTGTTCTCATCTTATTAAATTCAGCTTTGTGGAAGCAGGGAGCCTGCCTCTCAGTCACACTGGCTCAAACCTGATCCAACTGCTACTGTCAGACAATATGAAAATAGGAACCACCACAGCTAATGGCAGGTGCTGCTTCACAGCTGAAAAAAAAGTCTGAGTTTTTTTTTTTTATTATTATGGTTTCATGAGCCTTGTGAGTGTGTCGTTTCACTCTTTTAGACACTTCCCTGGATTGAAGGTCTGATTCAGAAAGCCTCATGCTTTTGAGAAATGAAACAAGTTTCTAAGCTTTCAGCAGTGGGTGTGTATAGGTTGGGGAGCCCACCTTGGAAGACTGCTTTTGTTTGCATTCTTTGCTGTAGGTTCCAGTGGATCTCAAGGAAGTTCAAGTTTAAACTGAAAATTAAAACAGAAACATTCTTAAATCCCTGGGAGTCAGGAGTGTCCTAAAAATCTTCCATGTGAAATAAGATTTGTATCTTAGTGTAACAAGATAGCAGAGGCTATAGTCAGAGATATGAAGCCATCGAACAAAATAGAAAATCCAGCTCTGAACATAAATTATTGTGTGGGTTTGAAAGTTCCCTTATTTACTCCAACTTTCTTTGTTAAAATGTGTTTTGGTTATAAATGGCTGCAGAACAAACTGCGCTAATATTTAGTGGCTTAAAAAGACAGCCATTTTATTATGTTTTTTATGGTGCATGGGTTGGCCTTTCATGAGAGTACTGGGTATCCCTGGTCCCTAGGAGGCCAAGAATGAGCTGAACAGGAAAACTGAGTATTGAAGTGAACAGAGACTGCGAGCCGGAATGTTCTTCAGTGTACATGTCTCAGCAAGGGGTATGCTGCCAACTGGAGGAAGCTGGGTAAAACCCCTTCACTTCCTCTTGGTGGGAGAGCTGCCATTGGTCAAACAGACCTACAAAGAAAGCTACAAAGAATATAGCAAAGCTTTATTATTTTAAAAATTAATAGAATTAGTAAAAAATTTGATAGGTGGTTACATATATGATAAATATTTTAATTAATCTACAGCTTTCATAGATCGGAGCCTTGAATTCCTGAAGATGGGAACAGAAAACCTTTCACTCAATAACAGCAGAAATGAAAAAAAAAAACACTTATGAGTATTTCTCTCAAAACTATTGTTTAACTTTAATGCAATTCAAATTAAAAATCAAATTTCTCCCTTGGTTTTAGGTAAAATTATTTTAAAATTTCTGAGGAAAACTAAATCCTTAATAATAATCAAGATAACTATACAAAGAGGCATCACCTTATCAGACGTCAATACCTACTGTAAACTAGCACCGGAAACTATCCCATTTACCGATTTGCCATCATTTTTTTAACCACTAATGATGACTGATGATTCAATGAAATCCCAAAGACCCTTGCACACGTGTAGCATGTAGTGGTGGGCATATTTCTATGGGACAGACACCTGGGATCAGTGTTCGCTGAGTGCCAGTTCATCTCTGAACTAAGTTGGCATAAAAAAAGGCTTTCCTTGTTGCATTCTCAGCTTACGTGGACAGTCATCACTGCACCCCTTCAGTATTTGTACAGTTCTTTTTTTTCTTTGTATAGGGTCATAATGAATTTTCATTGGATGAATGTAAATAGGGTTCCCCCTTTTTAAAAGACCATTCCATTAAAATTTAGAAAGATTCAAAATTCAGAAAAGTTTCAAAAACCCAAACTGTGCAAGAATTGAATCTCACCTCTTCCTGTTATATTTGAGGACTTCGAGAAAAACTTTTGAAACAGCCAAAGTGTGAATAACATTTAAAAGATAGATTATCAGGACATTTGCTTAGCTCACTTCCAAAGGTGCTCATACATAATCTTTTCTAACATTATTCTAAATATTTCAATCACACGTGAAGGCATAACAAATAAAATAATTATTGCCCATGTACCAACTATCTGGCCTTGTCAAATCTGAGTGTTTTGCCATATTTACTTTGAATTTTTTAAATCAAACATTTTACATAAAATTTAAGTACCCCTCAGTATTCCTCTTCAGTCTCATTCCCCTCCTTCCTTTCCTCTCTCATCCAGAGATGATTATTACTCAGAATTTGGAGTTTATAATTCCCATGCAATTTATAAGTGTTTACTACAAAATAACATTTAGAACATTCCTTCATGTTTTCTTACTTTATAAAAATAGTTTTATACTGTATGTCATTCTATCTACCCTTTTAAGACAATATTATCTTTCTGAGATTTATCTATTGGATATTTGTAACTTTATCTTGTTGAACTGCTATTTAGCATTGTACGTGTTAAATTTATCCTTCCTCCTATTAAATGCACATTTTTATTATTTCCAGCTTTTTCCCAATACAAGCAATAGTGAAATAAACATTCTGGTATATGTTAAAGATTCTTAAATCTGTGAAAAAGTATTCTAGGGGGTTCTAGGAATGTATGGTTCATGGATATCTAGAGGTTTCTGAGACCCATTCAGGAGATCTGCTGGATTAAAACTATTCTCATTACAATACTAAGGTATTACTTGACTTTTTCTTTTTCATTCCCTCATAAATGTACAGTAGAGTTTTCCAGAGGCTACACGACATGTGATATCACAACAAATTGAATGTGGAAGCAGATATGAGAATCCAGCTGTCTTCTATTAAACCAGACATTAAAGAGATTTTAAAAAAAGTAAAATAGTACCACTTTCACACTGACTTTTTTTTTTGAGAATATTGTTATTTGTCATAAAAATTATTTAGGTTAATAAGTAATGGGTTTATTATTGTTATTTTTAAATAAATGAATAAATATTTTAAAATTTCTCAGTTTTAATTTCTAGCTTAGTAAATGTTAGTAGACAAAACCTATAAACAAAAGCTCTTTGGAGTTCTCAGTGATCATTAAGACCGTAATGGAGTTCCAAGATCAAAAGCTTGTGAATCATTATACATTTTGTACAGTTTTTTGAGAGTATGTGAACATATATTTTTATTTTCCTTTGGTCAATACCTACAAGTGGAATTTCTGGGTCAGGTTTAGATGTATGTTAAACTTTTTAAAAGAAACTGTCACAGTTTTTTAAAGTGGTTATGTGATTTTACATTCTCTAGCTATGTAAGAGATTTTCGGTTATTCCACATCCTTGTCAAATTTGCCTTTTAAATTTGCCTTTTAGATTTTAGTCATTCCAATGGCAATGAAGTAATAACTCATTGTGGTTTAATTTGAGGGATGTCATTTTAGAGACCTTTTCCTCTGGGTTAAAATATGGCACATCTTTCTAAAAATGCAAAGACACCAGGGAAAGGATTGTAGAATCACCAGTCTTTTGTCCTTGCTCAGAATTATTTATCAAGTTATTGTCCTAAATGACTAATAATGAAGATAAAGGCAATAAGCTGAATGCCAAGGTGTGAGGTGTTGACCATTGATGAAATATGTACTAGAAAATATAGTGTACTCCTGTCATATCACAGAGAATATGGCTTTGGCTTAGACTAAATTTCAATGAATGGATCTTTTAAACAGAACTGTAAGGATGTTAGTTAGCATAAGTAGCATTACAGTGGGGCACGAAAGACTCAAGTTTGGGAACCAGTAGTGTAGTAAAAGGGCACTAGATTATGGGTCCAGTGGACTTTAGATTGAACCCCAGTCCCTCTAGAACAGTGGTCCCCAACCTTTTTAGCACTAGGGACCAGTGCTCCTATGAGAATCTAATGCCTGATGATCAGAGATGGAGCTGAGAGGTGATGCTAGTGCTGAGGAGTAGCTACAAATACAGATGAAGCTTCACTTGCTAGCCTGCAGCTCACTTCCTACTGTGAGGCCTGGTTCCTAACAGGTCAGGGACCGGAATTAGTCCACGGCCCATGGATTGGGGACCTGTGCTCTAGAAAGATTTTAACCTCTCTGCATCTCATTTGTTATTGGAAATACATTGATGATAAAACCTACACTTCAGAGTGCTTCAAAGAGTTAGACAATATTTAAATAATTTACTTATTTTAATAAAATCAAATTAATGGCATAGAGTGGTTTATCAATCTCCTGTTCCAGTTATTAACATTTCTTATTCCTGTCTCCAATGACCCTTAGAGGTGGAAAGATTTTAGACCCTTGGGTGGTACAAAATGTGAAAGGAATGTCAATCCATCCATGCAGGATGATAGTGCAAAATGTTTCATGGCTGGCACATGGGAAAAAGTAAATTTTCCAAAAGCAGGTATGGCCAACACTGGCTATCTCTTTCCTAAACCCATTTCCTTCTCTGGAAAGATTTAGACCACATTACTCAAATTTCTCATTACAGTTGTGTGTGGCCAAGTGACTGAGCTCTGACCAATGGGGTAGGAGCACAAGTGATATGTGCCACTTCCATGCCAGGTTCATGGAAAACTTCCCACAGAATCCTTAGCTCTCTTTTCGCCAATCTACTGGCCTGCTGAAAAGAATACAAAGGAAGCCCTTAAATCCTAGGATATGACAGCACTACAAGATAAAAGGAACCTGGGACCCAGTTTCCACACTGAAAAGTTGCATAAGTGAGAGAGAAACTTTTATTGTGGGAGTTCAATAAAATGTTGGCATTGTTTGTCACAACAACTCTCCTGCCCTAACAGAGCAAGCACTAATTCTTATAGCTTTCTGTAGACCTGTCAGAGATTTAAACTGGTGCTTTTTGAGTGCTCAGTAAATACTAGTTGAATTGATGATCAAGGGGAAAAAATGGCATGGATTGAAGAGTGGAAGTAGAAAGAAAAAAATATTGATTTCTGTATTAGATGGCATAGGCCTGGCCCATGGTAGAGGAAGTAATTTTAATTTCCTTTCCTACTGAGTTTTAAAATTTTCTGTTCTCTCATGGGCCTAGTAAGTATTAGAAGCTAGGGAATGTGACATCCAAAGGTTATTAGCAGTCTGCATTTTTTTTTTTTTTTTTGCTCCCTGAGTCAAATTTGTCATCTTTAAAAGATTTTGCTGCTATAAGGAGTGGTATCTAGTACAAAATAAATAATAAATGAATAAAAATAAAAATAAAAATAAATAATTGTTTTAAAAAAGACAGTTCCTGACCTCTAGTTGAATTTGGGAATGAATGTCTCTAGCCATTTAAACATCAAAGACAGAATGAATTTTGAAATAGTGCTGTGCAGCCTAAACCCACTTATTTACTGGTTCTCACCTCCTTAATAATCCACAAACTCAGGGTTTCTCACAGAAGACCCAGCAGTCTCACCCTGCTTCTCCACCAAGATTTCATAGCCAAGAGCTGTAATGAGGTCTCCTGGAAGTGCAACTCCCATTATGTTTACCAAATATGTTATGGTATCTTTACTGAAAGATTTTTGTCAACAGTATGTGTCTCTCTAGGCACAGTTTACAGAGTGATTTGATAAACTTACATCATTTTTTTTGTTTGTTTCAATTAAGACTCCCTCCCAAGAAATGTGCTAATCTGTACTGAGCCTGCCTCCTTGTCATTGGTGTGAATTATTTGATTTTTACTGTTTTCAAAAGCATTTTGCATATTTATAAAACATTACCATTCAAATTTACAATATTAACTCAGAGTGGATTTCAAGCCAAAAGTAATTGTTTCAAATAAATCGATTAGAATTGGAGTAGAGACAATATGCTGGTTTTGTCTTATTACTTCTAGAGAAGTATAGGCAATATACGGCAGACTGATAATTATGTTAGATCCTTCATAAAATCATACATTTTCTGATTTACCCAAATTACAGTAAATTAATTATAGTACATAGAGATGAAGGCAGGTCTAGCTTTAAGAAAATTCAAAGTAAAAAGTCAAGTTTATGAAGGATTTAAGTTATGGGACAATTGTTTGCATTACAGATTAATTATTTGCTTCACAGGAGCTTGCTTGGTAATTTATTAGTAATTTGAACCAAAGAGGCTGAGAGTTTAATTTAAAGCACAAGTCAGAAACTTTTTCTTTTTAAAAAAATGATAGTAGATATTTTAGACTTTGTTGGCCTTTTTTTGATATGGTCTCTATCGCAATTACTCAACTTTGCCTTTGTAGAGTATGTAAGGAGAAAAATCAGCTGTATATCTATTAAATGCATAAGCACGGTTGTGTATTCCAATAAAACTGCATTTATGAACATTAAATTTGAATTTCATTTAATTTTCTTATGTCATGGGTTTGGCATATGAATTATAATTTGCCAACCCCTGATTTAAAGTTTTTCGAACAAGTCTCAATTGGCAATCAGAATGAAATGAAGGTAAAATGCTTGCTATCAAATAGGAAACAACACAGAGGCTTAGTTTAGAATTTAACATTAATTGCTGGAAGGATTTAGGCAGTGTAGTACAGATGTGGGAAAACAGGCAGAGAGGTCCTGTGACAAAGTCCAGGGCATGGTGAGATGCATTGACTCAGCCTGTAAGAGAGCTCATACTGAAGAGTTGATGGAATTTTGAATACTTTCAGCCTCATCATTTTCCAACTTATCTATTTGCCTTAGACAGCATAATTTTTAATCATGGTTGACTCAGAATACCAAGACAGATTCCTGGGTCTCATTTGCAGAGATTCAGAATCAGAAGTTGTGGGATGGGGCCTTGAAATCTGCATGTTTAACAAACTACCTAGAATATTTTGATGCAGTCCTACAAATGATGGGCAAAGTACTGATTGCTCTGTCTTCTAGTCCAACTCTGGCTTTTGTCTTTTCTTAGACCATTTTCCACCTGCTGCTCCTTTTCATTTCCTTGGTCTAAAGGACTCAGGTGTAGCTGGGGTTTGACTTTTGGGGGGACAGCTTATGGAACAGAAGCTCCATATATCCTTATCCCCCACTGCAGCCAAAGTAATTTTATCAAAATGTCAAACTGCCCATGTTGATGCCCTGTTAAATTCATTGGTTTCCTCTGTGTTTGGGATCAAGGTAAACTCCTTAATAAGGCCTGCTCAGTTTGGTCCCTCATACCACTCACATTTTCAACTTGACCTAGACCCTAGTCACACTGATTGCCTTTTATTCCCACATTCTCCTTACGCCTCTCCTTGCCACAGAGGCTTTGCACTTGCGTTTTCCTCTGCCTGTCCTTCTTTGCCTCCTGCTTCTCATGGTTGATGTCTGCATAGGCGTTCCATTCACTTCAAGTGACATTTCCTCATGAAAGCCCTTTCTGACCTCAGCTATCACAAAGGACACAAATACCAGATGGCACTTGTTCCAAGAGCAATTTTGCATTTCTTTTTGTGATTATGATTATTTGGCACAGGTCTGACTCTTCCACTAGACTATGAGCTCCATGAGGACAGGGTTCAATTTAATATTTGGCTCATATTTGTGTTTTTCAATGCCCAGCATATTGCCTAGATTAATAGTTACTGGTTGAGTGAATGAACAAGAGGATGAATGAGAGAACATTGTGGGTTATGTACTATGCTCCAGGCAATTAGAAAAACTATGAGAGACACCAAGCCTCCCATGTGAAACCAACAGTGGGAAACCTGAGAGAGCTCCATGCCATCCTGCTATACTCTGTAAGGAGGTTGGTCCCAAAGCCAGCACGGTGCCACAGCTGGAAATAGCACCACTGCCAAGACCAGAAAAGAGAAGGGAAGTGGTCCCAGTTGTAGCTGACAAGTGCAGAGGAGAACAAGTTTAAGGAGGAGGAATTTCTTTAGAATGAGGATTATAATAAAATTATGGTTACCAAATGCCAAAGAGAGAAAAGAATATTAGGTAGCCCAGACTTTGTCTCAAATTTGTAAGAAAAGAAATGTTGATTGGTATATACATTTTTGGCAAAAGTTCATATGAAGGGTTAAGACATGCTCCACTAAATTATACTGGGGAAAATTAAATGATGACATGGCCTGATGTATGATCAAATGCCTGATTTTAGATTTTCAACTTTTTACAAGTTGGTGCTATTACATTTGTGTATGCTCTAAGAACATCTTTATAACATATTTGTTTTTCATGCAATATTGTCATTAAGCTTACATGACTACTATGGAAACGTAATTTATTTCTTTTCAAAAACCTTGAATTTGAACATCATCTAGTGAACAAAATATAGTTAAATTACATTTGTCACAGTTTTTATTTTTAAATTTTTTTCTGGGAAAGAAAGCACTTCATTTTCTTTGTATTCGACACATAGTAGGTGCTTAATAATATTTATGATATGCATGGTTAAAAGATTATGCTGTTTGCTTATGAACAACTCTTTAGCTGAAGCTTAAACCTCCAGTTCACAAACTCAGAGAAGCATGTATGTTGCAACAAAATCTCTAGTATCCTATTTCATCCTTTTATCCCATGTAGTTTTTTTCTAAATAGCGGAGATACCTGTTCTGTCTTCAAGGATTTTTAAGGCTAAAGGTGCCATAGTCTCTCTGTATCAATCAGCTTTCAGTGTGTAGCAAACCACCCAAAACCTGGCAGCTTGAAGCATCAATACAGATTTAGTTGTTCATATTTCTGTGGGTTAGCAATTTGGCCTAGTCTCAGGAGGGTGATTCTTCTGGAATCAGCAGTCAAGTACCAGTGAGTGAGCTGGCTGCCTTCTGAGTTTGCTAACTGTCCCCTGGGGCAAGGGGGTAACTGCGCTCTGTCTCCTCCTCTAGTGTGCTAGCTTAGGCTAACTGGTCTGCTTTCCAAGGCAAGGGCAGCAGTTGTAAAGTGCCTTGAGGTCCTAGACTCAGAACTGGCACATCATAGCTTCTACTGCATTCTATTTGCCAAAGCAAGCCGCTCAGCCATCCTAGGTGGGAAAATAGGCTCCACCTCTTGATGGCAGGAGCTGCAAAGGTACCTCACAAGGGCCATTGATAAAAGGAAAGGTGCTGGATTGTCGTCATTTTTGTGATCTGCCACTCTCCTCGAGAACCCCTTTTTTCACTACCAGGACTCTTTCTCTACATAAAATCAAAATCATGCTTCAGCTTAATTCCAGCTTGTTATATCTTTCTTTGATGATAACAAAGAATAATATTCTCTGTACTTCCTACAATAGCTTTTCCTCAAGTGAATGGCACTAATTTTCCCTTCAGCTCTTTCATCTTTAAAAATGTGTTTGATACTTTTATAGCCTGAAAAATAAATTCCTGAGAACAAAAGATAGTTATATTTACTAGATACCTTTGAATCCTTTTAAAGTTAACCATATCTGAGAATTAAGTCTTAGCTTTGTCACTTACTTACACTAAATAATAACGATAAGAATAATAATAGTAGCTAATGTTTATATAGCACATATTTGTATCAGACAGTATTCTAAGTGTTCTACATTTAATCTTCACAATAACCTCCTAAGGCATGTACTATAATTATCATTCCCATTTTAGAGATGAGGAAATTGGAGCATGGAAGGGTAAAGCCAATTTCACATGGTCAGACAGAAGCAGAATAGAAAAGTGCCTGCAGGCAGCCTGGCCTCAGAGCCCATGTTTTGAACCACTACAAAGTACTGCCTCCTGTGTGACTTTGTACCAGTCACCCAACCTTTCTGTGCCCACGTTGCCACATCAGCAAAGTGATAACAGTAATGCCTAGACACAGATGTGTGGTGAGACTCAAATGAGCCGATATACCTTAAATATCTTGGAAAACTGCAAATCACTGTAAAAATATAAGACATTATTGTTATTTTTATCATTAACCTTACACATCATGGGCTTCACTAAGAACTCAAGAAGTCCAAAGAATACACAAATTGATATATGGTTCCTGTGTGCTATTTAAATAAAGGAACGGATGGTGTCTGTTTAAATGCAAATCAGTCTGCAGTGTTAACAAAGTCCACATCAGTGTGATTTTGGGTTACCTATTCTGATTTGAGGTATTATTTTCCCACCAAATGCCCTTCCCATAGTCTTTCTCCAAATATGAAGATAGCTTCCCTTATGAAATCTGAGGGAGGAATAGAGAACTATAGCCCCCCTGCAAGGCTGCACACCAACTTCCTTGTTTTGCTAGAAATTGCAGGGCCAAACTCGTGTGCATTTCCCTCCTACAAATATTTTCTAATTGATATGTCTTCATCATAGTGAACCCAATTTACAGCACCAGGAGTGCAATGTGTTATTTTTGGAGCAGAGATGTATACACTGGGAAAAATTTGCACATGAGGGCAAAATGGAACAGACAATTGCTTTTGGGGACTGCACAGATTAGTACATCATTGCATACTAACAAAGTGCTAATTGCTCCCTTTGACCATGGGCCCAGTTTACAAAGCTTTTGCACAAATGTGCTCTGTGCACTAAATTACAAAACTAACACTGAATTATTTCTCAGTACAGCTTGCAAATTCTTGTAGGGCAGTATGCATTAGCATTAATTAAGCCAGAGATAGAAAGAGAGAGCACTAGCGAGAGAGTGGGAGATACTCACAATTTAGAAAGAACAGACCGGATGCTAATTACTCAAGTTACAAATGTTGCACTTGTTCGGGATGATACTAGTAAAAGCAAACAGCATCTCTTCTCAAGGCTTGGATTTGGGAAACAGTTTCAAGTCTACTATGAATATGAAAATTGGTTATTAATTGCTAAAATAATAAACAGTGATTGGCCTTAGCTGTTATGCACTTAATCCAATGAGTGTGACTAATTCTTGAGGGAATTGTTTGTGTTAAAGATGCCAAATAATGTCTTCCAAAGCAGCTGAAAGAATCTGCAAGGTGGCGGATGAATGAGGTTTCATCTATGGAAAGCATGAAAGGTTCATGTATAATTTCTCTCACCCTTCTTTCACTTTGTGTAGGTTTTGCATCCTTGAGTTTATTAAATATAAGCATAGATTTATGGCACCTGTGCAGAGGTGAAAGTACTTGAAAAATACCTTAGAGACAATAATTTCATTATTTAATAATATTTGTTGATCACTTAATATGTGCTAAGCACAAAAATTGCAACCACAGTCTTTATCTTGAAGTGGCTCAGAGTCTATCTGAATAGCTGGATTTTATAAATGACTAACACTAGCAAAATAAGACAATTGCCTCACTCCTAGAATGTACAGAAGTGTTGCTATGGGAACAGAAGGCAGATGATCATTTCTGCCTGGAAGTACTAGGAAAGGCATGGAAGAGCAGAGGACTCCCTTATTGTACCTTGAAAGATGTATGTAGGTGGCAGACAAGGTTTGGCAGTTGAGAGCAGTTGGTGGGAGTGCAGCAGTGTGGCATGGTATAGGTCTGAACTTGGACAGTGGCAAGGAGAGTGGAGAATAGAGAAATATAAGAACGTTTGCACAGGTGGGTCTGAGAGGACGGGTTACCTATTCAGTCTTGGTGAGAAATGAAAAGTGATCTTGGAGTTCTGTGGAAAGCAGATGATTTGTATGCAAGGGAAGGCAGGAGAAAAGGCAGAATAAGGACAAAGGTAAATGGAGACTATAGCAGGCTTGGTTAGGTCTCTGCCTATAATCCCCTGAGATTTCTTTACCATTTTCATTCACACCCGCTCCAGGTGTATTAGCTTTCTTAGCCAACACTTGGAAGCGGACAAACCTGGATTTCTGTCAGGGGCCAAACTTGGCCCTTTGAAACTCTTTGGTCTGTGTGCACAAAGAGATAAAAGTGGCTTGGAATTTATTTAAAAAATTAAGGAGCCTAGAATCAGCCACCCAAAGACTGATAAAGCAATGGATATAAATACTTCATCCTTGCTCCTAATTGGGACAACTTAGATGTATGACCTATACCAGTCTGTCTCAAAATGTAGTACGCTTATGAATCACTTGAGGCATCTTGTTAAAATGCAGATTACAATCCAGTAGAACCAGTGTGGTGTTTGAGATTCTGCAATTCTAACAATTTTCTGGTGACGTTGATACTGCTGGTCCATGAACCACACTTTGTGTTGCAAGTAATTACCACTGTCTCCAAAATCTCCTGAGAAATTGAACCAATGTTATCCATGGAAGTTTCCTGATATTGCTTCCTTGCTTAGCTTCACTTTCTTCCTGGTCCCACTTCTCTCTCCTATGAGATTTTTTGGGAACCCTTCCTAATAAATCACTTTCGCAGGAATCCTCTCTCAGTATCTGCATCTGGGGAATCCAGCTTACAGCAGAGTCTATAAGTTTGGCTTAGGACATGCCATATTTGAGGTGCCAAAGAAATACACAAGATGAAATGTCCAGTAGGTAACAGGCACTAGTGGTTGTCATGCCTTCTTTCTGTTTTCCCTTCTTAAGTATGCTAGAATACAGAACGGTAAGCAGACCTGTATGGTCTTGAGTTTGTCCCTAGCAATTAAAAAAAAAAAGTTTCTTTTGTTGAATTCTTTTTAAATCCTTGAAAATCGAACATCTAAACGTGGTGTACGTGGCAAGTCCCAATAACCAGAGTATTCTGCTCTCTGAGAGTGCTTCTGAAACAATAACGTGCACAAGAATCACCTGTGTATCTTTCTAAAATGCAGGTTCTGATTCCATAGGTCTGGGCTGAGGCCTGAAAATCTACATTTCTAATAGGCTTTCTGGTGCTGATGCTGTTGCTTGTCTGCACACCACATGGACCACAAGGATCTAAAACATGTCATTCTGAGGTTCAATTTTTGAGACCAAATGAGATGTTGATAGCAGCAGTAGTGGTGGAACTAATACTAGTAGTATTAATAACACGTGACCTTTATTACTTACATTTGGTAAGTAAGTAGCACTAACTCTGTGCGGGGCCCTTTTCAAGCTGCTGTACATATACCAACTTATTTATTCCTCACAACAACTCTGAGAGATATAAGGATAAAATATGGTCAATCTTTTAATAAACTGACTACTGTTCTACACTGAGAACTTAAGGATATGTGGGTATTAACCTATACAAATCCAAATATTTAGAGTTGTTTTTGCCAGGAAGCACATTATCTCTAAGAGGAAAGGACACTTTTAGGAAGTGAACAGAATCCAACACACTTTTTTTCTGGGGAGCCATGAAGGAAACTGGAAAAGGTGAATGAGGTAGCAATGAATGAAGCAGCCTCCACAGGTGATGTCACAGGTGACCACTATCAAAACTGTTGGATTGATTTCAAAACTCAGTTTAACCCCTCTTCACTTTGCCCCTGTGACTCAGCTTGGGGCAGTTGAGTCTGAAAATGACAAAGATGACTCAAGCTTTGAGATCTCTGTGAAAATAGGAGACACCTCTTCCAGCCCGCAGTGACCTTTGTTTTCTTCCAAAAGAACCCACACTTAAAAAAAAAAAATTATTGCAAAACATATACAGAATCTTCTGACTTAATCAAAATAAATATTTCTCCAAACCAGATTCATTTCTAATTTTTAAAAAAAAAACTTACATAAGTTTTAATTTGCAATTGGAAGAGGAGTATATTACTATATTTCTTGTTTTCACAAATCAAAAATAATGTTAAGGCAGATTTGTAGTTCTGAAGAGAATCTGATTTTCTTTTAAATCAGGTTTTAATTTATAAGAAGACTGGCAATAGCTTGAAAGTATGGGTATGCTATTTTTACTAAATATCCAGGCTCTTTTGTGAAATATGTGTTACGGCTACACTCTAAGCTATGGATTTAAAAATGATAGTGTGTTAAATCAAAGCAGAAGGAACCAAGCCAACTATCTGGAGAGGGGGTAACATACTATGTCTCTGGCCTATGAATTAACTTGGGGGAATGTGAGAGTCACACTTTTTTGTGTGTGTTACCACATGTGAGAAATAATCATAAAGTATAACCGTAATAAATCTAATTCTGAAAGTCCACTCTTTTGTAAAGAGAGGTATCTTTTTTACCACCTGGAGAAATGTAGACAATGGTAACTCAAGTAAAAGGGATTGGACTCAGGCTGTGTCAATTATGCCTGTTTGGCAAATAAGCTCAAAATTAGAGGTGGAATTCTGATCACAGGATAAAATGAAATGTTAGGTTTTTAGAATAAAAAGTAGTCTTCCCTGTTATTGGAAGGGGAAATCGACTTATGAAATTGACAGAAATGTTCACACTGTGTTTTTTGAAACAACAGGTGGCGTTGGTGAGAGAAGTAAAAGGGCTTTTTTTTTCAAATTAGTTTGGGAAACTATGCATGCCATATCTGCTTATGGAGATGCACAAGGCACACAAACATAGAAGAGGTTCTGAGGAGCCCTGTTTCTTCTTAAAGTTTGCCAAAAGGGATTCTCATAAACTAGTACTCAGTGAACTCAGTTCAGGAAATGGAAGAGAATTTTTGGAAAAGGACTTGATCGTGGAGAGGAGTGTGGTTCAGTAGTGGTGATCAGTAGGCTGATTTTCCATTGAAAAGAAGCAAAGGTGTGTGCTTCATTAATAGTACAATAATAATACTTGCCCAGATAAGTACTTAAAGCAAACTGGAAGAGACAGTATTGAGTTGAAAATTATGGGAAAGAGTCCTGCCCTGAAAGCAAGGCAATCAATTGCTTGACTTAAGTATTTAAGAAATAAGTAATTTGGTGGTGGTGGTGGTGAGGGGTGCAGCTCTACCATCAGTTTACCTGTAAATAAAGCATTCGTTTCTATTTTGCCAAAATTCTTAAAAAACAAACAAACAAAACCCTATTCTTACCTAGGTCTTAGAGATAGATAGATTACAGTTTTTTTTGAACAGAAAATAACAATATCTGACTTTTTAAAATCAAAAATGCCTAGCTTGAAATCTTGATCAACATGGCAAAGGAAGCCAAGGAACCCTGGAGTACAGGCACAGTTGTACCATACGTAGAGCCACAGCCAAAAGTCAGAGGGACACTGGCTAAGATTTGTAGAAAAAAGCAAGAATATAGCTAGGAGAGCATGAAGTTAAAACTATTTTCTGCCCACCTGAGCTTCCCGTCACCATCTCTTTTAGCTTGAACTGTTGATGTCTTTACTGACACTTTGGAAACTCTCAACCACCATGGAGGGAAATAGGGGATTTCTGCCTAACTACTCTCCCTTTTTCTTTTTCTTTGTCTTTGTTCAGTTATTGGCCCTAGTGCCATGCTGATGCTAAGCCGTCACTTCGGGCTTGTTAGTCAAATTGTGGTGATTAATGCAAACAGCCAACATGAACTTTGGGCTGCTCAGATGTTAGATAACCCACGAGCTGGCAGGGAGCCATCCCTCTACATATCCTAAGTGACTCAGACATCTTTCAACACCAAAGAAGGTCTTCCCCAAGCACAGAACTCTGTGACTCTTAAGTGACTCAGACACCTTTCAAAACCAAAAGACAATCTTCTGGTATTTGATATAAATCTGATGGCCAAGTTCTTTTCAGAAGATAAAATTAATGAGGCTGTTAAAAACAAACTGCTTCTAGTGAATAAAGGATTATATTCCTTTGACTCCCACCACATACACGATACTGGCCCTCGCCTAGGGGATTTTCAAAAAAATTCAAGTCTCCATCATCTTTTCTTCTAAATACAGTCATTTTCTTTAACTGAGTTTGAAAAACAATTAATAACCCAGCCCTAACACTGGTCTACCTTTTACATGTGGTAAATGGTTATATATTCATTGTTTTCCTTATTTGAAGCAAACGTTTTGGGGACTAATAAGAAAAGTAAATATAAGATACTTAGAACTTTGAAAGAAATTTACTATAGAAATCCAAGAGGCTACTGTTTATTACATAATAAGGAAGGCTCAATTCTGAAATTCTTCAGAGAATATATAACCAAACTTTCTGACCTAAAATGAACTTAGAACATTTGCCACAAGGGATTTCCTGCCTAGATTGGTATAAAGGAGCCAACTATGAGGAAAATGTTCCATCAACATAAGTTGCTGGGGGATACCCTATGAAATCAGCCATTTCCTTTAATCACCATTTTATGATTCTACAAAGTATGCTCAGGAGGACCAGTTCAGGCAATATTTTGATGCAGTCGGTTTTGTCCAACTGTTTCTTTCCTGGGGAGTGAGGAGGGAAGTCATCATCCAAGACTAGTCTTTAAGACTTTTTTTTTTTTTTTTTTTTGGCGACAAGCCATTAATGTGTGGGTTGAGTCAATCTAGAATAGATTAGAGTCTAGATCAGAGTCTAGGTTAAAAGCCAAAGCTTTTATTCCATCTTTCCTTGGAGTTAGCTTCTCTTTCCTTAGATCTCAGGCTACGTGTCTGTCCTGCAACCTCAGCAATCTGAAGAGTTCAAAAAAGTTATGATTTTGTAATCTGTTCAGCTTTTCATTGTTAGGTTAGCAGGGATATTCTCTCTAGTTTTTTACATCCTAAGCCACAGTAGAACTCTGAACCATTAAAAAAGGGGGTGGGAGGTTAGGGAATGGGTCAGGAAGAGAATAAGAAGACTCCATTTAGAGTCATGTTTCTAGCAAAATTTTCAGATCATGCAATTTGGGCTGTGAAACTGAACTTGAATTGGCCTGTCAGAAAGGGAGGTGTTGTTTTCTTCTAGATTAGTTTAAAGAAGCCTTAGGAAGTTAGACTGAATCTAGCTTGGATCTGATTCCTAGCTATGTCCCTCAGCTGACTCAACAACTGGTGCTTGATACTAAACCTGTCCTCTCATCCCTGATTATGACAGTACATTTTCAAACTATCTTTTTTACAGCGGCTCCACTTTTTTTCTGGTTGTGTGTCTGTAAATATAACCTAGGCCATATGGTCTTTTCCTCCTGGGTGACCAAATACTACCTTGCCTACTACCTTCTTTTGCTAACATTGTGTGCTCATGAACTGGTAACTCTGCTTGAATGGAAGTAAAAGAATAATAGAGTATGAATGAAATAATAACAAAAACAGTAGTACTGTTTATCAAGCACTTGTCACATACCAGAACCATGTATGTGGCAAGTGCTATACTGCATTATCTCATTTGATTCTTATAATAAGCCTATGGGTAGGTACTCTTATTATTTCATTACAAAAATAAAAAATAAATGGTGTTGGGAAAGCTGAACAGCCACATGCAGGAGTAAAACTACTATCTGACACTGTTCACAAAAATTAACTCAAAATGGATTAGACTTGAATGTAAAACCTGAAACCATTAAACTCCTAGAAGAAAACATAGGTAGTAAGCTCCTTGACATCAGTCTGGGGTTTTTTGTTTTTTGTTTTTTGTAATTGATTTGAAAGCAAAGGCAACAAAAGCAAAAATAAGCAGGTTAGACTATATCAAACTAAAAAGTAAAGAAATCATCAACAAAATAAAATGGCACCTTACTGACTGAGAGAAAATATTTGCAAATCATATATCCAAAAAAGGATATATGTGTGTGTGTAAAGAATTCATACAATTCAATAGCAAAAAAATAATAATCCAATTTAAAAAATGAACAGAGGATCTGAATAGATATTTTTCCAAAGAAGATATATGATTTGTCAACAGGTGCATGAAAAATGCTCACCATCGCTAATCATTAGGAAAATGCAAATGAAAACCACAGTGAGATATCACCTCACCTTAGAGTGTTATAATGGCTGTTATCAAAAAGATAAGAAATAACAAGTGTTGGCAATGATGTGGAGAAAAGGAAACCCTTGTGCACTGTTGATGGAAATATAAACAGCCACTATAGCAAACAGTAGGCAGATTTCTCAAAAAATTAAAAGCAAAACCACCATGTTATCCAGTTCTGGGTATTTATCCAAAGAAAATGAAAACACTGGTTTGAAAGGTTGGAAACAATTTGAGTATTCCTTGATGGATGAATGGATAAAAAGATGTGGTACATATATATATATATATATATATATATATATATATATATGTACCACATCTTATATCTATCTATCTATCTATCATCTATCTATCTATCTATCATCTATCTATCATCTATCTATTATGGAATACTATTCAGTCATAGAAAAGAATGAAATCCTGCCATTTGCTACAACATGAATGGAACTTGAGGGCATTATGCTAAGTGAAATAAGTCAGATAAAGACAAATACCATATGATCTCATTAATATGTGGTATCTAATCCCCCTTTCCCCCCAAAATAAACCCTACCAAGCTCATAGATGTGTAGAACAGATTGGTTGTTCCCAGGGATGGGAAGTGGGGGGGGGGAGGGAGAAATTAGTTAAGGAGGTCAGAAGGTACAAACTTCCAGTTATAAAATGTCATAGGTATGTAATGTACAGTATGGTGACTGTAGATAATTAAACTGTATTGCATATTTGAAAATTGCTAAGAGGGTCAAAAAAGAATCTGAGGCACAAAGAATTGAAATAACTTATACATATAACATCACAGATCTAATAAGAGATAGATCCAGAGTTCCAACTTAGTATCTTAACTACTCCTGAAGTATATTGATATTTGTCTGATACTGGATTTTTTTAATGGTTTGATTTATAGAGGGATGACTCTCAAATAGAATGTCTTGGGATAAGGGAAATTTTCTGTAGAAGAGCTGACTTTTGAAGATTATACTAAAGGTTTTAGAGAAAATTTCATTCCCCTTGAGAAACCCTGTCATTCCTGGATTGTGGAAGTCTTCTCTCTCTCTTCAGTGTCAAAAGTCTATTCAGATGTCATCCTTAACAACAGTAGTAGCTGTGACAGTAAAAGGCAGACAATGGAAGGTATAACCAAAGTCCTGAGTCCCTGCCTCCCACTTCAGGGTTGACAAGCTACACTGAGACCTGTGGCCTGAGTTTGAGACCCAGCTGCTAAAAGCACTTTCTTTGGTTTCCCTTAAGTGGGCTCTCTAAGAAGCCCAGTGATGGTGAATGTTTTAGACAGGCACAGCTGTGGGGGAGCAGGGGAACATCTTGTTGTGTTTCTATAAAGAAAACAAGCTGATTGTTTATTTGGATCTATCCAAGGATGCTGAATGTACTTCTTTTAGTTTTTGTTGTTGTTGTTTGGTGGTTCTTTTGTAAATTTTGAGGCAGAATAAAAATATTCAGGTTGTGGTAGTCAGATTTTGTTCACTCTTATACACATTTCATTTTTCCTGTGCTTCTCGTGGGCTCATGTCAATATGTTTTATTCTTATTTTAAAAATGATAATATCAAACATTGTGTAGCTTTTTATACTCTGTAAAGTATTATATATATACTACTTTATTTCATCTTCTGAGAGCGGTAAGGCAGATGGAGAAATTGAGCACACTCTTGTGTGGAACTTTCATTAGAGAGCAAAACAAGGATCAGATCTGGGTCGAGATCTCTACTCTTTATGATCACATGACTTGTTGATACAACTCGATACCTAAGTACCTATGATCCAGGCCCCCAGTCTTCATCCTAGAGATGACTCAGTGAGGCTATCTCATTTTACTTTCCCAGTAGTCCACCATAATTTGAGAATCCTAACCAATTTGTAGTACCTACATCCTGTTTTCCCAAATTCTCACCAACCCTAGCTATATCAATTGTTAAAAATTTTGCCTCTCTTATTACAGGTGAAAATGGTATCTCATGGCTATTTCAATTCATTATTAGATTCAGTTCTAATTAGAGGTTAAGTATTTTCTTGTAAATTTATAGACCATTTATATCCTTCCTTATAAATTGCCTCTTTGTCCTTTGCTTGATATGTTTATAAATCTCCATATTTTCAATCTTTTCAAACCAGTACTAAACTATTTTCCTCATAAACTACAAAGGTGCAATTTTTGTCTCTTGATGGGTAAATTCAAGCCGTTTGTTTTTATTGTGATTACATGCATACTCGATCTAATTTTTTTTTCTATTTGCTACATCTCCTTCTCATTCTTCTCGCTGGATTCATTGAATTTTTTTTGTTTCTTTTCTGGTTTTGTGTTTTGCTGTGTCTTACACCAGTATTTTGGAAGCTCTGCATCTTATTTCTAATTATGTCTTGTTTAGCCATATATTTTAATGTATTTATTAATATTTTCCTCTTATTCAGAATAAATCAATATTTATAAAACCCACACCTTTCAAATAGGTGTGTTTGATATACTTTCAGTTCTTCCTTTCTCCTTAGAATTATTTTAGTTCCAGATTTTAATTTTTTTATTCATGATTTATGTCATTCAAATGTTTAGTGATTCTCATTTGTCCATTTCATTGTATAAACTGAACGCTGAGGTGATTAATATAGGCAGCTAATGTGGGCTTTTCTTAGCATGTATGAAGCATTACATCTGCAGTGGGGCTCTGTTCTCACTGGGAAGGTTCTCTTCAGAAGGCAAAGAATGACAGAATTTAACCTCAAAAATGTAGGCCAAGATTATGGTACCTCCATTTATGGCTGTCAGATATAGGAGGCAATTTGCTCTACTGCTTTGCGCTTCAAGAAGGAGCTGCCTTTCTCTTTTATATCCAAATTCAGAGTTGCAGTCTACTTTTCTCTCTTGTTCCAATGCTCATTTTTTTATCCTCAAAACAAAGCCCTCAATTTATTTAGAGTTTTAACCTAGGCACAGAACCATGGCCAACTGCTGAATCCCAGGATATGTGGAGATGAATAGGGGTGAAGATCCACTGGCATGGCTATTCAGTTGTCCTTTAATTAAATATCTCAGAGATCATCACTTGACTCAGCCCTTGCTAAGTTTTTACTTAGAAGTGTTCTACTGCCTTTGACAATATCCCTTACTTGTGGGATAAGTATCCTGTACAATTTGGAATTGCCAGTCCATGCTTTGTTTTTTTTTTTTTTTTTTCTAGCAATAAGTTATTTCTTCTCTCTCCCAGATATCCCCAAAATTTCTGACCCAGAAATGGTACCTTTTTAAAAATTTACCATCTTTAACCTGAATTACTGACAATTCACAGACAAGAAATCTGAGGTTTAGAGAAGACAATCTTGACAAGTAGGAGATATCGTTCAGGCATAACATGTAGTTTACAGTATTGATAAAGTAGGAAAGGGGAAGACCATTCTTGGGAGCCAGCTCTACTTCTCCCATTACTATACATATGGGTATCTTCACATTATTTAAGTACCAAATGGTACTCTCTTCTCAGTCACATTCTTTTAAAAGATGCGGTCTACCTGATCTGATCCAGCTATATGAGATGTGCCATAAGTTGTCAAAACTACTTTGTCTCTGGGCGACTGGGGAAACATGGTAGCTGGAGCATATAGAAATGTATGAAGAACCCCTCCTTTCATTACCTTTCTGTTAATTTATTTAAGCAAAATGTATTGAGTGCCTATCAGTTACCATATACTCTATTAATACTGGGTTCACTGTGGTACATAAAATGGGCAAGCTTTCTGCCCTCAGAGGGCCTATAGTCACTGTGGCTTCACACTGGCAACCAGGACCTGACTTCTACTTTTGCTTCTTTTATCTCAATTCTTCTCAGTAAAAAACCACACTAATGCAGTTAAGCAACTGTTTTACTAGAACGCTGAAGCTATCTCTAGTACTGTATTATGAAAGCAAAGTAGGATTTTGCTGACAGTTAAGTTTGGCCAAGAGAGTCACACATTTTTTAAATGATTATTGTTTTAGATCTCTTTAAGAAAGACACTGGAATGAAGAATGCTACTCTAAAATTAGTATGCTGATTCAGTGAAGGCTTTTGAACCACATGTCTTATGTTGACAGGTGTATTGCCATCTTAATCAAATGGGGGCCTATAAAATATGCAATAAAAGTGAGAATGAAGGGAGATTCAGAGTTTGATAGAACATGTGTCTTTGAGGATATTCAGAGCTCATATCTGGGTCTCATTCTCTTTGTTCAAAAAATAAAAAAAGATGGCACTAAATGATGTCTAAGTTCATCTAGCAGTGATTTTACTGGTCCCAAGTTAATAAAAATATAATAAAATGGACTCCATTCTCATCTTTTTTATTTCCACCCACACAGGACTTTCTCTGAGGTTAGTGGAAGTTCTATGGAGGAAGAACAAAGGAGAGAGATGGCAACTAGAGTACTAGTCTTGCAAATCCACAAGATCATTATTGGGTGGTATATCTTACTTTCCCTAATAATGTGTCAAAATGAGCTACTTTCTGAAGAAGGGCTCATGTTTTAATAAGAAGATAGATGCTTTCCTTTGTTGTCGATAAAAATCTCAATGACAATATAAATCACTGTGGGGAGAAACATCAAAGCAGGATGGATGGTTAAGGTTTTCTTTATAAGATAAAGCGAGATGAAGAATTCTTTCTGGATTTTGGATTTTTTCACCCTTTTGTTTTTTCTACTCTTTCTCAACACTCCCTGCCACTCCTACTCCCTCTTAGAACAAAGGTGGGGAAAGCAAGCTTTTGGATCTGAAAAGGCTTGGACTTACATTTTACTGCAATTCACTTCTTTCCCAAGTATATACCTTAGAAACCCCTATAATTGATGAATGATGTTTATTGAATTGGCCTTCTCAAATTGTCACTGGGACAGAGTGAGAAATTGTTACACATCCTGCCAGCATCCTGCAGTTGATGTTGTGTTTTAAAAGCGCCCCTTTAGAGTATACATGGAAGGGGTGCCCATTAAGAGTTGTTTCAAGACTCTAAAGATGTCTCTCGTCTTTCTACTTTTTGCTTTTGAGTCACTTTTGCACCTCCACTCCAAAACCCACTTGTCTATATGTTGGACGGACACACACACACAAACACATACACGCACTTGCACAAGTATTTATATGGAGCCTATAGAGTATACTTAGGGCATAAGCTCTAGAGTGAGGATGTTTGATTCCTCCATATAGCAGCTGAGTGACTTTGGGCAGCTCACTTAACCTCTCTGTGCCTTAGTTTTCTCTATATCACACAGTTGTTATAAGGATTAAATGACCTCATCTTTATCCAGTATTTAGCACAGGGCCTGACATGCTGTAAGTCCTAGGGAATGGATACTTTTGGCAGTGAAACAAATGAGGTGCTCTCAAAAGACTAGCCCAGGTTGAGCAAGGTTCCTATATGTGGGAAAGTAGGGTAGGTAAAGTACTGTGTGGCTTACCCTTTGTTCTCACATAAGTTCAAGTCTTGAAAGCAGCTTGGGGATTAGGTGGTAATGGCCTCTTAGTGCTCTTTCAAAGAAGGCACAGTTAAATGTCACTTGCCAGGTGCTGAACTTAACTCTAAGGAGAGTAAGTTAAAGGTACTAGTTGTATTAGTACCAATACTGAATAAATGATCTGCTGTGGTCAAAACCATTCTAGCAAAGCCCTACAGTGCTCTCTCTCATGTATGTGTTTCTATTGCTTTTGCACGCGTTTCCCTCATCACTTTGGGAAGGAGGGAGGAAGGGTAGGTGGGTGGGGACTTCTGATGTGATGCTGACAAATATAGGCAATGGGAAAGTTGACAGTTTCTGTCCACATGAACTCCTTTGTTTCCTTTATTCTTTTTTTCTCAGTTGTGATGGGCTCTGGTTTCATTTAACTTTAGTTTCGAGTTTCAACCTTAAGTAAACGCTGGTTGAAAGGTCTACATGATTGCCTTGTGCAGGAGCTGTGGTTACACGCACAGGGCTGAGAAGGACACCAGTTCAGCGGGGGAGGATCTGCCCTCCATTTCTCAAACTTGTCTTCCAGCAGGGGAAACTAAATCCTACTCCTTTTAAACTCCCTCTTCTAGTTTAAAAATGGTCCACAAGGACAGCAAATGAGAGAAACTTAGCTCCCATACATCTTGCATTAGTGAGTGGTATGTCACAAATTTTATATGTTGCTGAGAAGGGGAGAGAAATAGTCATGTGTCTTGTACAGTTTAAGAAATAGTAGGAACAAAACTATCTTTCCTCCCTTTTTATTTAATGTAATAAATGGTTCTAGCTAACATGTATAAAACTTATCATGCAAACTTACTGTAGCATAAACATACAGGTCCCTAAAATGAACATATTTAATAAGAGATCAAAAGAACAAAATAGGAAAAATAGCCTATCACACATAGAATACAAAGCTATGTGTAAATGCCAAAGAAAGTATCAAAACATGGCAGTTGAAAGCTATTATGCATTTATCAGTGTTCTCTACACAATTTAAGGTAGTTAATCTCAATCTTTCATGAATGGAAGCTCTTTTTCATTTTTGTGAGGCCCGATGCTGGGAAGTGGACAAAAATGGTGGCAGTAAACTCACTCTTATGTCTGATAAAACTATTGAATGGAGGTATGACAGTGGTGTTTCGTGTTTTGTCATGGGCTTCTGCCAGCCAATATTCATTCATTCATTCACTCATCCATTCACACTTCTATCTAATAGTATCAGCTTAAATTTATTTCTAGCTGTTGGCTAGAAATGGGCGGAGGAGCTGTGATAATGGCTAAGAGATCAACCGTGACTTCCTCTGGAAGAAGAAAGTCAGAGATGTAGACATCTAGCAATATCTAAATCCTGTCCTCTGGGAAAAATCGAATTTAGGAAAAAGCTATGTGTTTCAAGGTCATCAATTTATAAACACAAAGCTTTGTTTATGAGACATAAATTTCTGCAAGCCATGGAGGCTGGCCAGGACTTTGGCTGCCACTGGGAAAGAGAAAAGGCAATGAGACTCTAGAAGCTATCTAGGAAATCAACTGCTTATTTTTTTTAATCGGCTGGATTTTCAACTTTCTCTTTCAAGGGGCCTACTCTAAGACCTCCCTGCAGAGGCAGCCTTTCTCTCATGAGTCCTATGCTATGAAAGTATGTAAGTCCCATTTGTGGGAAATCTTACACCCAGAAACATACTCTCTAGTTGATCTTTGTCTTTGAAGTATGAGTTCACCCACAACATGTGACTCAAAGACACATAAAAGAAGTGGCAACCCCCATGGCCCAGGGTAAGGTCGTTACCTAGTGAGAGAAGTTACTTTGAAGATTAGTACACCTTATGCAGGATAACCTTTGCCATTCTCCACCCACCTTCCTTATAGCTAATTTCAAAATAAAGCACTTTTTTAAAGTCATTTTGAAGAAAAAAAAAACTCTGGCCACTTTACATATGTGATTATATCAGACCTCACAGAGTTCTGAACTGTGTCTCAGGCTCATAGCTGGAAATTTGTTCTGTGAAGTGATCTGCTGGTATGCCTTGTGATCCTTTCTTATTCCTGATTGAGACCTTCAATTTTTAACTGATTATATTTTAGCTTCCAAAAATAAAATGATCATAGGTTTGCGTATCTCCTCTAAAGGTGTTAATGTTTAAACTGAAGAAATAATAAGCCTAAAAAACTCAACCCTATTTTCTAAAATGTGTGAACAATTCCATGGAGTCCAACTGGATAAAAAATAACAAATATAAAAACCAGTCTATCTATTAGACTATATGTCTAACTGTACTCACATGAAAACTATCTGACAGTTGTTAGCTATGTCTGTGGGACATTATCATCCCAATCCAGATATCCCTAGTTCAGTATGAGAGGAGTAGAAATAAAACTAACCCATCAATATATGTCTTTTAAAATACTCATTTGCTGTCTTTTGTAGAACTATATTATTGAACTATTCATAATCACTGTAAAAATTCAAATTGGCCAGAAATGTAAAATGGAAAAAAATGTTTTTTTTCTCTGCCTCTTAGTAGTATTCCTCAGATACTTTTTTTTTTATAAAGATGATTCCTTTTTAACCAGTGTTTTTCAGTCAATATAAAGGCAATCACAAATATTTACCAAGAACCATATCTATACAAAGTATAGCTTATTCTTCTAAATCATATTAGATCTTCCTAACCTACCAAATGAAATGTGCCTCATCTGTGAAGACATCTAAGTACCATCACAGGTAACTTTTTTTTGTCCTATTCTACTCTGTATATATCTTAAAACAATAGTTTATACTAAGTCGTATTTATATGTGATTTTCTAGTGAATAGGACTTTCTACATAGATTGTTATATCATGTTATCTCATGGTCCAGTCCCCCTTGGCTGACACATGAGTGTTTCAATTGGTTTGTATATGAGTGCATTTTAAACTTTATCAAAAAATTGTCATCCCAATTTCAAATTTTTTAAAATTAGGTTCTCATTGGTATTATTATCCGGTGCATTAGTTTGCTAGGGCTGCCAAAATACCACCAACTGGGAGGCTTAAACAGCAGAAATTTATTTCTCATAGTTCTGGACACTAGAAATTCAGAGACCACTCTCCTTGGCTTACAAATGGCCACATTCTCTATGTCTTTACATCACCTTTCCTCTTTGAATGCAAACTCCTGGTATCTCTTTCTCTTCTTATAAGGACACCAGTCCAATTGTATTGGGGCCCAGTCATTATAACCTCATGTAACTTTAATAACATCCTCAAAGACTCCATCTCCAAACATAGTCACATTGGGGGACAGGGCTTCGACATATGAATTTGGGTGGACACGTATGGTCTATAACACCTGGTATGGTAGTCAGGATTCTAAGAGGTCCCCTAGATCTCCCTCATTCCAATGCACATGCCTCAGAACTATGAAGATGACGGATTTTATTCCTGTGATTAGGATATGTTATATGGCAGATTTTACTTTCAGATAGTGAGATTATCCTAACCCGATCACATGAGTCCTCTAAAAGCAGAGAGTTTTTTTACTTTTTATTTTTCCCCTCTGGTAGCAGAAGGAAAAATCGAAGAGATTTTATTTGAAAGAAATTTGATGCAAGGGAGGTTCTCTGTTGTTGAGATAAGGGAGTTCTATGGTAAGGGCTCAAGAGTGACCTATAGGAGCCAAGAACAGTCCTCCACTGACAGCTGGCAAGATAACAGGACCACAGTCCTACAGATACAAGGAATTAACTCTACCAACAACCTGAGTGATCTTGCACATGAATTCTTTCTCAGAGCATCCAGATGATAATAGCTTGTGTGAGAATGGAATGAAGAGACAGTCCAGTAAAGAGAAGTGTAATGTTTTCCTCTCAATGCCCATCATCACACAAAGAAAAGACAAAATCCCAGAGCTGCAGACAGTGAAACCAGCAGAGGTGCAGATCCAAGCCTCATGTAGCTCCAAGGACTGCAGATTGGACCCTGTGATGACTGAGCAGCCAGCTGCAGTGTGTAGTGCCTCAGCAGAAACCCGAGTCCCTACCACAGGATTGATTTATCAGCCTGGGTGCAATTGACACCTGAGGCCTGATTATTCTTGGTTGTGGGGGGCTACACAATGTAGAATGTGTAACAGCATTCATAGCCTGTACTCACTAAATGCCAGTAGCACCCTCTTCTCCCCAGTTGTAACACCAAAAATGTCTCTAGACATTTCCAAATATCCTCTCTGGGAAAAATCTCCCTGGGTAGGAATTACTGTCCTACACCAAACCCTCCAGAGACACCAGGAAGAGCTTAGATACCTTCAAAGCATGAGATGTTGCCTTAAGTCACAGGACTAAAGAAATCCAAGCTGAAGATCTAGTTTATAGAAATGTAAGCAGAAATGTAGGGTCAGAAAGGATCCAGGATGCTGTGGGACTGAGGGGTAGTTGTGTCTGTGTATTTAGGTGTTGATGTTTAAAACAAACATTTGTTTCTAAAGCACTTTTCCCCCAAGAAATAAAAGTTCTGAGTGTCTCTCACCATTAGCTAACTACGCTGTTTGCCCAATTCACATATAGAATTTTGTTTGTTTGTTTGTTTGTTTGTTTGTTTGTTTTTAAATCCTAAGTGTTTAGTTAAAGTTGCCAATATGAAAACCCAAAATGAGATTCTTCCATTTTGGTTACCAACAGGCAAAGGTTGTGATTCAGTTCAAGCCACTTGTGAGCCACCTGCCTGCCACAGTGCTGCCTTTATAGCGCCCTTGATTAGATGTGACATTTTCTCACTCTGAGTATTTTGCCTGTATTTGAAGAGACCCACACAGGGGAACTCATTAAAATCTGCAGGAGCCTGTGAATACGCGAGGGTGCACTTATATGTACGGGAGAGAGAGAGAGAATGGATTTTTTTATCTTCTGGGAATCTGGTGGTTTTATTTTATAGGAGTTTGCAGAAGGATGAGTTTTACAAAGGAGAAAGGAGATGCTGATCTGATTTAAAATGGACTGCAATGCCCCTCTGCTCCAAAGTTCGAGAGGCTAGGATAAAGCAGAGTTTAAATTCTTTCCATGACCCACTAAAGTGGGAATTGCTTCTTCTGTTAAACTCCAGATTCCTTTGCTAATTATGGTAAAGAGATGTTGTGGATAGCACTGAGCAACAGATCATAATCACATCATGTTCACTAAGTCTGGCCCACTTACGTCTGTGTTCATGCCAACAAAAGATGTGAATTCCACTTCAGTCCCAGTCCTATTTGTCCCTGATCTGATTTTCTAGTTAAGGACCTGGACCCCAGTAGGACAGAGTGGAGACAGAGCTTCAGAAGAAGGCTGAATACATTGAAGATTGTGAATTTGGCAAAGTTTGTTCCAGTTTCCCCTTTCTGTCTCCTTCTATCTTGATAGGACCCTCTCCTCCCATACTTGTTATAGGTCCTCGATATTCTAGCTTTTATAGATATATCACTTTAGATGGGTTCTACTAGCACCCATACATAATCACATATGATTTGGACCAAGACAGCCAACTATGGCCAGAGAGAAAAGATGAGCTGGATCTATCAGATGTTACTCTAGGAATTACATCAAAAACTGGTGAAAAGAAACAGGCATTAACACTAATAGTTTAATGCAAGACTGTGAGACTGAGTAGGACTGAAGTAGAGAAAGTAGAAGAGATGCTGTGAAGAGTCATGGAAAGCAGAAGGTCATTAATTCCTTTGGCATTTATTGAGTACTTTCTGTATGCCACCCACAGTTCTAGGTCCTGGGAACATGGCGTGAACAAAGTGGGCAGAACCCCAACTTCATGGAGCTTATATCTAGGGGAGACATTCAGGCAATAAGGAGCTAAACAAATACAAAAGATATTAGATAATGATGAGTGCTATAAAGAAAACAAAATGGGAGAGATGATAGAGCAATTATTGAGGGGTGGGGTAGGGTAGGGGGCTACTTTGGATTGGTGTGATCAGAGAAGCTCTCCCTAAGGAAGTGAGATTTGAATCCTAGTGACACAAAGGGATAAGCTTGGGAGACTCAAAAAGAACATTCTAGGCAGAAGACCTACCAAACACAAAAGCCCTGAGTCAGGGGTGAGTGTGGCATGTTCAAAGAAAGAAAGAAGGGCTGTGTGGCTAGGACACAGAGAGCAAGCTAGAGCTGCACAGGATGAAATAAGAAAGGTGGGAAAGAGCAGGTCACCTAGGTCTTGGTAGGTTGTGGTAAGGAAAACGGGGTATTAACCCGAGTACAATGGGAAGCCATTGAAAACATATAAAGAGCACCCAGAAAGTGAGTTGAAAAAAACCAACATTTTTTCATCGAAAAAACAAAAGTTCATGAGTAGACTATTTATAGGGGAAACAAAAGTGGGGGAGGGAGAATAAAAACAGCTCTTATAAATATGAAAAGATGCCCAACTGCAGTTTCTCTTGGCAAAGCAGTAGAGAAAGAGGCATTCTCGTACAATGCTGGTGGGAGTGCAAAATGGTACAGTCCCTACTGAGAATAGGACTTGCTGCTGGATTAGATATAGGAAGAGCACAAAGGTAAGAGTGAAAGATGTCTAAATGTTTAGCTTGAGCAACAGGTTGGGTTATGATGTTGTTTACTGAGACAGGAATGACTACAGGAAGAACATGTGAGAGAAGAGATGGCTGCAGGAGACCATGTCTAATCCAACCTAAGTTCAGTTTTTGTTGTGTTATATTTGAGATTCCTGTTACACAGTCAAGTGACGATGCCGATAGGCAGTAGGATATGCAATTTGGGAGCTCAAGGCTAAAGATAGATATTTTGAACTTGGCAGCCTAGTTATGGTATTGAAGTCATGGCCAGAATGGTCTCCTACATGCTTGCTTCTTCTACCGTCATCTGTACCAGAGGTAGATTGTAGGTGGTTACTCAAACTTTGAGATTCATAAGAATCACCTGGAGAGCTTAGAAAAATCTCTATTCCTGGGCTTATCCCCCAAAGATTTGATTATGTGTGTAAGTATAGTGTGGGCCCAGAAATTTTCATTTTTAATGCATATCACAGAAAATTCTGATATTAGTGTTCTGAAACAGCCCAAGAACTCTGCACAGCCCAATTCAAAAATTATGAGAGTAATTTTTGTAATTTTATCAACCATTAACATTTATACCTAGATGAATCTGGAACACTGGCTAAGTATGCTATGTTCATTTATTGGATTTAATTCTTTTTTTCCTAAATGTTTTTTTTTTAAAGACAACAAATTCACATGGTTAAGTGTCAAAATAATATTTAAAAATGTCAAAAAGCATGACTCCTGCCACTGTTTCTATCTATTTTATTTCTAGCTCTGTGTCCCATAAGGACTCATTTCTATTAATTTCTTTTGGAGAGTATAAATATTTCATTTCAAAAATTAAACAAATATATTTTCTCTCTCAACTCCTTATCTTTCTTATACAAAAGTTAACCCATTATATGCAGTATCTGTTCCTAGCTTTTTTTTTCCACAAAGAAGTGCAAGAGATCTTTCTATATCAGTGTGAGAGAGAGCACCCTTACTCTTTGTTTTATAGCTGCATAATATTCCACAGTCTGCACACACCATAGTTTATTTCATAAGTTTCTTGTTGATAGACCATTGAATTGTTTCTTATATTTTGCTATTAATTAATCTACACATTACTATATATTCATTGCTTTATAGATATGAGGTGTATCTGTAGGATAAATTCTCAGAAGAGGAATTACAGGGTCAAAGGGTAAATGCATTTGAAATTTTGATAGTGATTGCCAAATTGTCCTCTGCAGGGGTTGTACCATTTTGCACTCCCACTAGCAATGTATGAGAATGCCCATTTCTCTTACCACCTTGCCAACAGAGTGTGTTGTTAAACTTTTGGGTTTTTGCCAATCTGATAGGTGAGAAATGTTGTTTCAGTGTAATTTCACTTGATTTTGTCCCTTATGCTGAGTGAAATTGAGCCTCTTTTCATATGTATAAGGACTATTTGTATTTCTTTTTTTTCTGTAAACTGTCTATTCATAAACCTCTTGGCCATTTTCTTCTCAATTTCTAGGAGCTCTTTATATATTAAAGAGATGAGCTCTTTGTGATATAATACAAAGATACCATTTCTAGTTTTTCTTTTCATGATTCTATTTGCTTATTTTTTAAATGTATTTGAATGTATCAAATTTTCTTTTATGATCCCTGGATTTTGAGTATTTATTAAAAGGACTTACCCCACTCTGAAGTTATAAAGGAAATTCCAAATTACCTTCATTGTTTCCACAATCCCCTAAGTAAGCATCATTACCCTTATTTTATGGGAGAGGAAACTGAAATCCGGGATTCAGATTTAGTCTTCCCTTACTCCAAAGATTTCTCAGAATATAATATAGAGAGTAAACAAATGAATTCCTCTCCTCAGAGTGACTTCACTTTTTGCTGGGAGATTTGTGAAAGTTATTCTTTGTTTTTGGTTCTGAATCTCTAGTTTTAATGCTAAAACACCTGTGGCTATTGCAGGAAAACTTTTGTAAAATATTATTTAGATTGCTAAAGAAAGTAGCTCTGTTATTTCAGAGGCTTTAAATAAACAAAATAGCCGAGGTCCTATAAACATTAATTTTTGCATTTAAACAAACACACACTCAAAAAAATCTCCCAAATCTTATAAACACCCATGCTGGAAGCCAACATGTTGAAACTGCCAGCACCATGCACACCACCTACGGACGTCAGCAAATGTCCCTTTTAATTGAACGCTCAAAAGGATATCTGCAGGCAAACAGAGAGGTCCTGTGGTGGCCACGTTGGACTGCATTAAGGGACACCTGGAATCCATGGCAGCCCTTTGTCCCTGTCTCTCCCTTTCTCTCTGCTAGAGACAGCAGGTAGGGAGAATGCTGACGTGTCTATTGAGGACTAGGAAAAATACTCCATTTGAGAGGCAGTCCTCTAAAGTAGGATGACCCAGTTGAAGTCTTATACCTATTCTTCCTCCTAAACTCCAGAAACCCAAAAGGCCACTCTCCACAGAAGCAGGGTAGTGAGACATTCATCTTACATGTTTCTCTTATGCTAGGTCACCTTTTAAACCCAGAGGTTATGATAGGTTTTTCTCTAAAATTGAGTGATCAATTGGTAGTGCTGCCTAGAGCACTATACAGAGATAGATTCCAAAGCCACATCTAGGCACAGATCTACACACTGCTGATATTCATTACTGATATCTGTCACCAACATACTAGCGGAAAGAAGTTACAACCATGCCAAGCATGTGCAGTCCTAATTTAAAGGGTGATAGTTAGTTTGTAGAACCAAGGCATTGGAGATGACAGAGGTAAGCTTATCCACCCCAAATGCCAAAGTTTTAGAATGCTTGATTCCAGAGGACTTGCTCTGGCTCATTTTCCAGAGGGCGATGTTTATTATCTAAAGGGCAAGTCCTGTGCTTGCTTTTCCTTACCCTGCAATTTGCTCACTCCATTTCCTTCTCTAAAATTCAGCGCTTCAGGATCTAACACAGTGTTTTCTAAAGGTAGATGTTCAATGAACACTGAATTGAATTATATCACATATAGCAGATAAAGTTTTAAAAAGTACTCTGCACATATGTATACATTCGTTCAACCGATAGTTATTTGCATACTACAGTTAAATACTGAGAATGTAAGATTGAACGATTAGATATGGTTTTCAGTTCTACCTCTCAGTTACTGTCATTGGTCTCTAAAGTATAGATTTTTCTCCAAATGCATGCATTGAAGGTTATAAATTTTTGATAAAGTACAATGTATTAATTTTTTATTTATGGCTCATGCTTTTGGTGTCAAGTCTAAAAACTCCTTGCTTAGCACTAAATCTTAAAGATTTTCTCCTATTTTTTTATAGGTTTATATTTATGTCAATTATTCATTTTGAGTTAACTTTTGTATAAAGTCTGATGTTCAGATGAGGTTCTTTTTATTTTATTTTTTGAAATGCATTTATTTCTGTGGATATCCAATTGCTCTGGCACCATTTGTTGAAAAGGCTATCCTTCCTCCAATTAGTTGCATTTGTACTTTGTCCAAAAATAATTTGGGCACATTTGGGTGGGTTAATTTCTGGATTCTTTACTCTGTTCCAGTGATCTATCTATCTATCCCTCCACCAGTACCACACAGTCTAACTATAAACTCGAATAGAATAAGCCTTGAAATTGGTTTCTCCCACTTTATTCTTCTTTTACAAAATAGTTTTTTTTAGAGTCTAGTTCATTTATGTTTTCATATAAATTTTAGAAAATTTTTTTCTAGATCTACAAACAATCTTATTGATATATTGATAGGAATTTCTTAAACTCATATTTTAGTTTGAGGAGAATTGCTATCTTTACTCTTTTGAGCGTTCCAATCCATGAACACAGTATGTTTATTCATTCATTTAGTGTTGTATAGTTTTCAACCTAGAAATCCTGTACATGGTTTGTTAGGTTTATGACTAATTATTTCATTTTCGAGCAATTATAAGCAGTATTGTATTTTAATTTTGATGTCCATGTGTTTATTGCTAGTATATAGAAATATAATTAAGTTTTGTATGTTTATCTTATATTCTATGACCTTGATGAATTCACTTAATAATTTTGGGTTTGTTTTTTTTTGTAGAGTTTTTGGCACTTTCTACATAGATAATCATGTCATCCACAAATACAGTTTTATTTCTTCCTTTCAGATCTGTATGCCCTTTATTTCATTTTATTGTCTTACCAAGCTGGCTAGAACTTCAGCACTATGTTGAGTAAAAGTAGAGTAGGTATTCTTGCCATGTTCCGGATTTTAGGAGAAAAACATTTCATCACTAAGCTTAATGTTAGCTGCAAGATTTTTGTAGATTCTCTTTGTTGAAGAAGTGCCTCTCTATTCACATTTTTTAAGTTTATTATTTTTGTTATTAATGGCTGTTGGGTTTTGTCAAATGCCTTTTCCTGCATTGATGGGTAAGGTTTTGTGGTTTGTCTTCTTTAGCCTGTTAATATGGTGGCTTACACTGATTGATTTTCAAATACAGTCGTGTGCAGCATAACAACACTTTGGTCAGTGGTGGACCAGATATATAATGGTGATCCCAGAAGATTATAATGGAGCTGAAAAATTTTTATCGTCTAGTGATGTTGTAGGCATGGTAACATTGTAGGATAATGCATTCATTACTCATGTGTTTGTGATGATACTGATGTAAACAAACCCACTGCACTGCCAGTTGTATAAAAGTATAGCACATACAACTATCAACAGTACATAATTTTGATTATGATAATAAATGGCTATGATACTGATTTATGTAATTACTATACTATACCTTTTATCATTATTTAGACTGTACTCTTTATACTCATAAGAGTTTGCTGTAAAACAATGCACTGTCTTATGCTAGTGATAGCCTCAGACATCTCATGTTTATTAGGCATCTTGATTGCATCATTTTCTCTTGCGTTTGACTTAATTTCGTGTTGTTTTGTTACTCATGGCCCATCAGTGTACAAAATCCACTGCTGATGTTGCCAGTAAGAGACATTGAGTGACTGACCTGAAAACAAAATTTAAAGTTATAATAACTACAAAGTTGAAAAATCAGTAATGGTTTTTGTTCACCAGTCAGAAATGACCCATTTTATCATCTCTATGATCTTGAAGAAGAACAAAGTGGCAAAAGCTGTTAAAGGATCTTTACTAAAGGCAGTGAGACTAACCTCCTGTTTATGTGGCTTTTCCTTCTACTACTCTCCAGGGAGTGGGAGGCACTACTTTGTTACTACTACCAAGTGTAAGTAGAAGTCCAGGTTCCCCACTTGACCTCAGCTGATACCTGAGGAGAAGTGTTCCTTGTTACTGCTGGACAGGGAGTGTGGGTTCTAGCTCCCTGCGTGGTCTGCACGGATACTGCAGTGGAAGTGGCCTTGTTACTGCTGAGCAATGGTGAGAGTCCTGGCTCTCCACTAAGCCCCCTTCGAGGACACTCCATTGAGGAGGGAAGAGATGCCTCATTACTGCAGGGCAGGATGGGAGTTGGGCTCCTCAGCTGGTCTCCACTGACACTCTGGCGGGTAGGGGGCTCTGTAACTAGTTTGCAGGGATGAGTCTCGGCTCCTCACGTGGCCTTTTCTGAGACCACACTGCAGGGATATTGTGGTACCTCATTTCAGCCTGGTGATAGTGGTGGTCTAAGCTCCCCACTCAGTCTTTGTTGGCATGGAATGGAGTGAAGCTAGAGTCTTTTCTGTTGTTTGGCTGAAATAAAGAAGATTATTACCTAAAAGTTTTCTGTCTTGCTAGACTGTTTCTTTCCTGTTCCTTTGACTTTTCCTGGGCCTTTTCTTTTTCCCTTCCTTCCTTCCTTCCTTCCTTCCTTCCTTCCTTCCTTCCTTCCTTCCTTCCTTCCTTTCTTTCTTTCTTTCTTTCTTTCTTTCTTTCTTTCTTTCTTTTCCTTTGACCATTGGCATTTCTATTTTCAGGGAAGTCACCATCATGTTGTTCCTTGGGCTTCAAGGTCCCTAGCCAGTCTGCCTTCTCCTCTCCAAGTCATCTTATGTTTATTTAATATATAAGGTCGAGGAGTTTCACTTGTACTTAGAGAAAGGAATAGCAAGGAGTACATCTTTATATCCCAGAATGAGAAGTCTGTCACATGCTTTATATCTTTTCTCTCCTCTTGATCTTTTACTTGAAGGGCCTATTATAAGAACTATCACAGGACTCTGCACATGAAAAATGCTCAGTAAATAAATTTTCATTTGATTTCATTTTAGAAACACTGAAAATAAGTACTTTATTATAGACCAGAGTTTCTCAACCTCATCATTATTATTTTGGACCAGATAATTCTTTGTTGTGCATGTGAAGAAAAAGTGTTGCGTGCTTTGTAAGATGCCTTGCTGTGTTCCTGGCCTCTCCTCACTAGATGCCTGTGTCACTCCCAAGTTCTAATAGTCAGAAGTTTCCCTAGACACTGCCAAGTGTCTCCCTGAGGAGAAAATCACCCCAATTTGAGGACCAGTCCTACAGACACACACATCCAAAGTGTCCCATTAGATAGTGGTGTGTGTGTGTGTGTGTGTGTGTGTGTGTGTGTGTGTGTGTGTTTTAAGTACTGACTAAAACCCTAGCTTACCAGATATACTGCCTTCTATACTATTGCTCTTCTCTGTCCTAATAGTATGGGCTTTGGGGTAAAAAAATATAAGAACTTTCTCGTTGAAAATTGTCACACCGATAGAAACATTGCTTCACTTCCCATTTTCTTTGCTTGCAGACCTCTGAGGGCTTGATGGGGTCAGTGAGTGTCTTCGGAGTGGCAGCATAGTGGGCGGGAAATGTGTTAGCCTCAGGTGCTCTCTGAATAGTTCACACAGGAAAATGAGAGAAGAGAATTGTATTTCAGAGTACAATTATATTTCAGTGTCAAATCTAGAAATGGCAGGTAGAATACTAATATTTGTAGCCAGAGCCTTCATCCTTGTGTTAAATACAGAGAGGAAAGACCTGTAGTATCTGCTGGGCAATGCCAACTTGTTTGGAATGTAAGTTTATAATAAAATACAAAAGGGAGCTTATGCCTTTTCCCTGTATTTTCCAGAGCCACCAGGGTTATTAATCTGCAAAAGATAAATAACTGAGAACTATGAATGGACCCAGTTCTGCCTCAAAATAGCCGTATGAGCTTGAACAATTCACTTAATCTCTTAGTGCCTGATCCCTTACCTGAGAAATGAGGATAATATTAGTAGCTACTTTATAACTACAAAAGAGTTGATATATGTAAAAAGCTGAGAATACTGCCTGTCGTAAATGTGAGTTGGTTATAATTATGGTTACTGTTTTTCCAAGTTGAGAAGTTTTGGCTAATATTGAGTGTGCAGTTTCAGATAGCACTTAGAGGTTTCAGATAAATATCTCCTATCAAATTAATAGACCTCTATGGTGGCTCATTGGAGTCTGATGCTCCAGTAAAGAACCCCATTCAGGTGAGCGGTACTAAAACTACCTTTTAGACCCATAGGACATACATCAGATATGGTTTCAAGGTTGAGAGAGGGATAGCTCTAGATTGTATTTGCCAGAATGTGTTTCATATAAATCTATTTTTTTTTCCTGTTGCAGCTTGTCCTTTTTTAAAGAATGTTTGCACAATCAGCAATGAGATTAAATCACTTATGTGTTTGTTTAATATTTCTTCCCTCTACAAGATTGTGAATCAAATAAAAGCAAGGATTGTGTTTCTTTTCCTCACTATTATATTTGTAGCATATAACACATTGTTCAACACAGTTGTTCCTCCACTAATATTTGTTGAATAGATGAGAGAATGTTAGAGAATTATTATCCAAATAGGATCCATTAATAGCAACAGGGTACACAGATAGCAAAAAAAAAAAAAAAAAGAAAGAAAGAAAGAAAGAAAGAAAGAAAGAAAGAAAAAGAAAAAAGTAAAGAAAAGAAAAGAAAGAAAATTAAAAATAATACAAATTCAGTTTCTAAAAATTAATCTTATTTTTTTTTAGTTTTACCAGGACCAAAGTGTGTAAATTGCCTGTTTGGGGGGTCTGGCTCATATTCAAGACCTATATTAGGTTCTTTATGTCCTTGTTATTTTTCTTGTCCCTTTCTCTTTATAAAACTTTGTTTATTGTGTCATTCAATTTATTGAGCACCAACCACATGCCAGGCACTGGTTTAGTGCTAGGAACATAGCAGAGAACCAGACAAAGTTCTTGCTCTCACACAGTTTGTAAAAGAGTGCAGGAGGCAGATAAAATAAGCACATATATTTAAGCAAGTGTTGTGGGGGAGAGGGGCTTAAGGACTTATTAAGAAAGAGGATGCCTGCTGTCTCTCTTAAAGTTTTCATCTTGATGCTTACATCTCAGCTCAGAATTCTTCAGTAGAGTCTGCTAAACTTATAGATGCTTCCTTTAACCCTTAATCCCTGCCTCTCTTACTCCATTCATTTCATATAAACCCAGCAAGCCTACTGTGTACAGAGCAGTCTTCTAGACTCTGAAGATATAATGGCAAAAATGTCGAACTCCCTGATTTTGTAGAGCTGACTAGAGGGGAAATACACAATAAGCAATAAACTAATATCCACCAAAATGTCAGCTAAGGATTAGTGCTATGAAAAACAATAAAGCAGTCTGAGAGGAAAGGAGAATAGCAGGGGCAGAGGTGGTCTTCTGTATAGCAGAGGGCATGGAAGGCCTCTGAAACAAGATTACATTTGAGCTGAGACTTGAATGAAGTAAAAGCAGAGCCATGTGGATGTTTGGGAGATGGTGGCCAGGGCAGAGGGAATGCTAAATCAAGGCCCAGCGAGTGAAATGTACCCGGTCTGTTCTAAGGATGGCATGGTGGCCAGTAAGGTCTGAAGCAGAGCAAGGAGGGGGAAAGTAGTAAAAGGCGACATTAAAGAGGTGGGTGAAACCAGTTTATTCCGGGCTTTGTGTGCATGGTTAGAATTTGAGATTCTGTTTTGCATGAGATGAGAAGCTACAGGAAAATTGTGGTGGAGTGGCAAGACCTGATATGTGCTTTGAAAGGATAGTTCTAGCTACCCTCTCCAGACATCAGAGTACGTCTTCAGGCTCTGGCTCCCAACCTCCACTCCAGCCTTCAGACCAGCAGCCTGACCTATGAGCTGTACTCTGGGGCCAACTCGAGCCCTCACCCTAAGACCAATGAATTCCCCAGATAAGGCAGTATATTCATGGTGTGAAGCACTACTCTGCTGTGTATAGCACCTTATAAGAGGGGATTCAATTTATCTCGAACTACAGGAAATAATAATGGGTCTGGCAGTCAGGAAACCTACACCTTAATCTCTGTCAGTAAGTGACTTTGTGCTCCTGAACCATATTTCTCTGACCTGGGTCTCAGTCTCCTCATCTGTGAAATGTGGGAGGTTGAATTTGAAGACCTCTGAGGTACTTTCCAACTCACAACTGCTGTGGTCTCTTGACAGTTGATGCACATCTTGTGCATCAGGACAGCTGCCTTTGGATAGTAGAGCTGCGGGGAGGACTTGGGGGCCAACTTAACTATAACAAATAGCTGACATTGATGAGAACTTACTAAGTGTCAGACTCTGCTAAACACTTCATGTGTGATGTTTCCTTTCCACTTACAGGTGGAAAAACAGGGGCTTAAAGAGATTAATTTACTCAAGCTCACAGGCCTAATAAAGGCTTACTTTAGTGTCCCCTAGCTTGGTCACTTTTCGATTGTGCTCTTCACCAGATATGTTTACGTGAATAAAGAGTCTATCTTGTGAAAAATAACATTTCACAAGTCGCATTGACTCTGAAACTACTGCTGGATTTAAGTTAAAGAGACGTCTTTGATCTCTGCCAAGATTATTCTCAAAAAATATTTTTGTTATGTTTTTATATTTTTTAAGTATGGTTAAATTGTTGCATATTCTGCTAAGTAAATATCTATGTAATATAGCACACAAAATTTATTGGTGCAGGCTGGAACTGTAAAAAGAACAAATTTTAGCATTCAAAATATATTTAAAGACAAGAGTTCCGGCTGAATTTAAATGAAAGCAGAACAAAGTTATGATTTTAGAATGCTTATTAAACAGAAATAAGTTAATTATGAGTATTGAGCCCTTAAAATAAATTTAAAATATTTTCCAGGAGATTTCCTTCTTCTTCCCTCCCTGTCCCCTTCCCCCATCTTTCTCTCATCTGTTGTTCCTTTTTTTTTTTTGGAATTTTCTATTAGAATAATATTCATGAAATGCTTTTTAGCTAAAATAACTTGTTAATTGCCCCCAAATAGAAGATAAATATCTATTTCCAAGGTTGATAAAATCTTCAGGTTTAAAATTAAAAAAGAAAAGATTCTGACCCATATCTCAAAAATTGCATTTTTCATGACATTTTCTCTTCAGTATATGAAAAGATGGAAGCATACTGATATATATTTTCAAGATGATGGTATAGTTATGTAAGATCAGTTAAAGACTCTTTTGAACAAACCTTAGTTCATTTGGTTATACAGTGTGAAATAAGTACAGATATCATCTACTGAGAACTAGGAATAATAGGGCAGTGTGTATAAATATTATTTAGGGACATAAAGACAAAATACTTGAAATCAGGACCATTCCGCAAAGTTCAGGATGTTTGCTCTCCAAAAAGATAAGCTGCAGTTTTTATTGCTGATTTTAAGGGTTTTTTTTTTTTCTATAACATTGCTATTATTGCTACTTTAAAATGTAGAGAATTTTAAACTATTCTGGAAAAAGTCATCTATCGCTATTGAGATATCACTAGAGATGATGAATAAAAGGAAATAGGATTTAGATTAGTGGGAGAGAGAAATCTTGAGGAAGAAACCTAGATCTGCAGACAAAGAAATCATCTTACCCTCTAACCCAGCAAATGTGCCTGGTTTGCTTACACAGACTTGACTTCATCGAAGTTAGGGGTGAGGGTCTCTGCTGAAGATATTGTTTGCCAGGTCTTTAAAAATGACAGGTAGACACAAGTTTTTGAAACAACAAAAAAAGGAAAATATAGCAATAGCATTAAGAAAATATAGCCAGAGACTATAGCTCCAAACATTTAGAGCTATAAGTAAATGTGATGTTATAGAACTGATTATGTCACATTCATGCTCAAAATCCACTTCACTTCCTGGTATACTTAAAATAAAATAGAAAGTCCTACCATGGCCTACAAAGTCTTACATGACCTGGCCCCTGGCTGAACCCCAACTCATTTCCTATCACAATTCCCCAACCTAATCTACTGTTTTCTAGCTTTTTATATCCCTTCGTTTTCTTTTCTCTAGCTAAATGTTATGGTCCTTGGTTGATTTTCTGTCCTCTCCACCAAACTATTAGCTTCCTGATACAGAGATTTTTTTTTTCATTACTAAATTTCAGTGTCAGGCCTATGGTAGGTGTTCAAAAAACATTTTTGAAAGAATGAACAAACAAGTAAACCAACAAAACACTAAACTATATATTTGTTGACTTGAAAGTCAATTTCTTTAGTAGGTGACCTTAGGAAGGTTGCTCCACCTCTCAGTGCCTCAGTTTCCTCACCTCAGAGCTAAAGAGTTTAACGAAGATTTTAAAGTCTTTGTATTCACAAAGGCATCATTTTTCAAAAATAACGAGACTCAGTTTTCTAGATTTTTGTGTACCCAACATTGACAACAATAACAAGATACACTTTAAAGGCTCTGGTACATGAGGACCCACATGAATAAGTTTTCTGTTTTTATTTTGAAATTTGTCTTGAAACAGTTAATAAGTGTGTATATATCCACCAGTCCACGTTTTGTACTGTTGAAGTATATTTCATTTTCTGCCATTGGATATTGAAACAGTGGAAGCTCAACTTGGTAATTTTTGCCATTTATATTTTATGATTCTCATATAGTGACAGGAACTAGTTGGAGTAATGTGGGCTTCAAAGCAAGACTGAAATGCAATGAAATAATTGAAACTAGATTTTTAACCAGTCTCCATTAAAGTTAGGAAAATCCACACCCCTCAAGTGTCATGATTTTTCAGTTTGACTCGTACTCTTTGTTCCTTATGATTAACACAGCTTAGAGGTGTTGCTTTAAAGAATATGAAAACGAGATTGGCATATAAAACCCAGTGATCAAAAAACATGCTAATATTTGATAGATAGATAGATAAAAATATAAGGATTCCATTTCCCTTTGAGCCTATAAATTGATGTATTATATCCTTAAGTAACCAAAAGCTGGAACATTTTCAGCTAACCAAAGAAATGTTCCCCCTCTTTTATGCCTTGTACAGATGTTTATAATATAAGATTTATGCACTAGTTTTAGTGGTGGGCATCTTGAACAAATGCTACTTTGAAATTGGTTGATATCTTTCTACTCTATTCTTCAGGATATGATGTTCAGAAAATGTTTTTTTTTTTTTTCAGACAAACAGGAATAAACGAAAAAATCAAATATATCACCAGTTCTCAATAAATATTTTTCCTTTCTTCCTTACATCAATGCACCCCATTAAACCAGTCAGTATTCTAATGGCTCATCTCTAATGAATTATTTAAATGTTGCCTGGCCCTTAATGTTCTGATTAAGGACTTTGTGTGTGGTAGTGAAAAGAACACAGAATTTGAAGTCAGAGTGAGCTGTGTTTCTTGTTATTTGATATTTTAACTCCATATCTCTAAGTAATGTGCTTATGTTACTTTATCATGATGTTTCCATTTTAGGCATTCTATATTGACTTTCCCTATGGAAGAAAAACATTCAACTCTTTTTCACTGTCCTCTACCCCTACCTACTCATGAACTTGTCTTATCTCCTTATACCATGTTGGTTATATAATAGTAAGTGTTCACATGACTGTAAATTGTTTTTACAACTGAGCTGTGGAGTATCCTATACTATCAACTGTACAACTTTTTATTTTTCTTTCAGTTAATAATAGTGTTATTTATTAGTGTTGCTTGATTAAAAAAATAAAAAACACTAATCAAATTTTTATTCATTTCGTTAATCATTAAATCTCCTTCAAGATATTTAGATGTATCAGGTACTTATCAGTTTTTCATTTCTATAGAAATATAGAAATAGAAGAACCTTCTGACCTGTTTCAGTGTGAGCTCGCTGTCCTCTGCTCCTGCATGGCTAACAATCTGGGGTCTCCCTTTACCTCTCTTCTGAACCAAATCCTCAGTTTTCTGTATCCCATGTCTTTCTCTTTCTTGGTTTACATGCTCATTCCTGTAGAGTATATTTTCTTGTTGATTCCTAAGAAAATAACTGATGTATGTGCACAAGCATTTGCATTTTTTTTTAACTAAATGACCAATGGTAATTTTTGACTGACATCAAATGGAGATGAGATGGGGGAAAACACTGGTTCTGTGAAAATACCCCCTTTCTCCATTAGTGGCATGCTCATTCAGCTCTTATCTTTATATTCCAGTAAGTTATTTTACTCTCACTGTTTAACAAAAAAGAAGAAGAAGAAGAAGAAGAAGAAGAAGAAGAAGAAGAAGAAGAAGAAGAAGAACAACAACAACAACAACAACAACAACAACAACAACAACAACAAAAATCTTTGCATAGCTCGTTCAGTTGGAGACTTTTAATATTCTTCATTTATCATTGTAAAACCAAGGACAATTTTATAACTTTTTTGTACGTAGCTGTTACATGTAGGGCAATCTATCATTAAGTAGGGATAAATTACTCTAAAAGAAATGAATCCTAGATAGTTTTCCCTTCAAGTCAAGCGTCTTGTTGTTTAAATAAACTTCTTGTTTAAAATGAAAAAAAAGAAAAGAAAAGAAGGTAAGAGGTAAGTTTTTGAGAAATTACATCTGAAAGTATCTATGTTTTACTTTATAGTTGATTGATAGTTTGACTAAATGTCAAGTTTTAAGTTGGATATATTTTTTCTTAAGAATTTTGAAGGCATTGCTCTAATGCCTTGTAGCTTCTAGTGTTTCTCTTAAATATTCTAAACCGACTCTTGACTTTTGATTTTTCTATGTATTTTTTTTCATTCTGGAAGCCTGTATAGTCTCCTGTGTGGTCTTTCCTTTATCCCTAGTATTACAAAATGTCCTGAATATATATGATATGAGTATAAATTATATACCTGAGTATAGGTCCATTTTCCTTTTTCCTCCTGGGTACTTAATTAGCTCTTTCAATCTAGAAACTCATTTATTTCCTTCCATCCTTTCTTCATAGTAGTTCTTTTCTTCTTCAGAAGTTCAGTTCTGGAAAACTCAACTGAATGATCTTTTTATAATGTCCTTCCCTTCATTGTCTCTGGATGAGATAATCTTTAAGGTCATGTCATAAATTTTAGAACTGAAAGGTATCACATGGGTATATCAATACCAAGCCTCCAGAGTTTATTATTACCAAATAACCGATAAAGCCAACTGATATCTAGAGTTTTTAAGTGACTTGTTCATTGCCACCCTTCTGATTAGTGTTAAAAAATAACTAATTCTCAAATCTCCAATCACTAGGCTTTCTACTACATAAGATTGCTTCTAAAGTAAAGAATATAAAGACTATTGTAATGACTTTGTTAAGTCATTAAAAAGTTTTTTTCCTAAATTTTCAAAAAAATCAATATTAAAAAAAATCAACATCAAATATGAAATTTTCTTTTCCCCTTAGTATTAGTTTCTGGTTGCTGCTATAACAAATCATCACAAATTTAGTGGCTTAAGACAATATAAATTTACTTTCTGATTGTCTGGAGGACAGAGTTCAATATCTGTCTCACTGAACAAAAGTCAACCCCTAACTTCTAGAGGCTGCCTGCATTTCCCAGTTTGGGGCTCCTTCCTCTTCCTCAATGGGCATCACTACAATCTCTGCTTCATTGTCACATGGTTTTCTCTATCTCTAACTCTCTCACCTCTCTTATAAGGACTCTTGTGTTTGTTTGTTTGTTTTAATCAATTTGTTGGGTTGACATTAGTTAATATAATTCTATAAGTTTCAAATGTACAGTTCAATAACACATCATATATATATTGCATTCTATGTTAAACTTCCTTCCATCACTGTACACTTTATCCTTATCTACTTCCCACTCTCCCCGCTTTCCCTCTGGTAACCAGGACCCCTGTTTTTACAATGAGCCCAAACTGAATAATTCAGAATTATCTAATCTCAAGATCTCTAACTTAACCATAACTGAAAAGTCCCTTTTACTGTATAAAGTATATATTCATAGTTTCCAGGGATTAGGACAAAACATTTTGGGGGAGAGTCATTATCTAGCCTACTATACCCTTCTATTAAGATGATCACATGTTTTTTTCTTATTGAATATGAGGTGATTCTGTAGGTTATGTTGACAATTTTTTTTCCTGATATTAGATCATCTTTTTATTCCTGGAGTAGACCTTATTTGGTTATGGTAAGTATATATGGTCTTAATGTCTTTTTCATTATATTTTTATATGGTTGATTCTACATTCATACTTAATATTAGCTTACAGTTATGTGTGTTTCTACATTTTCTTTGCTTTGGTTTAGTAACTAAGTTAACCTGGCATTGTATATGACTCAGGTAATAAACACTCAGCTTACACTAGCTTAAGTGAAAGGGGAGTGTTCTTTACTCATATAGGTGGAAAAGATACTGCAATACCCCAGAGAACTGAAGGAAAAACTGAAGGAATCAGGCCTCAGGGATTGTAAGTAGTAACCTGTTGATCCCAGGGCTTCTCTCAGTCTCTTTCTCTCTTTCTCTCCCTCTGGGCATCACTCATATTTTGTACTAGGATAGATAGGCCCTCTCTATGTGCGAGAAAACATGGCTACCAGTAGACCAAGCCCAACAAGTCTAGATTAAAGAAGGGGCCTTCTTTCCCAGAAATGAAGGTAGAAAAATGCCCCTTCCCAGGGTTGGCCATATCCAAAGTCTGATTGATGCGAAAGTAAAATGTGGGACCAATTCATGCAAATGTAGAGTTATTGTAGTTTGAGAACTCCCTGTGGGTCCTGCTGAGAATATATTGGGGCCTATATCACAAGTCTTCTCCTTCGGCCCACTCCTGTTCCTTCGCTCTCCCTTCCACAGATATTGATTCCTAGGACACTCATTAATAAATGTCTTGTCTGCTAACCACAGTGTTTCAGTGTCTGCTTCCTATGGAACAGAAGCTGGGATGCTTAGGATGAAATAATTTACTGTGGAGATTAAAAACTAGCACTACACCAATCATTTCGATTTCATTTGATACTATTATATTTAATACATTTTCTACATATTCATTCATGAGATCTATCTGTAGTATTCTTGGTGGACGTGAGAATTTAGGATGGAAATTATACAGTTTTGCACTAGTATTGTCTTTATGAGAAAAAAAATTAGTTTATTTTTTTCTTTTTTAACCATGCTATGGCTAGATTATTACAAAGAGAAATTTCCCGTATTTAACCTTTAGGGAAAAAGTTTTTCTGTAAAACTAACTGGGCCCAGAATCTTTTATAAATACTATTTTTTTTTATAAAGGAAAAAATAACCACGTCACTAGTGAAGGAAAGAGGGCTATTTCTAAGGCTCAGGTCAGTGCTGCATCTACACCTTGAGCTAAATAAAGGTAGGCAGACGTATTTCATACCCCCTACCCCTTCTGCTTTTACTGCTCCAGCCAATATAGGCTATTTTGCTTTTGCTTTAGAAGGTAAAATGTGGGCATTTCAGGATTATATTTCTCTGACCAACATCATCAAAGTTATAGTCAATAGAAATTCTCCCCTCACTATAGCATATAGCCTTGTCTTTTTCTACCTTAAAGACTGTTTTAGCCTCTTTCTCTTTCTTGCATTTTCACATACATTTTCACTGAACATTGAGAGGATTTATCAGAAACTGTTAACGTTCTATCAAGTTGACACAGAAATTCTATCTTTCTTTAAAAAGAAAAAATGCTCACTTTGACCTATTCCGCAATCTCTCCTGCTTCTCTTCACCCAAAAAACAACTCTTGCGTGCGCGCGCACACACACACACACACACACACACACACCAGAGTACAGGTGTTCTCTTGATTGCATTAACTGTGGATAACAATGCATAACATTAGCACTTCTATAGTGTTTGATAAATGTGATCAGTTTCAACTTGGGACAACACAATACTGGGGAATTCTTAAGGCAGAATTTCCCTCTTGGATTCCACAGTTGTCTTAAAGAGTGGTGAAATGATAAGGTGCTTCTCCAAGGAAACTCCCTGACAAATCCTTTCTAAAAAAAAAAAAAAAAAAAAAAAAGAGTCAAGGTGAGGAGAAAGGAGCAGAGGAGAGAGAGAACAAATTGAAAATCATAATCTTCAACTTCTATTCAGTGGTCATGTTCATTGCTCAGATATGAGATTCCCCATCATATCATTTTTTACTACAACTGGTATAAACAATGTCTTATAAATCTGATATCATTATAGACCAAAATAAACCCTGATTTTCCTAAGGAGACTTTATATTTTTTAAACCTAATACAGAACCAGATTTGAATTGTAGGGTACCTGATTCTAGTAATTGAAGTTTTAGAGTGACCCCAGAGGTTTTGAGTGCTGTGCTAAATCAGAATAACACCTGTTTAGACAGAGTAGGGAGAAAGTCATCCCTTTGACTTAACTGAATCAGCATGTTTCCAGTGACTTTTCATATGAGCTGGTAGAAGGAGGTTTTTTTTTTTTTTAGACCCCAAATAATAATTATTCATCCTGAACAAATGAGAATGGATGCTAATGATGTCATTCTTTTTTATTTGTTTGTTTGTTTGTCTTGACTATGACAGGTATGAGTCGATGAAAATATATCTATCTATAAGATTTGGTTAAAACTATCATTTCAATCCCTGAAAGCTTAGAATGCATTATTGCTTTTCTAGCAGGATGGTTGGTGAGCAGTGTTTCTCAAACTTTAATGTGCACAAGATTCACTTGAGGATCTTATTAAAATACAGATTGTTACTCTGTAAGTCTAGGATGGGGCCTGAGATTCTATATTATTAGTAAAATCCCAGGTGAGACTGCCTCATGAACCACAGTTTCACTAGATCAGGATAAACTAGCCCTTCTTGTCCTAGATCTGTCCGTAAGGAACTGAGTGTGATCTTGGATGTATTACTAATCATCTTGAAAACCTGGATTTCCTGATTTTTGATGTAAGGTTATTTGTCTACTGATATATATGGACTCTCTTAAAAAAAAAATCTAACATGGGAATTCCAAGATATCAAAGGATGAATCCCAGGTAGTTATACTCGTTTTAAAAAGATTTATTTAAATGGTAGCTTACAACTCACAAGGGAATATTTAAGAGTATTTTTGCAAACCATTTCATTTAATTCAACATATCTTTATTGATCTCCTTCTAGATGAAGGCTTTTTCCAAGATAACTTCAGGTAAACCAAAGATGATAATGACCCTATTTCTGCTATACTGAAATTTGTAAACTTTTCAGGTCAAAATACTGAGTAAAATTTATTATCTCATATCTCAGGGAAAAATCTCATGTAAAGATGAAAAATAACTGTGAAGAGATTGACAGTCTAGTGGGATATTTATGGCAAACCTTAGGAGCTTCTTATTTTTATTTATATATTTTTGCTAGTCCATAGACTAAAGAGAAATTTAAGGTACAAGCCTATATGAGCTGTACTGGAAACTTCAGGACTATGCTTATGAGCTTATTATAGACAGAAAAATAAGCAATTTTCTGCAGAGCTCTGGAAGCTAACCATCACACACAAGAGGGAGGTCCTTATATTCCTACTTAGGAAGAGTCTATAGGAATGGGGACTAAACAACATTTCTGCTTTTTGGTGGCTCTAATGCAAACAAATCTGACCTGGTAAATAAAGGTAGAGAAAGAGAAATGCCATAAAAGAAGGACAGATGTTCTAGTGGTCAGTGGAGTCTGAGGTTATATTTTGATGCAACCATCTAAGATTCCATGGAGAAGGTGATGTTTTAAACAGATTCAAAAGAAGAACGAAGATTTTAACAGGAGTACAACGTAGAAGAGGGATTAGAGATGGGAAAGGTCTGGAATGGAAAAGCAAAGAGAAGTTCAGCAACTCCCTTAGTTTGGCCAGTATAAGGCATACGTGTTTAGTGAGAAAGAATAAGACTACAATTGTAAGCAAGAGCCAGACTGTGAAAAGCTTTGAATGACAAGCAAAAGATCTGTAATTAATCTGCCACATGGTGGCAGTTCATTAAAGGTTTCAGGTAGGTAAATAATATATTTGAATATGGGCATTAGGAAAATTAACCTGGCTGTTTTACAGAAGATATATTGGGAAGGCGGCCAGTAGAGAGAACAGTAAGGAGACCAGTGACAATAGAAAGAGAAAGCAAAGAATAATTTGAGATTCCTTTTAGATGTAGATTGAAAAGAGTTGGTAACTGGTTTCATATAGAGAGATATAAAACAATCACAAAACAACTGAAAAGCTGGAGATCAGAGGGAATAGAGACTTCCATTTTAAATGTTGGTGCCCACTGTTGATGGAAGGTCATTAGAAATAGTCTCTGACATGATAAACATTTAAAGCCCAACTTGTGTGAGGACTTGTACAGATTTTTAGAAACATATAAGGCCTAGCCCACTCCTCTAGGAATTGATAAATGAATTAGTCAAACATAAGACAATTACCAAAGACTGTTTACTTTCCATTAACAAAGGTCAGTTATGTTGACTATTTGTTTTTTGGAAAAAAAATTACCTATTATTTTCTTTTTTATTTTCTTATTATTTCAATCATAAGATTTGGGAACTAGGAAGGATCTTAGACTTCCTCCAGTGTGACTCATTCATATTACACACCAGGATATTTAGATCCTGACACAGTAAATGATTTGCCTTAGGCTCACATGACGAGTTAATGATAAAATGACACTGGTAGTTTAAAAAGAATTAGCTGACATAGTGTTGTAAACATGGCCCATTTTAGCAGAAATTTGTATATTTTGGATAGCTAGGCCAAAGCACATTTCTTAAAACAAAATAACTCTGAAGTTGCACACTCTCTAAAGGTTAGAAACTCTCAGATCAATGACATTAGATTTACTTTGAAACCTGAGTGTTTCTCCTTTCTGCACAAAGCACGTAGATAGAAAGGAGTGGGGAGCAGCAAAGCAACCTTGTGATTTAGCAGTCTAGGGAAAGTATCACTAATCATATATCTCTCATCTGCTTTTATTTTTTTTATTTTAGTAGAGGGTATAAACTCTTGCCATTTGACAAGTTGGAGTAAAAGAAATCTTTTTTTCCCAAAATGTAGATACCATTTTACCCAATATACTCCAAATCCAATTAGCCACAAGGGCCCCACTTTATTGTTTGCCATCATGAAGCATTGCTTTCTCTTTTCATGAAGCATAAAGAGTGGCTAACATATCATATCATTTGACAAAAATTCTTGTCTTTGCACCACATTTTTTGGCCCTTTTTGACAGTATATCAATCTATTGATACCCTCCTCCCCAAATCCTCTTTCCATTTTCTCATGTGACGTACAAACTGGTGATGGACAGTTTTCAGCTGAATATACCTGTAGATATCCTCCTTTTTCACAATTCCCTTTGCCACCACTTCCCCTGCTAGCACAGATCAGTCTCAGCTTTAGGAGTCTGCTGCTGATGCCACATGCTCTCTGAAATGGTTATGTCAGCACTTTTTTCCTAGGAGAGCTGGCAGCTCTACACTCATCTTACCTATTTCAGCCATTGCCTGGATTTTATTTTATTTTTTAATCCCCTTATTAGAAAAACAACAACAACAACAACAACATAATGTGCCATCTTGGGTACTTCTAGATGAGGATCTAGCATCTATGGCTCATTAACATCTTTTCTCAGTTCCGCTTCATCCGCTAGTCCCTGCAGTGGTTTGACATCAGTCTCATTTCTGTCTTAGGTCTGACCCAATAAAAGACATCTTTTCCCAGCTTATCTTTTTCTTTTCTCAAGTGTGAATATAAAATTTATCAGTTATTAAGCTGTTTATTTTTTAAAGGCATCTAGCTTTGTGTCACTGTTGATTTCACTATTTGCAAACTGGCTTTGTCATTTTATTGATAGCACTTGAGTGAAGAGCTCCCTGTTAATATATGCAAACTCACAGCTCCCAATAAGCTTTCCAGCCCTGTTAATGAGAGGATTAGCAAGAGCACTGCAATGTATTTAACCTGCGGCACTAGCTCTGTTTCAATAAGACTTCAACAGCCTATTAAATGGAGTGGGGGCTCTATTAACCCACACAAAGGCCACTCCACTAAACGTGGCAGGGAGGACCACATTTAGCATCTGCCTAAGCAGCTTGTTGGAAGCTGGAAATAAAGAGGGTGACATGTTCTTGCCTGGAGCTATGATATAACTGCAATGGTGATTCTAGTTCATCTGGACTGACTGAATAGGTGACAGCATTGAAATCTATTACTATCTCGCCATATGACAGTTTTTCCTTTTTTTTTTTTAAATTGGAATGTACTCAACGGTCACTCCACCCCCCATGGCTTCTTCCAAGGAAGTACCCCCATTGTTCCTGGGTCAGTAGGAATCATGGATTATGGATTTGAGGATGGAAAGTGTCAGGGTGTGATAGTTTATGGTTGGGGAGAAGGGATGACGGTGTATGCAGAGATGTCCCAGAAAATGCATTATGTTCAAAGAGCATTTCCTTACATAATTAGAAACCAGAAATGGGTCCTTGTCTTGCATAAAATGCTTCACCAAACTACCAACCAAGAGACTGCCACTTCCTTCTGGTGATCAATGTACAAGTAATGGCAAATCATTGAACTGGATTCTTCTAAACTTTGAATTGTGCTAGAATTATTGGTTTATGTGGTTTGTAGAGTCAACTAGCTGTCAGGAAATTCAGGGTGTCTTGACTGTTCCAATATTTCAAATCAAAAGTGAAAGTTGACTAAACGGATTGCTCTTCGTTAACTCATGATGACTTGAATCCAATTATAGTGATAAACCTAAATCTCCTTTAATTTTCCACATGTCAGTTCTCCATGTGATAAAAGCAGAGACTTATTTGAAAAAAGAAAAATGAAAAAAAAGATATTTGATTATTTTTTTCTCCAATTTTCCAATAAAAGTTTCTTTTTCAAACTATAGCTTCTCTTGAAATTCAACCCTACACAAATATTATTATGGATTAACCATGTAACTTTGTCTACATGTTTTAATATTTTTCCCCATGGTACTCCCAAAGATTAAAGTGCAAAATGTGTGCTATATATAAATATCAGTGAATCCCTCTTATTCTGCTTTCCTTTTTCTCCACATAGCTTGTGACTTAATGTATCATAATATATATTTATTTATTATGTTTATTGTTTATTGTCTTTATTTATAATAATATTTACTTATTCTGAGGTATGTTAAAGGCACAGGTTTAATCAGGGAGAATTAGAGACACGAATTACTGAGGCATTGCATCTCAGATGCACATGTTGGGACTGATAGATATGCGCCATGTTCACTGAAATTTTGTATGAAGCATTGAGTTATGGAATGTAAAAAGAGACAACACATTGAAGATGTCATATAATGCTATGATTATATAATTTACTATAATGTAATACTATTAAACCATTTATTATGTAAACGCATACATTTATGTTTCCAGAGTTAAGGCTACCGTGAAACAATCTTACACTCTTGGTCTTGAACTCTTAGTATTAACAGCACTAACAGCCATAAATTTCACTTGCATCTTTGAATAGTCACAAAGCTGGGGCAATTCTAAAAGTCTTTTCCCTTTCGATATCTCTGTAAGCAGGTTGGTACCTGCGGTGATTCCATCAGGAGGCTATTGCTGGGAGCAGTTCTAACTCCCAGTCTTGTATATACACTTTGGGCCTCTTAATGTACTCTAGCTAAGAGTGTTTTGGTGGGTATATCCTATAGAGGCAAGAGCAACTTTTCATTTGAAAAAAAAAATTTTTTTAATATAGAGCCCAGAAATACTGTTGCCTAGTTACCTAAAGTGAGGTACCTAGATTTGGAAAAGGTTGTAACCTAAGATAGCATTTTCTCTCTTATTAGACTAGGAGCACATCCTCAGATAATTAGATCATTGTACTCAGGGTACCTAACTGTGTTCTAGATCATTCCTCCTCTGGTTGCTGGTTGGTGAAGAAAGAATCATGGAGGGAAAATTTTTTTTAATTGTGTACATTTTTGCTCCAAACTTCTAGGCACCAAGACACTTGAATGTATCCTCTTTCTCAAATACTTCCCTGTATCTCTTTGGTGGATAGAGAAACTGGTTTGATATTTTGTATTTAAGATTTTGATTGTAAAAAGGGAACTAAAGCCAAGCCAGTAAATGCTCTAATGGTACTGCTTTCCAGAACTACGATTTTTTAAATGAGTATCCAGGTCTACAGCCTTGCCACCTTAAACAAGCCCATTCCCATCTGATCTCAGAAGCTAAGCAGGGTCAGACCTAGTTAGTACTTGGATGGGAGACCAGGTACTGAAGGCCTAAAAAATAAGAGATTGTAAGCTGACAAGGTCCTTGCAAACTGTGAGGTCAACCAAGAGTTGCCTCGCCTAAAAAAATAAAGAATAATACATAAATGCATACATACATACATACATACATACATAAATAAATTTAGTATCCAGATATAATTGAAAGGATAACTTGTAATTAAATTTTTTTCCACTAAATCTACCATATAATGAGTTCTTGTAGAATTTGACTTTTGAATGAAATCTCCTTAGGGTACTTAACTAGCTGCCTCATTCTAACCTCAGTTGAGTTAGAAGGAAATATGATAGACTTCATTAGCAGCCTAAGGTATGATTGATCACTTTTTTTGCCAACAAAAGTTTTTTTTGTGTATATAAACACAACCTCCCATGCTATACTATAAATCCACTGCTACTAATTTGTTTTGTGAAAATGAACCTCATGATAGATTGCTCATCTCTTATTTAAAAAGTCAGAACAAACAGAAACACCCTCGAATGATCCCTATTTTTTTCTTTTTTTTTCAACTGCAAGTTGTTTTATTTTTGCCTGATGCTCTAAAATTTCATAGTGGTAGAAAGACTAGTTATTTAAAAAAAAAAAAAAAAAAAAGATGAAGCAATTTGGAGTCTAGATGGGGCCAGAATGAATAAACATATTCCGCAGAAACAACATGTAAACAAAATGAAATCTACAAAAATCCACCCAGATCTTTAGCAAAGAGTTTAAAAATCATTATTACTGTGTCTGGTTATTGGTTTTCTGGGTCCTAGTTTTAGCCTGACTGGGGGATATAAGAATGTGAAGATTTTCTGCTCAAAGTGGTTTGATTGAAATAGGAGAAGTGTACTCTATTTGACTTTGGTAAGGCAAGAGTTGAAAATCTTGAAAGTTATTTCCTGTTATAGCCACCATTGTTGCTACTTCAGGCACCTTGCAAGATGCTGCAGATACAAAAATGAGTAAAATTCAACAGTTAATGTCTTGGAGGTTGGAAGGTATATAGATAACAGCTAACCAAAATTTTCAATAAAATATGGTAAATGCTAAGATAAAGAAATAAGATCAACAGTCATCTCTGTTATATGAACGTGTACCCACTCATGATTAAAACTAACAATGTTTCCCAAATGGACTTGGGTATATGGGACGTATTCTGTGTCCACCTTCTTTGCTGAATTTGCCACTTTATGTGGTGATAAGGACCATTAGATGAAAACTAGATTCAAATTATGGTTTGATCCTCTGTTAACTGGGTCAGCTCTCAGTTATCTGTAAAATGGAAATGAAAATACTTGCCCCATGGCTTATTATGAGAAACAAGTGAGACTAAAGTAGAGTGCTTAGCCCAGTGTCTGGCATGTAGTAAGCCTTCAATAAATAACAGCTATTGTTGACACTGCTCTTGTTATTGCTGTTGTCATTCAATTCTGAGAAACTTCAGTAAACATTTTTCTCTTACTATTGTGTTGGATTGTGGCAAACTTGTGACTCACTGTGGTTCACCTACTTCTTTTCTCATGCCCCAACTACATTTCCATTTTACCTGTGGCTCATGGGTATTTCCTCCCCACAGAAGGTCTTCCTTCACAAATCACCCTACTTGAGGACAAAGAATATGATTTATGGGAAGACAAGGGGTTTGGGAGTCCTCAGGGGAAAGGAGATGAGAATGAAGTAGATGAGGGCATTTGGTTGATTCAGACACTCAAGGACATCACTGATAAACCTTAGGGGAGTCTAGAAACTTAGGAGGAACTTGAAGATATGGGGAAAAAATATTTCTGTGCTTATCGGGATGCTTGAAAGAAGGTATTGACATCTATATCCTGAGAGCAGAAAGCCTAGAGTACAGAGAGAGGAGAGAGAAGGCATGGAGAACAAAGCACAAGAGAAAAGAATGATTAAAACTTGGACAACCAGAGACCATACAGAGTTGACCTGGTGTGTAAATATAAAAGATGGTGAATTTGGAACCAAAACTATTATAGAGCAGCTGGTTTTACTTCTGCAAATAATTAATAACTAGTCTATATAAACTGACAAAAAAAAAATCCTGTGGCTTTAGAAATTATGGAAGATTAGAGAGATAAAAAGTATATATATACCCAACTATATGGAGTTTGATCATAAGACTTTGATCTCTATTTTTTATATGTGATCAAACTATATCTTAACTCTTTGATTCATAATGCATTTTTCAGTGATTCTTTTTTTAAGAAAATATTTTTATTAAAGTATAACATACCTATTGAAAATTACACGTACCATAAATATTCAGTTGGGGAGTTTTGACAAAGTGAACATACCTATGCAACCAGTATTCAGTGAAACAACAGGACATTACTAGAACTTCCCCTAAAACCCTTTTACTCTCATTTAGTTATTAGCACAATCTCCCTGCCTCAGACACAGTAATGGGGAACTATCCTGAAATTAGACCTGTCCAGCTTAGAAGAGTTTCCCTGCTTTTGCAGTTTATTTGGATGGAATCATATATACTGTATATACTCTTTTAGTGGCTGATTTCTTTTGCTCAGCCTTTTCTTTGTGAGATTCATCTACATAAACTTTCTAATACTGAAAATTTTGAATAACTTCTTAAGTAAAATCTGCATGGAATCACTATCCAGATATTTGTATACATATAAGACAATTAGTAAATCTTTTATAAATTGGTTCATTTATTTATTCAGTTGGCATTTATGCCATGAGAGATATAAACCCCTGCTCTCAAAACCTTCACATCTCTAGTGAAGGTCAAAGTATTTTGTGGCTTGGTAGAGGCACAACTGTAAAGGTTGGAATGTTTAAGAACAAAACAAAAGTTTCTTTACCAATTTTAGTGGGGAAGAGAAGTTAGTAGAATACCCAGAGTGGGGCATTGGCAGTGTTCTCCAGATACAGGCAGTAAAGAAATGCATTGTCTGTAGAGAATGTAAAAATCATAAATCATAACTGAAAATGCTTTTTTATTACCACCATGTACCAACAAGTCTAAACTTTTCATGACATAATACCTCTCCTCCCCACATTTTTTTTTTTTGTGTGTGAGTCTAGGTTCTAGACAATTGGTATATATATCTTCTTCAAATTGGCACATTTTTATTACTTACCCTTTACTAAAGAGGTAGCCTACATGAAAATTAATTTAGAAAATGCCCAGTTTCATGGCTGGCCTCTGACATTGGTGGACTCAACTATCTGTGTTTGTTTCAAGAGTAAGTTCTCAATGATTTTGAATCATTCAAGTTCTCTTCAAGCACAGTTTGAGTCTTCACCGTGTACTGTGGATCTGATATAAACAACAATCAAGATGAAGAAATACAACTTGAGTTATTTCATTTTTGACTTTCTTTGTGATCACTGGGAGCTTTTGCTTGTGTTTAGAATTTAAAACAGTGAACCAGGATATGGACCACAAAGTACAATCTTTTGTTTTGTAAATGCTGACTTTAGTTCATACATGAATAATTGAAAATAATCTAAATATATTTAATATTGATATTCTGTTGTGTTTGTTAATTAACTAAGAACTGTATGATCAAGAAATTACAATGTTAACTTAGTGGTATGATTTTATAGTTACTTAAATTTAACTTTTTGCATTTAATTGAAAAGTATTAATCCATTTCTTTCTTTTTATAAACTTTGATGTTTTATTATTTTTTTTTCATTAACATGATTATACATACAAAGTTCAATTTTTAAAAAGTTTTCATTGTTTACATTTATTTCCTGGCCATTATCCATTTAATTTCATGATTATTGCTAAAAACAATTTCGTTGGGTAGAAGAGAATGTGTTAAAAAATGCTTCACTCAAGGCATTAGATAACCACGTACACCACTGAGAAAAGAAAAGGACAAGGCACTTCAGGTATACAAGAGGCAGTTGCTAGTGGATTTTTACAAGAGAGTTATTTACCAAAATTTTGGAGAGAACTGGTTCACATTTTTCTCCAAATGTAAGTGAAAATAGGCCTGGCCCAAAACTGGAAATGCTTAGTGAACATTAGATTTTGGAATCAAGACGAAAGCTTGATGCTAACATGGCATTTTGAAAGGCCCAGTGCAGCCTGTTCAGTTTGGGATGAAGCTGACCATCTGCTTAGAGCTTTTTAAATGTGTTTAAGTAGTCTGAGATGGGCTTTGTTGCTTTGGGTCTTTGTGTTGGGGTATATTATTATTCCAAATTGTTGGAAGCCAGTCTTGCAGGAGCTTAGGCTTTGATTTCCTGATGGTGTGTGAATTTTTATCCCCAAGGTTTCTCTCTGGGATGAATTGATTTGCTGGCCAGAAATAAGACTGAATTCCTACATCAGGTTAAAGGCACAAGGTTGTTTGGTTTTGCAGCCTGCCCCAAGCTCCTCATCTGCATACTGATAAAGCCTTCTTCCCTCCTAGCCCTTTGGCGGTGGCCAGTTGCTAATGCAAGCTGTTTAGTGAACAAAGCAGAAATCAATCTAGCTTTCACCGGAATGTAAGTTCCCCCAAAACATCTCTGTCCTGTTTAAGGTCTACTCATTTTTTAAGCAGGCTACTATCTGCAGTCATATTTCACAGAAATCTACCAGCTCAGAGACAGAAGGAACCTCAGTTTTTCTTTATCTTCGCCTCTACCTTAATCAGACATCTTTTTTTTTTGCAGATTTTATAAAACTATCGTAGTTTGCTAGAGCTGCTATAACAAAACACCACAGAATGGGTGGCTTAACAACAAATTTATTTTCTCACAGTTCTGGAGGCTAGAAGTTCAAGATCAAATGTTGGTGGAGTTGATTTTTTCTACGAATCTCTCTCCTTGGATTGCAGGTGATGGTCTTTTTGTTTCTTAACATGGTCTTCCTCTCTGTGTGTCTCTTCCCTGATCTTTTCTTATAAAGACACCAGTCATATTGGTTTAGGGCCCACTCATATGGCCTTATTTGATATTAATTACCTTGTTAAGGCCACATCTCCAAATACAGTCACATCCTGAGGTACTAAAATTAGAACTTCAACATATGAATTTTGGGAGAAACAAAATTTTGTGAGGGGCATAACAAACAGAATCTTCCAGGTGCTACTCGAACCTGAGAATGACATTTTGGTCCTAAATGATGGATTAGCCATCTTTTTTCTTAAACAATATTCTAGATCAAAACAAAGCATTGCCTCAGGACAGGCTAACCAAAACATGCCCTGGCATCTCTGCTTTCAATGCTAGAGATGGATATTTTCTCTTGGTCTTGTACATGAATGTGAGTCCTCTAATCTAAGGTTTTGAAAGATATTGACTAAATTAAAAAGGATCAAACGTTGGGGAAGCCTGATATGCTGAGCAGAAAATGCGGGGGGGGGGGGCATTTTTACGATTATGATTATTACTTGAAAACAATGTCTAAGTTCTCTTTAGCAAATGAGTAAAGTATGGTAAACATCTAGCAAACTGATCAAGACTTTGAGGAAGATAAGATTTGGTTGATGCTCTTTGTATAAGTGGATCCAGACACATTATTTTAGGCATTGTCTTGGTAGATGAAGGTTATAAAATCCCAAGGCTAGACACTAATAGGATTTTGGGGGGAAATCTACTAGGACCATGTCAAATAGCATTTCACCTAATACTAAATGATAGCTATTTCTTCCCAGAACTTTCTAGATTAGAAAAAGTAAGAAAATCCACAGCCCTTGAAGAGAAGTAATCTGAACTAATCTGAGAAAATAGTAGAGAATAACTTGATTTTAAAACATATTAGAGCCACTGATATTGTGTGGTCAGGAGAAAGAAATGATCAATATGATACAGATGGTGTTTTATGATTTTGTTTAAATGCAGTTTCTTGTTCCTACTGATTTTACTTTTTTTCTTCTAATACTTCTTCTAATACTCATTGCTATCAGGGCTAGAAGTTGCAAAGATGAAGCGATTACAATGCATTGGAGAGGTATGATCTAATATGTAGCAAGGTGGAATATCATGATTATGGTAATAAAACCTAAGCTGGGCCTTGAACTGTTTGATTTGTTAAGTCAATAAAAGTTCCAGGTACTGTGTCATGTTGTGATAATATTACTATGAATAGCCAGAAAGTTTTTATCTTCAGAAAGCTGACATTTTTCATACATATACTATACTGAATAACATGGACAGACAAATCACTAAGATAAATAATGATTTTCTAAAAGCAAAGTTTGGATATAGCTTATAAAAACTGAAAATACAAATTAAAACATAACAGAGACTTTCAATTTCTCCTTAGGCTTTAAAGGCTGATTCTGTTCCAACAGACCAAACCCAGGAGCCTCTCACAGGAGATGAAAGCATTTACCCCACAATAGGTATCAACGAATTTGTCCATTTGTGGTAAATCAAAGAAAAGTTCTCACCTAGTACAGTTAAAATTACTCATAACTCTTCCCACAAACACCCAAGAAACTTCACTCATAGCTCAAGTTATATCTGAAATAGTGTATGTCCTAATGATTATAGACCTGAACCTGTTCCTTAAAAAAATAATATGTTCTCTACCTTTGATCTTTTCTAAAGTAGTACTGGGTTTGGTTTAAATCAGATGTTAGTTGCCTTACATTTTGGAGAGTTATTCATCCATTGATATAACCATTACAAATCTATCTATCCATCTATCTACCCATTTACCCATCCTCCATCCATTCATCCATCTATGTATCCAATGTCTTGAACAGTGCCTGGCCTATCATAGACCCTCAGCAAATAGTTGTCAAATGAGTAAATAAATCTACTAAAACCTTGACTGTCTACTATGTATCCCTTATAATCTACAGACCCAGTAACCCAATTATACCTGGAGACCATCTGGAGCCACTGACTTTTTACTGATTCATACATTGTTTTTCAGGAGGAATTTTGATTGATTGTTATATTGGTAACAGGGGAGATGTCAGTATAATTTTGGTAACAAATAGTTTTCCTAATGCAAAAATTGTCCAATAATGTGTAACTTTTATATATACATGAGATTAGATAAGAAAGGTAAACGTCAGGTTCATTGTTAGAAAAATCTTGCAAGCAGTAAAAAATCTGGCACTCCTGTGAGTTCTAAGAACATGGTAGCTTAATGTTCGAGATGAGAGTTCCCACTTTCTGAGGGGAAAACACAGGGAATGGGATTCATTTGAAAACCTCCAGGAAGTTGCTGAGATTCTCCTTAATGTTCCTTTAGGGGAATTAAAACCACAATGTCAACCAGTCTTCAAAGAATTTCTCAGTCCCCCAAGGGAAATACAGAAAGAGATATTGGGAGGAGGAAGACAAGCAATAGTGGAGACAGGCTTATGCTCAGAATATAGCAGAACAAATTTCTACCCATTTTAGTCTACACATGCCTGCCATCTGGCTCTTGGTCATACTGAGGGAACTTAGCAGACACAGGATACTTTATTTCAACTAATAGTTCTTAGTATTTTATGGATGACCAGTCATTTTCTCACAGTGCTTTTTGAATTGTTCTTTTGAACTACCCCTGACAGTGGAGCGGAGTGAACATAATTCCGTAGAGTCTAAGGAGTAGCACTAAACGTTCTGAGGCAAACTAGAGATTTGTTCTGAAGCCCCCTAATTTTTTATAAGAATGTATGCATATTTTAATTTCTATTCTAACTCTGTGTTTGTGTTAATGTGGAAAATAATGTTTTAAAAACAGTATCATGGAGTAAAATGTATCCTCAAGAAAATAACCTCTACACACTATCACCCTCCTCCACCCTCCCTTGGCAAATGTACATATGAATCTTACTATGTCATCTTCCTTTTCAGAGGAAGATATCAAGATTAGAAAGGTTAATCAAAGCTGGTAATTCCTTCCATTTATTGGTACTCACCAAAGTGCCAAGCATTGTCTTAAATAGTTTCGTACATAATTAATTCTCACAGCCACTTCATCTCCATCATTTCATAGTTAAGAAAACCAGAAATTATAAAGGTTAAATAATTTGTCTTTGGGCACAAGATTACAAAGATTGAAACTAGATTTGAACTCAATTTGTTTGACTCGAAAAAAGCCACTCTCTCTTGTACCATCACTCTTTTCAAATGTTTCAAATAAATTTTGTATCCTGAGCAATTTAAATAAAGTAATGTTAGGGGCGAATATGCTTTTAAGAAGGGAGTCCCTGTTATCCATTAATTCTTAGAAGGGAATCAGATGGAAATCTTTGAAAAGTTAAGTGATTTATTTTCTTAAGCTTTGAAGAACCTAGTGGAAAGTGATATAGAGACACAGATTTCTTCCTCCTCAACTACTAAGATGATAAAACAAGGATCTTTCCCTCAGTCTGCAGTGGCCAATATATGCTATATACTTATCCAGGTACATTCAAAATGCACTATAACCATGGCCTTGCTTTTGAAGAACTTAGAATGTTGTCACGTGCTTAGATAAAAAGTGAAATACCACTATGAAGCAAACAGTGTTAAGTGCTGGTAAATAGGGTAGATCTCATTACTCCAGAGGCTTGGGGTTCATGGAATTGCTGCATCACTGAAGAATAGTAGAGTAGGATTTATCTGAGAGAGGGTGGTAAATCCTCCAGTCCATTTTCATCCAAAGCATTATTGCTTTTCATCTACAGCACTCTGCCAGCAAGTCAGTTCTCCAACACACCAGATCATTTCTTGCAGACTTTCTGGTTCTTAGAATTTTTCTGAAAAAGTTGAAAGTAACTAAACTGGCTGATTTGCTTTCAGAAAACTTTTCCTCCTCCTATCATCAAACTCTGCATGAACATCCTCCATTACCTCTTTCCCTATATATGGATGTACACCTATATATTCATTTAGGCAACATTCATTGTTTATGAAAAACTCGTGAAGATAGGTGCTAGATATAATAGCAAACAATATAGAAATGACTTCTGCCTTCACAGAGAAATAAGATGTAAGGTAGAGAGGAAGGACTCAGAGAGAAAAAGTAAAAATTAATGCACATATTTTCTATATTCCACATCTCTCTTTTGCTATTCACCTTTTTAAAAAAACTGAGACTGCATAGTGAGAGAACTTCAGCAGAGAGGAGGATGAGGTCACAATTCTGTGTCTTTAACACTTGTTCCTTCCTGAAATAGTTTTTTCAGACTCTATCTTGAACAAGATTTGAAATAACCTTATGTTGTGCGATGGTTTTGAACCAAACAGTGCACTTCTGGCAAATCTGACTAACAGCTGAGGACAGTTGTTGGGTTGCTTGTTAGCTCTAGCAATTAAATAACCATCACTTAAAAATAGTATATGGATCAGTTGGAAGCAGTAAGATGCTACATGTTGGGCATAAAGTTGCCTGGACTTGCTGTGTCTGGTGTTGATAAGGTAGCAGATGGTCTAATAGACTCCATCCTTGAGCAGCTAAATTGATAGGGTCTTGGTTTAATAATCTTGTGTTCTAATGATTTAGGCGAGTGATGAAAGGCAGTGCAATTACTCACTTGTAATAATGCCCAGTTGGCCTGGATGGAAGGGGCACTCATTCATACATGGTGTGATGTAATTAACTCCTGTTCCCCAGAAACATGGCTGTTTGTAGACAGACTACCTTGATCAGACACATCTCACCTTTATGCTAAAACTTAAAAGCATCTTCCAAGTGGAAAATAGCTCTTAATTATTTAAATCACTGGAGAAGAGAACATTTTCTAACCTTATGCTGGTATAGTATTTCTGTTTCAAAAGCATGTCCACTAGTATGATCTCATTGAACTCTAAAATATGTTGATGGGGAAAAACAGACATGTGATATGAACCATATATTGATGAGAAAGTCCTTCAGAAGCTTTCCTGAGCCACAGAAAAAATCTAGAGGGCAGTTAGAACTCACATATTCAGAATCCTAGGCCTGGGAACTTTCCACCCTGATGTATTATTCAGACTTATTTTACTCAATAGTTTCTTCTTATCCATTTGCAAAACTTCTCATCAGTGCTTTTCTTCAAGTATGTTGTTTAATCTATGGACTCAAGTTATATCTTATATTTTTCACTTCTTGAACCTCTGGTGTATATTGAGTGGTTTAAACACAATCAAAATATAGGTAGTGATTAACTATACTTCAATATTCCCCATAATATGATGTGATTTACATAGAGTAGAATACTAATACGTATTTGTTAAATACCATTATTTCTTAAAAAATCAATTTACAAGATCCACATACAAAAATCAATTGCATTTTTATATATTAACAACAAACATGTAGAAAGCAAAATTAAAAACAATACCATTTATAACCAGTAGAATTAAAGGAGATGAAATACTCAGCTATAAATGGAACAAAACATGTATAGGATCTGTATACTGAAAATTACAAAATTCTGATGAAAGAAGAATTTTTAAAACTTAAGTAACAGAGAACATACCCTGTTCATGGATTAAAAGGCTCAATATACTAAAGATGTCAATTCTCCCCAAACTAATATACAGATTTAACATAATTCACATTAAAATTCCAGCAATATTTTTTGCAGATATAGACAAACTTATTCTAAGATTTATATGGAAAAGCACATGCCATCTAAAGGGATGAAGAAGTACGAACTAGTAGTTACAAAACAGTCACGAGGATGTAGAATACAGCATAGATAATATACTCAATATTATTGCAGTGGCTGTGTGCAGTGCCAGATGGGTGCTAGAGTAATTGCAGGGATCACTTTTTATATATACAAATGTCTAGCCATGATGCTACATATCTGAAACTAAAATAAAACTAAAAAATAAAGAAAAAGAAAAAGAGAAAAGCACATGCCATAAAATAACTAAAAATCTTGACATAGAAAAATCAGGTGGGAGGAAACAATCTATCCAATATAAACACATTAGGGAGCCACAGTAATCCAGACTGTGTAAAGGGATAGACACATAGATCAATGCAACAGAATAGAGAACCCAGAAATAGAATAGAACCCACACAAAAATGCCAAATTGGGCTTTTTCAAAGGGGAAAGCAAATTAATGGAGGAAGTTTAGCCTTTTCAGCAGTGGTGCTGGGGTGGCTGGACGTCCAAAGGTTAAAAAGAAAAGGAACATTTATCTAAGCCTTACACCTTAAAAAATTAACTCAAAATGTATAATAGACTTAAAAGTAAAGCCATACAACTTTTAGGAATAAAATGGGAGAAAACCTTTGGGATCTAAGAGCAGGCAGAGTTCTTTAACTTAACACCAAAAGCATAATCCAAAAAGAGAAAAATTTATAAATTTGACCTCATCAGAATTAAAAGCTTTTGCTCAATAAAATCTGTGTTAAGAGAATGAAAAGAAAAGCTAGAGTTTAGGAGAATATATTTGCAAATCACACATCTGACAAAGGCTAGCATCTTAAATATATAAATTACTTTCAAAATTCATCAGTGAAAAAGCAAACAATCCAATTAGAACATTGGAAAAAGACATGAAGAGACGTTTCACTAAAGATATACAGATGGCAAATAAGCACATGAAAAGATGTTCAACATTATTAGCCATTAGGGAGATGCAAATTAAAGCCACAATGAGATATCACTACATAGTTAAAGTCAGAATAGTTAAAATATAGTGACAATGCTAAATGCTGGAAGAACATGAAGAAACTAAATGACTCATACATTGCTGATAGGGATGTAAAATTGTTTAGTTACTCTGAAAAACGGTTTAGTGGTTTCTTTAAAAAACTAACTTGTACAACCCAGCAATTGCACACCTGGGCATTTATCCAGAGAAATGAAGACTTGTGTTCACATAAAAATTTATGCATAAATATTTATAGCAGCTTTATTCATAATAACGCCAAACAGGAAACAACTCACATGTCCTTCAATGGGGTATGGTTAAACTAACTATGAAGCATGTATACCAAGGAATACTGTTCAACAATAAATAGGAATGAACTTTCAGTTCACCCAACAATGTGGATGAAAATCCAGAGAACTATACTGAGTGGGGGGTGGGGGGGAGAAGCTATCCCAAAAGTTTACATACCATACATTTCCATTTATGTAGCATTTTGAATTAATAAAATTATAGAAATGGAGAACAGATTAGTGGTTGCCAGGGGTTAAGGAAGGAAAGGGGACAGAAAGGAGGTGAGTGTAACTATAAAATGATAGCAAGGGATCCATGTGGTAATGGAACTATTCTGTATTTTGATGGTATTGATGTCAACATCCTGGTTGTGATATTATACTATAGCTTTGCAAGTAGTTACTATTGAGGGGAACTGGATAAAGGCTACATGGGATGTCTCTGTACTATTTCATAAAACTGCTTATGAATCTACAATTACCTCAAAATAAAAATTTATTAAAGTTGAAATAATTTTGTAACTCACTTATTATTATAACCTCCATGATACTTTCTCCTTGACAGCTTTTCGGTCAAGTCAGGTAAAACCCTCAAATCACGTTTTGTGTGGTGAGCATAACCCTTGATTATTGCTGGTTTATACTGTATTATTATCCAACATCATCAGCACTGATTTCTTACTTTATAGCTCTGTTTGCTACAAGTGATGTAATTGGCCTAGTAGACTTTAGAACAGCTATCCACACTGTCACATCATTTCTCACTAGCAAACACTCTCTACTAGTGTCCTAACTCAAGCAAGGATCATATTATAGCTACTCTCCTGCTTCTTTTAGTTAAAAAAAAAAAGTGTCAGCTATTATGTCCTGATTTTGCATATCTTTTCAAGTTTGCCACATACTACAGTTTTTATTACTCAGTAAAAGTTCTGTATGTTTATTGGAGTATGGCAGGTTTATGAGTCTTTAGATATATCCAGAACTAAAGAAAGACTCAGTTTGTTTTTTAAGTTTTGTTTTTTATCCTCCCACATTTCTTATCTGTATAAAAACTGTGTGCTATGAAGAAAATATTTTTGATCAGTTGTGGGACCTAGGTTCTGAATCCCAGTTGTAGTACTACCTAAAAATTGGATATTGCCTGAATTAACTAGACTTTTTGAGCCTCACTTTTCTCATTTGTAATATGATTTCATGGACTACAAAATTTTTAAGTACTCTTTATATTTTAAAATTGTGTGTATCACCATCTGATTATCTAGTAATTTAATCAGGATATTTGACAGCAGATTTTAAAACTTAAAGCCAAATTTTTGATAACTCAAAGAATCATTGGGTAAAAGCTCAATGCTATCTCTGTCTGGGGCATGCTTTCCAATTCAACCTATTAAAACATTTGTCATATGATGTTGGTCTAGACATCTGTGACAGATGTAAATTTAATTTTTTTCCACCAAACATGACATATACCTAAGTAAATGTTAGGATTGAGTTTTTTTTTTGTTTTTGTTTTTAGCCTCTTGGCTTCCAGTTCTTGTGACACTTTTGTTTCTTTGGAGGCACACTGCATTATTTTTCAGACTAGGAAAAACCCTCCTGGCAACAACTATTTTTTAAGTGTAAGAATATTTTCAGCTCTGTCCTCCTTTAACCCAACTGAAAAATATTCAAAGTAAAGCAATATGTGGTTTCAAGTAAAAGAAAAATATATAATTGAGAAAAATATATAATCTTGCCACTCCACAGATGATTTCATTCTATTTATACCCTACCTAGCAAAAGAAAAAAGAAAATAGATACCAGGACATTTGTAAAGCTATAATATTTCAGGACTGTTGGTGAGAAACCAAAAAGCATGGGGGTGGAGGGGAGGGTTGGGAGTAAGGTTGTCTTTTTGATTGTTAAGGAAATCATGTAGGCTTAGTTTTAACTACTTCTTGGAAATTCCACATCAGAGAATTTTGGTTTGCCTAGCCTTGGCAACAGGCTTACAGGATCTAAGATCGTTTGTGTTCTATGTTTACTTGTAAAGGAATGGTATAATTTTTTGGATTTTAATCTGAACTGGCTTCCAAGTAAAAAGTTTCTCAAGCACAAGGGTATGTGGAATGATGTGATTTGTTGTAAGAAGGTAGTGCTGGAGAGAGATAGGGGAGAAGAGGCTCAAAATACTGTAATACCAACAAAGGTAAGCATTCCTGAGGATCTATGCAAAAAATCTCTCTCTGAATGTACAGGAGACATTTACATTAACCCTTAATAAGTTGTCCTTTATACCCACCTCTTTTGTTGAGTCTCTATTAGCATGGCTAGAACATCAAGCCTGACACATAATAATAAGGCCTCATGGCAAGCAGTTAAGATTCTTGTTGAATAATAGCAAGAAATGAATGGATGAATAAATAGATAAATTAAAAACTACACTTTTTACTCAAATGCCTATTACTAGAATAAAATATTTACAATCAATATGTGGCTGGAATATTCTGATCCAAAGTAAGAAAGATATAAGTTTAAGTTTAAAGCCTTGTTTTATTATTTACTAGGTATGTGTGTGTGTGTGTTTTTATTGGCAAGTTACTTAACTTCCCTAAGTTTCAGTTATTTTGTCTAAAAATGAGGAAAAAAGCACAAACTTCATACCACTGTTTAAAGACTGACTTACATATTCATATAACAAACATTCCACTAAGAAAACTCGGGCCAAATGACTTCATTAATGACTACCTTCAAACATTTAAAAATGAAATAACATCAATTCTACACAAATTTTTCCAGAAATTCAAGAGGAGAAGATACTTCCCTATTCATTCTATGAAGCCAACATTACTCTGCTACTAAATCAAAGATATTATTTAAAAACAAAAAAACAAAAAAACAAAAAAACAAAAAAAAAAAAACAAAAAACAAAACTACAGACCAATATTCCAAAGAACGTAAAAGAAAACCTTCTTTAAAAAAAACTTTTAGCAAATTAAATTCAACAATATTTAAAAAGGATAATACATCATGGCTATTCCTGGGCCATGTTGGTTTAACATCTAAAAATCAGTAACACCATATTAAATCATATAGTCATCACAATAGGTGCAGAAAAAGCTATTGATAAAATTGTCATTCATGTCTCAGCAAACTAGGAATAGAAGGAAGAGAATATAAAATGAACCAAAAGTAAATATAAGGAAAGAATTAATTTAAAAGCTAAAATTAATTAAAGAAGAAATAAAAATATAAGTAAAAATGATAAAGGAAACTAACATGTTCCTTTAAATACCTGAATATAATGGGTAAATACTTGATATACTAAGTAAGAACATGAAAGAGAAAAACAAAAAAATTGCTAGGTTAGGAATGAACTAGAAAAGAATTACAGCAGTTGTGGCATAGATTCCAATAATTTTAAGTAATTATTTTGAATTTATTTTACCAAAATTTGAAAATCAGGATTGAGTATATGATAGTCAAAATAAAATGTAAAACAAAAACAAAAACAAAAACTCAAGAAAAGTTAGAAAAGCCAAGTAGACTAATCCAGAAGAAATTGAAAATTTTGTCAAAGGTCAATCATTTAAGGATAACAGACTCAAAGTATACCTAATTTACCAGACCAGGTAATTTCTATGTTATTTAGACTATAAGGCCAGCACAATGCTCACCGCAAAGCTAAAAATAACAGCACTAAAAGAAAGACACTGGTGAGTTATCACATACTTATTCACGAACGAAAATTCCTAACAAAACATCAGGAAATCAGATATGGAAAATAAATTAAAATAACACATGTTTCAAAGATGATTCAACATTTAAAAACTTACCGACACATTTTTAGGTCATTCCGATATTTAATTTAAAAAATGTTATTGTATTAAATGATGCCAAAAGGGCAGCAAAAATATGAGAACACCTAAAAACACCTCTAAAATTGTATTGAAAGGCATGAAACGATGTCTGAATAAATGGAGAAAGACACCATGTACCAAATGGAAATACTACATACATATATATAGATAGATATAGATATACATATGTCTCTCTCTCTCTCTCTCTCTCTCTCTCTCTCTCTCTCTCTCTCTCTCTCTCTCTCTATATATATATATATATATATATATATATATATATATATATATATAGTAATTTAATACAAGTCCCAATTGCTTTATAGGCGTGTTTGATTTTAACTTGAAAATTGATTCTAGAGTCCCCCTGGAAGAATAAATGATTGAGAATAACCAAAATAGCTTTGAAAATGAATTATAACAAGATTTCCTCTACCAGATAAACCAATTATAGGAGCAGAATCTAGAGAAACCCCAAAACAAGTAGAAATTTAATATGTACTAATGGTAGTATTTTAGATCCCAGGGCAAAATAAATTAAGGCAAATTGTATGAAAGCAATTGGATACCCTTATATAAGGAAATAGTTAAATGCTGGCTTATGTACAAAATAAATTTTATCTGGATTAGAAATATAAATATAAAAATAAAATAATACAAGTATTAGAAGAAAATGTATGGGAAATATTTTTCTAATCTTGGGGTTTAATGTTTAAAATTTTAAATCTCAAAGCAAAAAACTTAATATAACTGTATGAATATTAAGACCTTTATTAAAGCAAAGAATAAATAAACAAAAATAAAAGTGGCAGACTAGGAGAAAACATGTGTAATGTATTACAAATAAAATGTTAATCAAAGTACAAAATGAGCTTATATAAATTAATAAAATCAGTCTAATAGAAAATTGAGCAATGGATCTGAAGAGGCAATTCAAATAAAAATAAATACAAATGACCAATAGACATAGAAAAAGATGGTAAAGCTTGGCAATAACTAATGAAATGTAAATTAAAAAGCAGTCAGAAGGCATTTTGCTAATCAGTGGCAAAAATTAAAAAGATTACTAAAAGCCAATGCAAGCAAAAATTCTGAAAAAGAAGCATTCTGGTCGCTAAGGGCTTATAGGTGTAATATCTTAAGGGAAAAGTTAGCAGCAACAAATCTAACTTTAGGAACCCATCCTAAAGTAATGATGTCACAAGTACATAAAGATATATATACAAGCAGTTCACTGCAACACAGATTGTAACTGAAACTGTTAAAATGCCCATCAATAACAGAATGTCTAAATAAATTGTGGTACGCTTATATGATGAAACATCATTACAAAATAATGTGGTAGATCTACATTTACAGACCTGGAAACATGGCCAGGATGTTATTAAGTTAACAAAAAAGTTGTAAGACAATATGTATGGTATGATTACATTGTTGTGTAGCAATTACAGTGAATGGAGTTGTAGGTGATCTTCACATTAATTTTGTTATCTTCAAGTCTTCATTTTGGTATTGAGTTGCTTCTTAAGCTTCTCCACTCTACAGCTTCTTCTCCAAATCTTTAAGCTCTGTGCTCATGAGCTGAAATTCAGGAGACACACAAACTACCCTCACACAGTATCACTAAGTTAGAAATACCAAAGAGTACCTAGGATTGTCATCTGAAGAAGAGATCATCTGGGTACTTTAAGGACATGTATAAAATACACAAAAGTGTGTATGTTTGTGTGTGTAGTTTAAATGGTATTGCAATGAGACAAAAGCAAACGTTCTTAAGTTGAACAGTAATTCTAAAAATTGCTTGTCATTTGCACAGAGAAAATGCATGATACAGCTCTTGTTCATGTATTCAGCCAACAAATACTCATTGAGTACTTACTGTATGCCTTGCACTATTCTAAGTGCTGGGAATATAGCAGTAAAGCAAAGTGCCTGCTTTCAGGGAACCTATATTTTAGTTTCATCACTATGTGGAAGCCAGCTGGATGTGAATTATCTGTCCTCTGGCAGTTACTTCCTCTACTCTATATTTTATGCAGACTGCTTGAGTTCACTAATTTTTGGCTGTGGTATCTTCAGCCTCATCGGACTAAGGAATCTGTTAATTCGGAAAGTGCTTCATATCTAGAAAGGTTTTGAGGAAGTGAAAACAAAGAGAGCATGGGGTTGTTCTAGTTCTTCCTCTGAGGTTACATTTCCCTGATCTCTTAATAACTCTAAATTGATGAAATTAAGAGCTTCAGCTTAATTTTAATGCTGATTTGAGCTTCCACTGGATTTCCTGTTTCAAACTGAAGAAACTTTTCTTATCTTTTTACATGCATCATAGTCACCACAAACTACGCAGTAGCTTCAACACTAAAATATTTGCCAAAATGCCCTCCCCAACTAGCCTTAGAAAACTTCTCTACCCTTCTTGATCAAATTTCATTCCTCTTTACCTCAGTTCTCAGCAGATGTCTGCCTTTTATTTCTGTGTAAATCAATATCTTTCCAAAGGAGATCCTTCATGTTTACCTTGAAAATACATCTACTTCTGATCCCTTAACATTTTCTATAGACTCAAAGAAAAAGATGTCCTTCTATAAGTTCTTTCCATATTAATCTTCTTTTTCCACAGCATCTGTCTCTTTTGTACTGATTTATTTAACTTTACCTTCAAATATAAACAAATCCTTCTCTTTTAAAGACACAAAACTGTTGCCTATCAAGCTATGTCTCTCTTATTGCCAAACTCTTCAAGTTATGCACTTTACCGCAACACTGCCTTCTCCTTTACCCCTGGTAGTCTTTGCTCACCACTGAAGCGGCACTCATAAAGCTCCCCAGTAAACACATTGCCAAACCTAGTCCTCTTTTTTAAGTTCTGATTTGCTTTAGCTTTTAGTGTTTTAAAACTGTTGTTTTGTTTTGAACATAATTGTCTACCCCCTAATTCTTGAAACCATTCTCTGTTGGCATTCCTTAATCTTCTGGGTCTCTACCAGCTTGCTTGTTGGTCTTTGTCTCTTGCTTTTACTAAATCTTCTTCCATCTGAAATTTCAACTGTCTACAGCTTTCAAGCCTATTATTAACATAGCTTTCTGTATCTCCTCTATGCGGGTGTCTCATCCATCTAATTCTTCCACCCTGACTTCTTTTCCAAGTCCTACTTCTGCATCTCTAATCATTTGCCAGATGGCTCTAGGTAGGTATTAGTCTGACATATTGAATTAGATATATCTGAAGCCAGGCTCTTCATCTTACCTTAGAAACTCATCCTGACCTCCCTACTTTTGTGATTGGCTCCAACCTCTCTCAGTAGTCTCTGCTTTTCTGACCACCCTTAGGAAGTCACTGGTAAGATTTAAGAATAAACCATAAGCCAGCTTGATTTGAAAGAATCATTCTGGCTCTTCATAGAGAATAGAAGTAGGGAGACCAAGGTGGAGTGGAGGCCAGTTAGGAAGATGTTGCAGTAAGCCAGGTAAAAGATGATGGTGGCCCAGGAATCAGATTTCGTATCTATTTCGAAGAAGATAGTGCTGACATAATTTGCTAATGGTTGGATGTGACAAAAATGATTAAAGGGATATTGAACAGAAAACTAGAAGCCTCTGCCACTGTTGCATATATATTTTTTCATATTTCTCCATAGTGCCTATTACAGTACTCTGCACACAATAAATGTTCAGTAAATATTCAGCAAACAAATACACTTTAACTTTTTCAGAGACCCACTTTTAGAATCTTTTCCCCACTTTACAAGACACTCACCATTAAGGATGAAAAAAATTTCAAGGAAAACCTTAAATCTTAAAAACATACACTGAGATTGTATTTTCCTCTCGATCCTTGCTAGTCGTAGCTACTTCTAGAAGCTTAAGGAAGAGAAAATACTGGAAAGAAAATTAGTTTGTATTATTATTAATAGAACACTCAAGAAGAAATTAGGTACAAAATCTCCCTCCAACCATGATGGAATTTACCTGCTGTGTAAGTGCTTGTTCAGACCAAGTCATTTTCACACTTGTGCGTGGGGGTCACATGAGGGCATAGCTGGTGAGAAAAAACAATTGAGGTGGTAACTACGTGTAGGAGATGGAAAAAGGAAGAAAAGAGAGATTTTAAAAAGATATCCCATAACTAATAAATAGACTAAAATATATGAAAGGAGAAACATCAGAAATCTCATATAAAATGCTCACATGTCATTTGCTAGCATGCGAAGGCGTGAGTTAGAGATAAGTAACTGTTTCCAGCTTCTCCCCCCACCCCCTGCCCATATGATAACCCTATAACATCATTCTTTGAGCATTCCTGGCCCTATGGATCAGTGTGATGGCATAAAAAAAAAGCTAGAAAGGAATTCAAATATATTTTGGAATGTATTGCAGTTGTTAAATGATTTTATGTTAAATGAAAGCGCTTAACTAAAATGATACGGCTCTAAAACCCAGTACTCCTAACACCAAAGATGGGGCCTTTTATTCAACACTTCTCTCCAACCGCTGATGCTTATTTCTCTACTACCACCACCCACCCATGGCAATTAAATTAATGATACCTCTACCGTAAGACATATTCATCTCACCCACTGAAATGGCAGCTTGGAACTCTTTCTCTGTGTGCCCCTGAATCTGAAACTTAGACAACAAATGAGATTGTCACGCAATTGTTATTTGGCTAAATTCAGTGATACTTCGGCCTTTGAGGCCTTATTAGATTCAAGTACTCTGAGTTGACAGTGGGACAAGGACCCAAAAGAATCTTAGCCAAGTAAGTAGGCATCCTGTCCTTTTAAAGGTTGAATCAGGAGAAATACTTAGGACAGAATAACCTGTGGTGAGCTACCATTTCCAATTCATCTTCTTCCTGTAGCTGTGGGGAGGGGAGTATTTCATTAACCAAATCCCAGCCAGATCAGACTCTGTTATCATTATCGATTGTCCTCTCAGAGAGCCCGCTGTGTCCCCAGCACCCTCCTTGGTTTCAGTCAATACTCTCTTTCCAAGTCCAAGATAGTTTTCTGGCTTCTGTTTCAATATCTTTGTGTCTTTCCATTGATCTATTTCTCTTCAGGGAAATTCAGAGAAAAAGAAAAAAAAATCACCAAGATAAGGAAAAGTTAAAAACAGAACAACCACATCAACGAAAAAGAAAAGTTGAAGACTGGGGATGGGGAAAGGGAACGGACTGGTGAAAATTTGTTAAAATTATTATTTTTTAAATCTAGCTCCTTTTTAGAATTTGGAAAAAAGCTACCAACACACCAATCCACAGGGATATAGATTAAGCTTTAACTTGCTCAGACCTCATTGAAATTTTTAGTCATTATTACTGCTTGTATTAACTTTAGAACTTTGAGCTTTATTTTGGACAGTGGCATGTAACATTATGATCTTCTTGTGTTAACAAGGAATTAACATTTAAATCTAGATTTCTCCATATTTACATTGTTGGACAGAAAGTAGAGGTGACTGTGTTCTAGTCACAGAATTTCTTTTTGCAGCTAGCATGTCTGGCTAAGCAATTAGTTCCCAGAGATAGGCAAAGCTTAGGAAAAAAAAGACTGTCAGGTTGACCATTTTCTTTGTGAAATAGCCTTGCTTTCCTCAAATGCTTTTCATTGCATGCTGCCTCTCTCCTCTGCTTTTTGGGTTTCTACCAGTTAGACTGGCTATCTGTTAGGAGCCCAAGCTGAAATCACCTTTCTCCTGCCTGGAGGGACATGAATATCACTGATATTTCTGATATTTCAAAAGTCAGTTGAATGCTTGCCTAGCTTTGATTAAAAGCTAATTGGATCCTATGCTGCATCTTGTGCTACCACCTATCTAAACACTAATATTTTATTTTAAAAATCATTTTAAAACCACCAAGCAAGGAGAGAAGATTTGCAATAAAAGTTGGTAGCATTAGGGCCAGAAGAAATGTGATTAACAAGAACACAGAACACAGACAGCTCAGCTCATTCAAGAGCCTCAGCTAGGCAGTCATGCAAGTAGCCAAAGTCTTCATTCATTGAGAATCCCTAATTTTTTGAGAACATTAAACAGGTGTTGTGGGACATGATGGCAGAGATGCCAACAGCATTAATATAGAGAGAACAGGCATCATTTTTATCCAAAGCTTTTTAAATTTTTTTTACAGGTAAAGGGGAAACTAGAGATGCTACTCTGAGCACTGGACTCTGCAGATCTTTGCCTTCTGGTCCTGTTTCTCTGCAGAAAATCAGAATCGGGCATTGGGTTGTAAATCAGAAAGAATTAAGCAGATGCTGTTTTGATCAGATGCTGTATTGAAAAACACCTAGCCGAAAAACTCAATTTCCTTAGTTTCTGTACTTTGCTAAGCTAGTAGTTATGAAGAACCATAGCTGAAAAAAATAAAAACAATTTGTTTTTCTCTCAGCAATTTACAGGAGTGCTGTCTCAGCCTCTGGGGTGTGATCCTGTCTGCATTTGTCAATCTTTTAGTAAATGAAAAAGTGATACCGTTCTCATTGCGCCTATGAGTGGAACGGGCGCTCAGAGGAGTCACAAGAAGACTAATCCTGGGCCACTGGGCCAGCCGATGCAAGATGGCCAAAGACCTCCTGAGGCTTTTGAAGGGCAGAGCCTAAGAGTAGTTATTTAGTGTATGAATGCAGCCTATTGCAAAAGTACTACACACAAGAGACAGTCCAGGAGAGGTGTGAGTAGGGCAGTTTGGGGGAAAATAGTCAGTTTTATGAACAGAAAGATAAAAAGCGACATGCCACAGAAGACTAGAGAACTGCTAGTAAGCAAATTGTGTTTATCCATACATGATAAGCCTGGATCTCCACAAAAGAAATGGGTTTGGAGAAAAAGATCTGCATTAGAATTGTCAGTCATGGTGTCTACGCCATTTAAAACACCTTTCATATGAAACAGCAGACTAGCAGTCCCTGAAGAGGACATAAGAAACATACTGTTTTCCCAGGCCATGGGACAAGGGAGAAATAGCCATGTCGGGCAGCTAGTGAGTCATAATATGGTCAAACTGGTTCAATCAGAGCCCACCTCTCTGGAACTGGAATGAGGCAATACTGGGAGAGCTAAAAATCAGAATCAGAAATTGGAAGACTATATATGAAGCAGAGTTAGGACTACAAGGTAGAGAGTGGGTTCCAAGTTCAGAGCAGGACATAACTGTAAGTAGCAGAGCTAGAGAAAAAAAATAGAGTCCAGAGTGAGAATGTCAACATACATAGAGAATAAAAGACAGAGACAGAGACAGAGACAAAGAGATTCAGAAAGACAGTGAGTCTTTTTACGTTTGCTTTGGTACCTGAAGATGTTCCAGCTGTAGTTCATTCCACATGTGTATGTACAGTATGTTTTCCCTTTTTTAAGCTGGCTTGAATGAATTTCTTTCCCTAAATACCTAAAGCATCACAGAAGTACAAAATGACTCCTGGGTGACCCACAGGGCTAAAAGCCCAGTGTAGGCAGTGTGAGGGACCCCTAAAACTGGTAGGCAGTATTATAATGAGCAGACAATGATGGCTGTTTCCATGATCTGAACTCCAGAAGGAGAAGGAAGCAATGTCACCTTCTTGGTCCTACCGCTCTCTCTGACTTTCATGAGCCTTTCTAAGTTATCTCCCCCACTCCCTTTTTTAAATTAAAAAAATTCACGAACATGAAAAATAAAATCACTTAGTAAGTACAAAGATGAGAAGTAAATCTTTCAGCCCGAACTCCTGGTTCCTTGAACACTCCTCTGTCGGAGGTTATGCTAGTATTTCGTAAATTTCCAGAGATATTTTATACATGTTCTAGCATATAAATATAACCACATTTATGTTCCTTTCACAGAAAGTATAGTCTATGTTTGTTTTTGTTTTTGTTTTTTTTTTCCACAAATGTGAGTAAATCTGTAGGATATATTTGCAGAAGTGAAAAACTGTGTTCGAAATTATGTTCCTTTTAATAGCTAGGGCCAAAGTCCTACCTCGAAATTGTAGTTATTGGCATTCCAGCCATTGACACATAAGAGAGCTCCATGCTCTCCCCTAACATGTATCATCTACGATCTACCTTTTTTCCCTTTTGTTCTTTGAGTATTACAAGTTCTATACCAAGTATGGTCCCCAAACTAGCAGCATTGGACTTACCTGGATATTTGTGAGAAATGCAAAACCATATGCCCTCCCCCAGACTTCCCTGATCAGATCTGTGTTTTAACAAGATCCCTTGGTAATTCATAAGGACGTTAAATTTGAGGAGCACTGTTGCAGACATTCTTCCCAGACGACAATCTAGAACTCATTCCAAGTTTACATATTTCAAGTTCAACTTGGTCCATGTGAAAGGATTCTGCGATGTTTGGCCATGGAATGATTATTGTCACCACCTCAGTTTGACTTATCAAAGCCTCGTGCTTTCATTTCTCCCGTACCTCTCCCCCACCACCCCCCACCCACTGCCGGGGGCCTAGACAACCTATTTCTGACTTGTACCACTGTCGCCTCTCTACATGTCACTTATTTATTAATGGTGCATATACAGTTGATTATTGAAGAAAATGTGCCAAGCCCATGAGTGTGCTTAATTAGAACATGTAAGTATAGAAAACATTACCACCAACTGAGTAATATAGTCTCTATTTTTCACTTCTAGTTTATCAGAAATTACGCATCCTGGACTCAGAATGTCCATTTAAAAGTGTGAATCTAGTTTTTAGTAAAGAAAGAACAATTTTCTTAATTCTGTAAAACAGTCACATCATTTCCCTGTTCATGCAGTTTCAGCTTGGTCAGGAAAAACAGACTAACAACAATGATTCTTCCGTAGTAGTTCACTAGGGCTGCTGTGATGAAGTGCCACAGACTGGGTGTCTTAAACAACACAACTTTATTTCCCTACAGCCTCTAGAAATCCGAGTTCAAGTAGTCAGTCAAACTGATTTCTTGAGTCTGCTCTTCTGAATTTATAGATGGCTATCTTCTTTTTTTCTTTTACATTAAAAAATTTTTGATTTTCGTTAGAACACATAACATGATCTATCCTCCTGACAAATTTGTAAGTGCACAACACAGTATTGTTAATTAAATGCAAAATGTCGTCCAGAGGATCTTTAGAACTTGCTCATCTTGAATAACTGAAACTACACCCATTGAATAGCAAGTCCCTGTTTCCCTTTCCCGCCAGCTCTTGGCAAATGCCATTCTACTCTTTGTTTCTATAAGTTTGACTATTTTAGATATCTCATATAAGTGAATCATACAGTAATTGTCCTTCTGTGACTGGCTTATTTTTCTTAGCACAGTGTTATCCAGATTCGTCCATATTGTTGTATATAGGAGGATTTTCTCCTTTTTCTAAGCCTGCATAATATTCCACTGTATATATATTACATTTTCTTTATGTTTTTTATATTTTATACAATTTGTATATAAATATATATCTTTATATATTCTTTATATATATTTCTATACATCATGACATATCACATTTTTTAATCTATTCATCTGACAGTGGACATTTAGGTTGTTTCCATATCCTGACCAAAATGAATAATGCTGCATTGAATATGGGAGTAAAATAATCTCTTTGAGATCCTGATTTCAATTTTTTTGAATGTTTACCCAAAAGTGAAATTGCTGGATCATATGACAGACAATTCTATTTTTAAATTTTTGAGGAGACTCCATATTATTTTTCATAGTGGCTGCACCAATTTATAGTCTCACAAACAATGCACAAGGATTTCCTTTTTTCTACATCCTCACCAACACTTGTTATTTCTTTTCTTTTTCTTTTTCTTTCTTTCTTTTTTTTTTTTTTTTAATAATAGCTATTCTATCTAACAGGTATGAGGTGATATCTCTTTGTGGTTTTGATTTGCATTTCCCTAATGATTAGTGATATTGAGCATCTTTTTATTTACCATACTTCATATTATATACTTGTTGATTATTTTATATCTTCTTCAGAAAAAATGTCTATTCAAGTCTTTTGCCCATTTTTTAATCAGCTTACCTGTTTTTTTGCTATCGAGTAGAAGGAGTTCCTTATATATTTTAGATATTAACCCCTTATCAGATAGATGATTTGTAAGTATCTTCTCCCATTTGTATTTTGCCTTTCCACTCTGTTGATCATTTTCTTTGCTTTTAATTTGATGTTGTTCTACTTGTCTATTTTTGCATTTGTTATTTATGCTTTTGATGTCATATCCAAGAAATCATTACCAAGACCAATGTTATGAAGGTTTTCCCTTATGTTTTCTAGAAATTTTATTGTCACAGAACATACTTTGAAGTCTTTAATCCGCTTCGAGTTGATTTTTGTGATTGGAATAAAATAAACATTTGATTTTATCCTTTTGCATAGGGACTAAATGGCTGTCCTCTTCCTTTGTCCTCACATGGTCTTTCCCCTGAAATTCTCCATCATCAGATTTTCTCTTCTTAATAAGGACACTAATCATATTAAATTAGGGCCCACTCTAATGAATTCCTTTTAACTGATTACCTCTTAAATAAACTTATGTCCAAGTACAGTCACATTTTGAGGTACTGGGTGTTAGAACTTCAACATATAAATTTCGGAAGAACACAATTTAACCAATTACACCTTCCAAATAAAATGTTGTGAATCGAGGAGTGAGAATGTAATGACTGGCTTCTTTTCATGGTTTAATGAGTATAAATTAGAGTATTATAGAGACAATATAAAAATGGAAAGCAACCCATTTTATGAGTTTAATTTTCCATATGCCATTTTTTTCTGTGCATAAACCAGGAAAACAACATATTCTCTTTTCTCTCCAAACTTTTTCAAGAGACCACAACATTTCTGTCTTTAAAAAATTATATTTATTTCAAATTTTATTTCAAATTAAATTTATTTTCAAATTGCTGTTTCATGATTCAGCATTCACATCAGCACCAGGATGCAGGTAGCAGGGAGAGTACTCTGTTGCCATTTTGCAGATGAGGAAATCAGTACATGTATAAGAAGTCTGAGGAAGCTATAGCATTTCCAATGTCAGATGTAATACATTATGGTTTTAAAAACAGAACCAAAATTTTCTGGCCAGTGGCATTCTCCAGTGACCTTTCAACATACACCCTCAATTTATCACAATTTTGGTGAGCAGTTTTTGATGGGAAATAGAAGGATTAAAAGACACTTTTCTGAAACTGAAAACCTAAAAGCACTAAGAATCTTAATTCTTTTCTCTAGAACTCACCAGAGTAATGCATCTTAGCATGGTTTCGGTGAGGGTGAAAATTTTTGCATCATCAATATTATGTATCTTTAGTACCTTTCCAGGCACTGTGTTAAAATGCTTCCCACAGATGAGTCATGTTCTGTGGTTTAGATATGTTTCCTCAGCTGATAATTATGAGCTGATTATCACATGGCTTTTCCTGGGCTGCTTTCAATACTGAGTTTGGTCCAAAGACCATGGCTCACACATCTATTTTCTTGTAATATCCTTTGGCAATTTTATTTCTGTTGGGTTGTTGGACTTCTACTTACTAATTTTTCCAAGCTCATTAAGTAGTATTGATGTTTAACCCCCATCTTCTATAGATTGCAAATATTTTTTTTTTTACAATAGAAAAGTTTTATTAGGAGAGAAAGTACACTTCCAGATGTGGAAGTGGGCCTGAGCAAGAGAAGCGTCGCTCAAAAGGCTGTATTGAAAATATTTTTTGACAGACTGTCAACTATCTTTTTCTAGTATATTTGCCATGTAGAAGTAAGTTTTTATTTATTTATTTATTTATTTATTTTAGCAAAATGTATCAAATTTTGCCTTTATTATTTCAGAATTTCATGATTTTCTTGCCAAGATCATATAATATACATTTTGGCCTAGAATGTTAATAGTTTTTGAAAAAACATTTTATTTTCAAATTCATCTGAAACTTTTTGTGTTTGTGATGAAAGGGATATAAAATTTTTTTTGACTAATCATTTATCTCAGCAATAATTTTACTAAATTATTCATCTTTTCTGTACCTTAATCATAATCACAACTCCCTTTGTAAATGAGTCAGGTTCTGGTTTCTCTATTTTTCTCCATTAATTCTTTTGTCTGTTCATATACCATTATCATACCACTTAATTTATCTGTTGGGCAAGTTCTGTTTCTTCCTTAAAACATCTTGGACCTTCTAGCACATTTACTCTTCCAGAAAAATTTTTCAGTTTTCCAGTTTTAAAAATTACCATTGAGTTTTCTATTTGAATTCAATTTAGTTTTTATTTTTAAAACAATTTAACCACTGGACTAAAATGTAAGTGATTGTTATGTAATTCTGGATTGACTAAGAAAGTAGATTTTACTACTAAACAAACAAATAAAAAACTAACTTCCATATGGCAAATATATCATAAACAGAGTTAAAAGACAGTTGATAGTCAAAAAAATATTCACAATATTTATTGAGCAACTTCACATCAGGCATAATACAGTGGGTGTAACTCATTGAATAAGACATACAACAATTCCTGCTCTAGTGGCATTAACTTCCTATAGAGATAAGGCCAACAATAAGTATTAACACAACAAATAATGATCTAATAATTAGAAGATAGATAAGCTAAGGAACAAAGGAAAAAAGTAGAAGAGTTGGTCAATATGGTGGGGTGGAAGAATAGATTAAATTTTTGAATAGGATGATCAGGAAAAGCTTATTAAGAAAAAAACATTTGAGCAAAACTTGAAGAAAGTGAAGGATTTAACCATGTGGATACTGAGAATTATTGATTGGGATTGGTGAATAATTTATAAAACAATTTGGGGAGAATCAATATATTATTGGTTCTCCTTTTCCAGGAATCAAGTATATCTTTCCATTTATATAGGTGTTTTATAAACAAATTGTATAGTTATTTGTAAATAACCATATTAACTAAAAATAAATATGGTTCCATTATTTTCCTGTGTTTGTCCCTTTTAGTTATTTATCTCAAGTACTGACTAGAACTTCAAAAATAATCTTGAATACTACCTGTATTAATAGACATCTGACATAAATAGGGATATTTCAAACTCTTTCACCATGAAGTATAATGTTTTTTCAAGGTTTTAAATAGATTACTTTTATTAATTTAATAAAATTTAAGTCAGAACTAGATGTTAAAAATCATTTATTATAATAATTATGTCATTTTTTAAATGGAAATAATGGATTACGTTAATAAATTTTCTAATCTTGAACTATTATTAAACTCCTTATTTAAGATTTTTTACTGGAGCATGAGGAAAACTTATTTTTCATTTAATCTTGAATTTGATTGGTTAATGCTTTATTTGCATGTTCACATTATATTTCTAAGTGTGATTAGTTTATAAATTTTTTGAATAATAATAAGAATCATCTCTCTTGGACTTTAAATGATCTGACCTGAAAATTGTCTGGACTTTTTACTTACGTTATTGTTACCTGTTCAGTTTCTTCAATGTTACATACCTATTATGTCTAGTCCTTGTTTTGCTAAAAGGGCATCTATCTAGATTTGACATATTTTGGTATCAAGATGATAAATTATCCTCTATTATCATCTTGCAATTATTTTTCTGTTTTCATTTCCTGCTTTAGTAGTTATTACCTCTTTCTTATAGTCAATATTGCTTATTTTTTTGTTCTCTTCTTTTTTCTCTTTTTAAATCTTATAACTGAAAGTTTGTACCTTTTGACTTCCTTTACCCATTTCTCTCACCACCCATACCCTGTCTCTGGCAACCACCAATCTGTTCTCTGTATCTCTGAGCTTATTTTCTTGTTGTTTTTGTTTTCATTTTTGTTTTTTAGATTCCACATATAAATGAGACCATATGATATTTGTCTTTCTCTGTCTGGCTTATTTCACTTAGCCATAATGCTCTCAAGGTCCATTCATGTTGTCGCAACTGGCAAGATTTCATTCTTTTTTATGCTAAATAATATTCCATTATATATAGTATATATCACATTTTCTTTATTCATTCATCCATCAATGGGCACTTAAGCTGTTTCCATATCTTGGCTATTGTAAATATTGCTGCAGTGAACATGGGGTTACATATATCTTTTCCAGCTAGTGTTCTAATTTTCTTCAGACAAATACCCAGAAGTGGAATTGATGGATCATATGGTAATTCTCTTTATAATTTTTTGAGGAAATTTAATACTGTTTTCTATAGTAGCTACACCAGTTACATTCCCACCAACAGTGCCCAAAGTTTCCTTTTCTATATATCTTCACCAATGCTCACTTCTTGTCTTTTTGATAATAGCTATGAAGTGATATCTCATTGTGGTTTTGATTTGTATTTCCCTGATAATTAGTAATGTTGAGCATCTTTTGTGTACCTGTTGGTCATCTTTATTATATGTCTTCTTTGGAAAAATTTCTATTCAGATGTTCTGCTCATTTTTTAAATGGATCGTTTGTGGGGTTATTTATTTTGTTTTGTTTTGTTTTGCTATTGAGTTGTATAAGATTTTTAAAATACATTTTGGATATTAACTCCTTATCAGATATATGATTTGTAAGTATTTTCTCCCATTCAGTAGGTTGCCTTTTCATTGTGTTAGTCTTTTCCTTTACTGTGCAGAAGGCTTTTAATTTGATGTAGTCCCAACATTTTACTGTTGCATTGAGCTTTTATAAGAACTATTGTTTTATTAAGTCTGCTTTTACTATTTTATTTCAGTTTAGTTTTATCTTTATTAATACTCCTCTTTCACTTTCTTTAATTTTTTTGGTCTTCTTAGCTTTTTATTTTAGTGGTTATACACATATTTTTCTTTTTAAAATTAATACAAAATTTTAATAAAATAATATAAGCAGAAAATTATAAAATCAATTACTATTAAAAAGTTGATAACAACAAAAACAAAGCAACAATCTTTTGGCCCACTCCTTCACACATTCCAGTTCTGTTCCTTAGTGGAAACCACTGTCATATCTTTTACTATTTCATTTGGTCCTATTACTATCCTATCACTAAAGAATACTTCTACTGCTACTTATCAGTTTATCAGTTTTAGATGTTATCTATTAACTTCTGTTATGCTTTACTCTATTACAGAAACTCCATACAATCCAATATTCTTTTATTTTATCATTTGTTTTCAATCATAGTCAGTATTTATTATGACTGCGTAAACACAGTTTGCTATCAAACTATATATTCTTTTGTTTCTTGTGCACTTTTTTTGTTCTGGAGTTAATATTTGTTTCATCTTTGTCTTTTACTTAATAGCCTGTGTATATAAAACTATAATTTTCCAAATGCTCCAAGTGTAAACTATTAATTTTTCTCCAAATACTAAAGCACAACAAATAATTTTCACTCCTCCTTTGTCCTGGTGATTTCTCTACCCCAGCTCTCAGTCTCCTATTCTATCTGGACTGGTTGCTTTATAGGCCGACTGTATAACTGTTGCCCAGAAGCTTCTTTTCATTTTTTTCTTCAACAAAGTCCCATATTTCCTGGATCTTATGTTTTTATTTTTTGTTTTACTTTCTCATTTTACTGGAGTACATTCTTTAATTCTTTTCCATGAATGGGAGTTTCTTATAGTTCTGAAATACCTCAATTTTAATTGGAGAGGGAGAGGGAGAGAGAAGGTTATTCTGGCTAGATACTCTGGCTAGTTTAAAAGTCATTTTCCCTTACTTCCAAACTCATTGTTCCACTATCTTCTAGCATCTAGTATTGAAATTAAGATGTTTAATGATTCTCATTTCCATTTCCTTATTTTTAACCTATTTTTGCATCTTCTTTTCACCTACAACATTTTGAGGTTTTATAATGATGGATGTCAGTATGAGTTTTTTCCATGCCTTTTGATGAACCCATTTAATCTGTAGATGTGCTCTTTCATTTTGAATGTTTTTCTTGTAATTTTTAAAATAATTTCTTCCTCTCTAATTTCTCAGTTTGCTCTCTATAGCTACCAATAGTAGGATTCCACTTTCTTGGATCAATCCTCCAATATTCTCACATTTTTTCCCTCCGTCTTCCATGTATTTGTTTATTTATTCATTCTTTATTTATTTTAGTTTCCATGAGATTTCCTTAACCTTATCTTCTAATTCTTCTACCAAATTTAAATTTTCAAATATTCTCTATTGCCAAGAGATCTTTTTTTATCTGCTGTTTATACCTTTTCATTATTTATCAACACATTGTTTTATCTTTCAGGTTATAACAGTTATTTTGAAATTTTTTTCTGATACTTCTATAATTATTTTGGGATAATTTTCTCTGTGTTCTGGTGAATTTCCTCTTCATTTAGGTGAATTTCCTGAAACGTTTAAAGATCATTGGATTTCCCATCATATTTAAGATTTAGATATTAAAATGATGATTAGAAGTTCTGTGTGCACAGGCAAGTTAGTTGAATGGTGGAGGGAGTACAAAATGCTATTTTTATTGAAGGACCCACTTAGTTAGTATCCTTAGTTTTTAGTCCAGACTGGAGTTAATCATTTTTCTGACCACTGGCATTCTGAAGAGCAGTGTCAGGAAATCTGTCTTCCTGTTCTTGGTCCCATTTTTCTCCCCGGCTCTCTTATTCTGATGTTATGATGTTCTCAAGACTTAGGCTTCACTGGTTCAAGTCCTCTGGAGTACATACCTTCGATGTTATGTGGGTAGCTGTGGTGAACCAGTTGCTTGATCCCAGAGTGGAGAAGAACCTAAGTGTCTAGTTGCTCTGTGTTGAGACTTTCAAGCTATCTCTCATGTTAGCCCCATGACTCTGTCACACATTCCACACTTCCTAGTGTCATTTAATGCCAAGCTTGATCTCCATCTGGGATAAATTGCATACCATTTGTATATACCATTGTCTGTAGACACTTGGATAATAATTTAAACTATTGTCTGTAGATATTTGGTTTGGGTAGATAGAAAGTATAAATACCTGTGCCAAATGCCACGTAGTCATTTTTCTTTTTGTTTTCTAATAAATGCGATTGAAGACTATGGATTGTGTTATGCATAAAATAAGGCATAAAACATATTTTTTGTATGGTTTGCTCATTATTATTTCTAAAAATCTCATTTACTTGAATTACTAGACTATTCTAGGTTTCAATTTCAAAGTGAATTGATCTTTTTTGGTTTTTATTTTCTTGTTTCTAATTTTGTTAAAACTCAGAATATGATCTGTATAATTTCTGCTTTGAGGATTTATTGTGATTTTTCTTTGTTGTTCATGCATTGTCAAGTTTCCTATTGTTCCATGAATATTCAAAAATGATGTGAATTTGCTTTCGTCAGATGCATATACATATTATATATCTTATATATTACATATCTAAAATTAATTGCACCATTCATATTCATTATTCCTTTGCATCTCACCTTAATTGGTCAAATTTTGAAAAAGGTAATTTATTGGTCTCCATCATGCTTGTGGTTTTATTAATTTGCCCCTAAAATTATAATTTTTTTTGTTTATTGTGTTAGTAGGAACTTAAAGATTTGTGACTGATAATTTTTCATGTATTTACCCCTTTATCAATATGAAATCCTCTTTTAAATTACATTTCTTTTACTTGAATTTTATTTAGTCTGTTTTTAATATTGCAAACCTGTGTCCATTGTTAGTATTTCAGAGTGTATTTCTATTCTCTTTATTTTGAAACTTTCTGAGTCATTTTGTTTCTGGTTGGTTTTCGTATCACTGCATAAATGAAAAAGTGACTATGATAAAGTCACTTGGTCATGGAGGGGTTTTAGCTGATGAATGACATAATTGGATTTGCATATAGAAATGGCACCCTTACTGGAAGTGGAAAAAAAAGTGGAAAGGGACACAAGCAAGGCAAGTAGAATTTGGACTCAGAAGTCCTGTTTAAGATTTTAGTATTTTAATCCTTATATTTTAGTGCTTCTCTAAAAGTAAAATAATATTATTTAGATTTCTACAGCTTGCAGAGGAAAAATTATGAATATGGGGATTTAAACCACAATTTGAAAGATTTTATCTATCAGATATGAATAAAACATTTCTATTTCAAAGATGTTTTAAATATTTTAAAGAGTGTTCAAAAAGTAATGACCACAGATTAGATTGCAAACTCCATAAAAAATAGGTCTTATTCATCCTTATATCCACAGTAATAGTAAGTGTGCAATCGATGTTTACTGTATATAATTGAATTTTTTTAAAGTGACCTTATTTTTCAGAATCATTTTTATGTAATTCATTCCATATTTCCTAAGATTGTCATGGCAGGTCCTTAAAACTGAAAAAAACTCCCATAATCAATGTGTAATTTAACTTGAAGTGCATAAATTGACCATCTTAGAAAAGCTTAGAAATTAAGCCAGTTGCTCTGAAAAAACGAGCTCAGGAAAAGGGTCAGATGACAACTGGGTTCGTGTGTTCCCTGGAAAGCCACTTAGTCATGCTTCTCACCACCGCTTGATAGCAACTTGGTAGTTAAAACAACCACAGTCACCTCACCCCTACCACTCCCTATACACATACAAAAACTCCTCAGTCACCTCTCTTTGTCTATATCCCTTTAAATTGCTCTCTAGTATCTCTAGCTCAGCAGACATTATCATTCATGCACTCATTTAATTCTTAATAAATCCAAGGCATCGTTCTTGGTGCTGAAATTAACAATGCCTGTTCCTCTGCCTGGGCCACTGATGAGATCCTTAGCAGGTTGGAAATGGCTGCAAAGAGTGGGCAGTATATGATACATGCCATAACGTGGGTGAACCTTAAAGAAGACAATCCCAAAAGGCCACGTGTTTTATGATTCCATTCCGTTTACATGAAATCTCCAGAATAGGCAAGTCCATAGAGGGAGAAAGTAGATTAGTGGTTGATATATGTATATATATAATCTGTATATAAAGTTAATTGTCTCGTGTAATTATGAAGGCTGACAAGTCCAGAGATCTGTGGGTGAGTCAACAAACCAAGATCCAGGAGAGCCCATGGTGTAGGTCCAGTCTGAATGTTGACAGGCCTGAGACAGAAGAGCAGATGTTTCAGGTAGTCTTTTAAGTGATTGGAAGAGCCTCAAGCACATTAGGGCCTTCAATCTGTTTTATGCAGTCTATTGACATAAATATTAATCTCATCCAAAACATTCTCACAGGCACACCCAGAACAGTGTTTGACTGAATATCTGCACACTTTGTGTCCCACTCAAGGTGATACATAAAATTAACCATCACAGCTTTCTTCTTGGGGTGATGAAAATGATCTAAAATTAGATAGTGGTGAGGTTCCACAACTTTGTGGATATCCTAAAACCCACTGAATTGTACACTATAAAAGGATACATTAAATGATATGTAAATTAATAAAGCTATTTAAAAATAAGCAAAAGTGATACATACTCAAAACTCAAAAATAAAAGTAAATACAAAAGTGGATAGTATATAAAAATGCCAAGAGAAATATGGTGCCATGAGATGTTCATACAGAAAGTTTATCTAGTATCCTGCTTCTCAAAGCGTGGTCCATGGACCAGCAGGACCACATGGACCAGAAGGGCATCATCTGGAAGATTGTTAGAAGGCAGAATTTCGGGCCCCATCCCACACCTGTTGAATCAGAATCATTATTTTAACAAAATCTCCAGGTAATTCATATGCCCATTTAAGTGAGAAGTTCTGATTTAGTGGACTTAAATTTTATTCATTGATTTATTTTGGATAATAATTTCTTAACCAACATCTTACACTGAAGCTTGATATATGAAACAGTAAAAATAGAGTATCCTGGTTGAAGAGAGACAATGAAACTTGAGACCAGCTGCTTACGTCCACCTGATAGCTTGGGGCAAATCAGAGACCCCTCTCCTCCAGGATTCTAAGGAATAGTAGTGGGCTAGCTTTCTCTTGTGAACTCACACTCCCTCCCTCCTTCCCTCCCTTCCTCCTTCCCTCCCTCCCTCCTTCCCTCCCTCCCTCCCTCTCTTCCTCCTTCCCTCCCTCTCTTCATCTCTCCCTCCCTCCCTCCTTCTCTCCCTCCCTCCCTTCCTCCCTCCCTCCATCTCTCCCTTCCTCCCTCCTTCTCTCCCTCCTTCTCTTTCTCCCTCCCCACCTCTCTTTCTCCCTCCCTCCCTCCTTCTCTTCCTCCCTCCCTTTCTCTTTCAGCTTATGATAAAAACTAGTAGGCAGAGTGACAGGAAAATCAGCCCTCTCTTTAAAAAAGAAAAAGAAGTCCCAATCTAGGCTCACTCTTCTGCTCCCCAGAGCCCATTTCCTACCCCAGGTTTGCTGCCTTTTTTCCATCGTGACCCAGACTATCTATGCTACACTTCATCTGACAGCATGAAGTTGGCCTGTCCCAGTGCACACTGCAAGGAAGAGACATTTTCCAGCACCTGAGTATCTGTGGGTGCCTCCAGCCAAACCCTGCAGTTGAACCATTGGAAATGCAGCTGACCTTCCCTTAGGAGCCGACACCCTTCACTCATAGCATTCATTGAGCAATCAGACAGCATCCCAGTGACATTCTCCACAGCTGCTGGCAAAGGCCTTTAATTCTTCTGATATTTAACCGGGGTGAAGCATCCTCTGGCTATAACATGTTTATTGGTGTGAGCTGAGACTGGCTCATCTTCTGCTCCCTCTAGTTCAGGGTTTCACACCAACTTGTAGTCTGTAGGCAATGCAGTTATTGCACAAATGCTCTCTTTCTGTCGTCTCTTGTGCTTTTGCATTTTTATTCTCCGTTTGGTGATCAATGGAGAACCACAGGGTAGAGTCAGAAAATAGTTTTGCAGATAAGTAAAATAAGCACTAGAAGGTCATATAACTTGGAAATATCAGTGTCAGGATACCATCTGAACTCAGCCTTTTTGATTCCAGTTGCATTTCTCTTGGACGAACATTGTCCCAGTATTAGAGTCCTCAGCTCATTACAAATCAGTGTGTTAGTCGGCTGGTAGCTGGGCCCAGGAATCACAGGAGATCCTCTAGCATCTTTAAAAACCCTTGGACTTTTTGCAATACCCAAAAAGATGTTGCCATGCAATCATGTTTTTATCCCACTCTAAAATCTCCTTATTTGAGATCTGATGAAAGAAAATGATGATACATATCTCCACATGTAGATTTTGGAATCAAAGGAAAACTATGCAAGAGAAATCTTATATATATGTACATACTAACATATATATCATACATACATACCTATCATATATATGTACATATATATGTGTATATATATGAACTGTGTGTGTGTGTGTGTGTGTGTATGTGTGTAGACTATATATATAGGTTTTCAGTGTCCACATGCTTCTGGCTTCAGCTCTTTCAAGTTGCTTAATGTTTGTCTCTGGGAGGAAAGACATTCATCTATAACCAGGAACAAAACACTACTCAAAGTGTGAGAACGTTAACCTGTGATTTGCCCAAAGTCATACTTTGAGTCTCAGGTTCTGCTGTTAGGTTCTCCATCCTTCCATAAGGATTTTTTTACTTTAAATATTGGATTATAAGTAATTAAAAAGGATGTTCTGCCTGAAGAGAGGAAAAAAGCATCATACACATGTGGAAGAGACTTCCTCTACCACAAATGAATACACAATTATTTTGAGTAATTCTGTATTCTCAATGACTTAGCAAGAATACATCACTCTTGGTGTACGCTCTTAAGGAAACCTGTACTTTCTTACAAGGAAATCTGTACTTCCTTATAATTACTTTCGCAGTAGCTATTTCCTTACTCAACTGTAAGCTCTGTGAAGATAAACGCTTGGTCTCATTCAAAGCCCTATTCTTATATTTCTGTGCACAAGATGCCCCCAAAATATTAACTGAATGGATGTGGGTGATCTTTGAGTATATTTTCTGTTATTATGTAAAGACATCAGTTAGAATTATTGTTATTTGCAAGTAGCTAAAATGTATTAAACTTAAGCAAAACTGGAAATTTATTCTTGAACCTCAGCTGCAAACTGAAACCAGGGGATCTCTCCCCCCACTCCCTCTCTCTCCCTCTCTCACTCTCTCCTTCCTTCATTCTTATCTGTTTCTTTCAGTTTCTTTGTTCCTTTGCTTAATTTTCTTTCCCACTATGAATCAGCTTTCTCCACGTCTCAGTCCACAGGCAAAAGTTTTACATGTCTTCTTTCCAGCTACCTGAAAAAATATCAGAGATTTCATTACCAATGTCTAATTTCCAAAGAAGGGACTTATAGAGCAACTAATAACTTGTGGCCAACAAAGTGGGATCCCATTGTGTGTGTGGCTGCTTTTGCCACAGTGATTTGTGTGAGTCACCATAGGTCAAGTCGCCAAAAGAGATCCATTTTAGGTGCATTCCATTTATTTCCATTTTTTCTTGTGTTGATTAGTTGTTCATTTTGTTAAATATTTGTCATTTTTCTATTTTGGGGTCTTTTTTTTTCTTATCAACTCTTCTTATAGTAAATATATAAATCCTTTTATTTCCTGAAAACATTTTTCCAGTTTGTATCAAGCACAATTCAGTGCAGGAAACAAACCACTCTAGATATTTTTAACAGAAAAGGATTCAACATGGGGAATTAATTGTTTATAAAATTCCTGGAAGTTGTTTAGGGATAGCCTCTAGGTGGGACCTTTGTGAATGACTCTGAAACATCACAGAACTGGTCCTTTAAAGTTTTTACCACATCTGCCACCATCAGGAAGAATACTTCATGGCAGCTGAGACCCAAGGATTAGGAAGCCACCAGCATTGCAACACAGATGTCTCCTGACAACCACAAAGGTGGGGATTAGACACTGGAATGTAGCTTCAGATACCTCACATCTCCACAGCTGGACCTAAAAACAAAAATGAATAGCCAAATGCAGGATCTTTCTCACTTCTGCCTCCAGATGTTCAAAGGAATTTATTTATGAGTGACTCTAATTTGAATCTATCACTCTAGCTGCAAAGGAGCCTGAGAAATGTCAGTTTTTATCTTTCACACTCTGAAGTATGGGAAAGAACATGAAAAGGAATTGGGGCAAGATTCTAAGTGCCACTGGACCATGTCTAAATACACACACATACACACATGTGCATGCACACACACGCAGAGTATATTCACAGAGATTTGAATTTTTCTAAAGCATTTAAAATCTTCCTGCTCTAGTGATGTTTAATAAGTATTAAATTCTGGTTTCTTTTTATCTTCTTATTGATACTGTCATTTGAAAATAATATAGATGTGGAAACACAAAAATCAAAATAGTTGTTGGGAATAGTAAAATTTTTGCTCAAAATTATATTCAATGCTATTGATTTTACAATTTAAAAAAAAAAACAGTGATCTAAGTAATGATATACAGAGTAATTCAAATTCTACTTTGAGTGGCATTTTTGGCCATTGTAACTTGCTCTGGACGAATCTTGTCATAGAATAGGTACTAGTTAACACATGTGTACTTTTTAAATACATAGATAAGATGTTATTCTCAACTTTCTGCTATTCACAAAAGTATAACTTTGGTCTGTTCTCAAAGGACAACTGATGATGCAGAATGCTACAGGACCAGGAAAAACAAGGCAAATCGGGTATCATAATCATTAAGTGATAGTTCTTGTTTCATTTGATTTATACTTGATTCAGAAATGCTTCTACTTTTCTTATAAGATTTTCCTTTGAGGCTTTCCCAAATCTTTAATTCTTAAAGGAAAAAAGTCAGACTCCACTAAACTTGTCAGAATGCGCTTATTTTATTCATTAGTTAGAAGAAAATTCCCACCCGCAGAGAGTTGTTTTCATCACACCATATTGGCCATGCTCTGCCTCTTCCTTGAGATGAGCCAAGGGGACTAGATGCCAACCTATGGAAAATGGTTTTCCAGAGCAGCATCTGTCTCCCCACACATGGCCTGTGGCTGTAGCTGGCACTGTGGTCCTTGGAGTTCCCATGCCACTACCATTGGTTGGTTTAGTCAATTTAGGGCTCATTCCAGCTGTTACATCCTTGAGGAAACTAACCTTCTCCGATATGCCTTTCAGTGAGGCTTTGTTGAGCCACTCTCTCCATCTTTATTATGGAGAAGTATGTAAGCTTAGTATAGTCTGCTGAAAAACAAAGTCATTAATATTGTATTTTAAACCAGTGTTGTGTTCTCAATCTTCACTATACATTCAAATAACCTTTAGAGATTTAAAAAATCAAAGTACTATAGATATGCCTAAAGATTCAGATTCGATGGTCTGAGCATCATCATTTCTAAGCTTTCCAGGTGATTTTATTCTGCATCCAAAGTTAAGAATGACTGCAAAAAATGATGACCTGGCTGCAGTGACCACTTTGATCTAGTTTACCCGGGATTTTCCTGATTTTAATCTGTAAATCTCACGTAGCAGGATTCCCTTACTCTCAGGTAAACCAGGATAGTTGGTCACCTTAGACCTAGAAATCTCTCCTCTTAATCTGCAAAGAAAGCCTAAGTCATATATATGTACAGACTGTGATTATGCATAGGACACAGCCCTGTGATTATAGGCCAAAACCTCGGGTTGCAGCCCTTCTTCTGCCATTCTCCACCTATGACCCTGGGAGAGTCACTCAGCTCTTTAGAGAGAGAGCTTCTCAGTTTCCTGCTTCCTTAGTACCATGTTGTGGGGTTCAAATAACATTCACATGACAAAAGAGGAAACTGAGGTTCAAAGAGGATAAATGATAATGCTGGGATCACTGAGTTGTTAAGAGATACGCCCTGACTCTCAGGCCTGATTGTCCTGCTCTGCAGCCATCCTGGAGGAATGAAAGGAAGTAAGTATCTCCTAGCTAAGACTCATGAATCACTACCCCAGGCTAAGAGCAAAGCAGTGAGCCACCCACCTTCTACATACTCCTTCATAGTACATGCATTTTGTGGATTTTTCTCTTTGATGGTTATTGAGTACTACAATCATCTTTATAAAATATGTTTGGAGGAGATAGAATTTGTCTCAAGGTGCTGAAGGTGGATTTAGACTGTGCTTGAGTAGGCTCTTGAGGAGAAGATTTCAGTCTCACCTCCCCTCCCCCAGTGCTATGCTAGAATCCAGGAACATGCCTGTGTAAGCAGACTTCAGGTCACCCATTGAGAAATGTCGTAGTAGAGCTTTATTATTGACATTTTTCAAGGTTTTTTTTTTTCTGAAATAAAGATTAGTAGAGTCAATGTATACATTTTACATGGTGCTATTTTTATTCTCTCCCCAAACTGTCCCTAAATTAATTGTGTATCACACACCGAATGAAGTTATTAATTTCCAGCAAATTAAAATATGCATTTTAATTCAACCAACAGCGCTGTGAAGTAGTTTTTGGAGGATGGAGAGCCTGCCTAAAGTTATCATGTGGCACCACCAGGACAAGAGCTTATGTCAGTTTCCTGAGGGCAATGGAGCATGCACACACCCCTTCTTCACCTTGACAACCTCATGTGCATAGTTGTCTTTAAGATCATATTTTTGGAAGTCATTAGCTAGCCCCACTCTCAAACTCATCTATCATAAAATTTAGGTAAGCATCTCAAGAAGTTATAATGAGCTTAAAATTTTATTGTGCTTACATCTGTAGTGATTATCAACTTTCTACCATTTAACATCCCAGCAACAAAAATTTGATACCAACAGACACTTACGTAAAACAGAAAAAGAATTGGAGTCCAACAATTCTAAGAGGACTTTCCAGAGAAGTCCAAGGGTTGCTTGCATTACATCACAGTTATCTGCCTTATACTCTTCTGACCATACACTCTGATAATATAACCTTCAATAAATTTACTTACATACATACAAAAATAAATAAATAAGGGCACTGGCACCTTGTTTAACTGATATTCTTATCATGGTTTGACTGAGCAACTTGGTAGAACCAACTTGCCCGTCTGGGCTTGAAGGAACAGATTTTTAAAATAATTATTTATAAGATGTCAACTCTCATAAAACTGTTTCTTGATTATCTGCCGACCAGAGGGGCTCTTCCTCTGCTCTCAGAACAATGTGTGACATGCTGACATCCGGCTGGTCAACAGTGATGAGATATTTAGTGGGTAAGAGAGAAAGACCTTGATAAATAAGTCCAGCCTCGACTCCCCTTTGTCTGCCATCCGTTGAGACAATTCACATCATTTCAAGGGTACGTGGTGAAATCAACTGAAAGTGGAGAGTCTAAGATCCTAAACATTTTGCTCTAGGTGATAGGGGGCAAAGGATAAATAATGAGCCAAGAAAAATATAGGTTTTCTTGAGGAAAATATTTAAGCATCAGGGAGGAACTGCAGAATAAGAGAAAATGGCAGCCAGGCTAATGTCAAGTCCTCCTACTTACGGTGTTCTAGCTGAGTGACCCTGGATAAGCCACTTGACTCACTGAGCCTGTTCTCTAATCTTAAAAGTGAGATAAACACCTCAGAGGACAGTAATGATGGTGAAATGGGTTAATCTACATAAAATATCTTATGCAGAGTAAAATATTCAAAATTATACTAAATAATGATAACTTAAATATTGAGTATTTTTAATATTAAATACTTTATTTAACATTAAATATACTTTTCTATTTTTAACTCCTGGATTTCCAAATATGTCTTGTGGAATATGATATTTTATGTGATATGTGTGCTGTTGTAAAGGTATATAAAAACAATGTGAATATAAATTTATAGACAGATTCTGTGATTTTTAAAAGGCAACTACACTATTTATGTTTGACTTGAAATTGTCCTCTAGATTTGTTTCAGAAGGGCTTGGGTCTTAGTCATGCTTCTGTCACATGTTAGCTAAATGGTCCTGAAAAAGGCAGGCTCTGCAAAACGGGGTGTTTATCTGTGAAATGGGATAATTCTACCCTTCTCATCTCACAGGACTGCAAAAAGGATCAAGAGAAAACACCTATGAAGGTGTGAAGCACTATAATAATAAGAAAAAAGTCCAGTGAACTCTGGATACAGGTTTACACCTGAGGGCTGAGAGAACTAGATTTTTGTTGAGTACACAAGCTCTAGAACTCCAGACAAATCTCCTGGAGACACTAGAGTAGAACCAAGGCTGCCTCAGGAAGCTGATCTGTCTTCTTCCATATCTTACGGGGAAATTACTCTGTCGTGAGCAGCATCCTGGGTTGATCTTCAGGTAGAGCCTCTATTCCTCCTTTTCTATATCCTAACACTACCTACACAGATCATAAAATAGATTCCACTCAGAGAAAAATATCAGTTAGACTTATACATTTTCATAAAATAATGTCAACCTTGCTCCCTAGCACAGGAATACAATTTAGACAAAAATTCATAATCTCTTAAATTCAAGGGCCATCAGAGAAGATAACATTGAACTTATTGCTTCCTTTGTCTCACCTTTCAAAAACCAGTTAAGAAGATGAATTCTTATGGAACATATTCAAAAGGACCTGCTGCCTATTTGGCTGTCTAAATAGTGGCTCTTAATCTTTTAATATAAGAGGATTCCTTATTAGCCAAAAAATTATCAAGGCTTTCCTAAATGTCAGCAGTTTTATTTAGTAACCATTGATCGAGAAAACACAAAGTGATCATCAAAAGCACTAACCACCACCATGAAGTCAAAAGTACAATGATCAAAAATATCTACCTATACCTGTAAAAACAGCCATACATATTTGTGTGAGATCTGTTTATTCAATCTACAAGCAATGTGTGGTGAAGGAAGACTTATAAAAGCTGCTGAGGTCCCATGGGGGCTTTGGAACCTGGTTGAGAATCACTGCTTCTAGTTTAAGGTCAAGTTCCATGGCCTTCTTAGCTTTGCCCCAACAGAAATACTTTCTCTGTGCTGTAGTTGAATATGTTATTCTCAGACTTTATGGAAGTTTGAAATTTACCATTATTTATCTAGTGCCACTTATAAATAATGAATTTTTTTTTCAGAATTTGATGCCAGGAAAGGCTTGTATTTCCTGAAGAACTAGTGCATGGTTTTGATTACATAATGAGAATCATTCAAACAAGTGAAAAATATATCAAAAGAATTTGCCTGCCTACCCAGACAGACACTTCTGGGGTGGCAGTTCTAGACTCCAATTCTTTAATCAGCAATTACCACCAGAGTTGAAAGGACTTTTAAAATTGATTTATACTCATCAAACTCAAGAGATTGATGTATAAATCACAATGCTAGCATGTGATTTCACAATAAGGGAGATATCTTTCCAGTAGGAGAACACCAGTGGTCACCATCCAACACACTGTCTTCCCAGTATTAAAATATTTGGGGTCAAATTAGTCATCAAAGCTTGGCTAGTAAACATTGAGTCTGACCAATAGAATCCATAGAGTTTCTAGTCAGTTTTATTTCTCTTTTTTTTTTTCATGCATTTTGCCTAGAACATTTGTAAGAGCACTCTGAGACAATCTTTATGCTTGTTTTTGTCCTTCTTGATTGGGTTTCTATCAAATTTCCAACCAATCTGAAATGTTCCTACCTCTTTGGTTAAGTTCACTGAGAAGCAGACCCTGAGAAAAGGAATTAGTTCAAACTATTTCTTTGGAGAGAAGATTTCAGGAACCACTGGTAAGAGTTAGGAAATGAGACAGGAAGAGAAAGACATCATTACAGGGTATATTAAGAAGTAGGTTTTTATTGGGGGCACCAGGGTCTCAGTCCCACTGAGGACTTTTAGGAAATGATGTAAAAAACTCCTTAGAATGGCTGCACTTTGAGGGCAAAGGAAGCTGGGGCCTTTATCTTCCAAAGCCATCTGCCATTGACTAAGGGATGTTCCCAGAGACATCGATTCCCCAGAACTTTTGGCCTTCCCCACCCATGAACTGTGCATACCAAAGAGAGTTCTCTGCTAGAGAGTCACAGGTACTTGTTGACAGCAGGAAGTTGTTGGGTAGATATGCATGGTGAGTGGGGAGGGATATGGGCAGGGCACTGGTGGCATCTATTAATATCCTCTTGGGCAGAATTTGTATCAAGCCATTTCAAAGATGGTTAGCTCTCATAATTTATGCATGACCAGTTAGGTATTAGATGCAAGATAGTAAGGGAGGTTTCCCTCATTTCCTGGGCAAGGACCCTGAAAATTTGTGTGACTATTTTCTTAAGAGAAGGGCAAGAACTTTTAAACTTTTTGCTCTACCTAATTATCATGATTCCTAAGGTTATTGAAGTAACAAAACATGATAGAGGCTGTAGAACAGAAATGTGGTTTATGGCCATGCATTTGTTTTCCACTGCTGCCATAACAAATTACCACAAATACAGCAGCTGAAAATAACACACACATTTGTTATCTCACAGTTTCCATGGGTAAGAAATCCAGGCACAGATTTTAGTGTTCCTCTGCTCAGGATCTCACAGGGCTGAGGTCAAGTTGTCAGTCAGTCTGCATTTTAATCTGAGGAAGGAATCTGCTTCTAAGTTTATTCTGGTTACTGGCAGGATTCATTTGCTTGTGGCTATGGGATGGCATGCCCTGGTTTTTTGCAGGCTGTAAACTGGAGAATGTACTCAGGTTCTAGAGGCCACCTACAGTTTTTCTTTGCTTTTTTTTTTTTTTTTTTTGCTACATGGGTTCCCTCAATATGGCTGTTTACTTCATCAAGTCAGCAAGGAGAATCTCTGCTAAGAAGGAATCTCATGTAACATAATGTAATCACAGAAATGACAGCTTATCATCTTTGCCATATAATGTAACTTAATCAAGGGAATGACATCCATCACTTTTGACATATTCTATTGTTTACCAGTAGGTTCCAGGTCCTACACACACTAAAGGGAAGGAGATTATACAAAGGAGTGGATTCAGAAGTAGAAAATCAGTGGGGGTCACCTTAGGATTTGTCTACCACAGAGACATAGTGAGTACTCAGTAAATATTAATTTGCTTCCCTGCTTTAGATTCTTCTATCACTGCATATATTATTACTATCATAATGAATTTAGGCTAGAATGAAGACTCATGATGGACACTGACTCTCTGGGATTGAGAAAACAATTCAGACATGACAGCTCCATGGTGACAGCAAACACTGTCAGATTATATTACCTGCCCATGCACAGTTATCACACATTTAATGTGGTGAAATGTTATGGCCACATAACAGTCAGGCTGAGCTGATGGTTTTAATTTGGATCCAAGGCTAGAGCTATGCTGATGCTTTTTACCGCTGGCTAGACTAGGGGAGTCACATTTCCATGAGTTTCTGCTATCAAGAGGAAGGCTTTGTTCCCTCTTCATCTTGAACTTTTCAAGCAAGTGAAAGCTAGTATTTATCAGGTGGAAAAACTGTCATTAGCCATTAGTCCTTTGCATTTTATATTGGATGAGATTCTGACTGAGTTATGAAAATATAGGAGTTGGCACATTCAAGCTCTGGGAACTCTAAGTGACAGTTGAAATTTGGCTTTTTTAAGGACTTGATGAAAAAAAAAAGAGCTCATAAAAGTACACAGGCAGGAACTTCAAGAAGTCACCCGAGGATAAGCTGCAAAAAATGCTTTATGTGCATGTAAATGCTGTCATTTCCCACCCCAACATGCAACTAGCAGTCATCCAAAAAAAAAAAAAAAATGGCAAGCAGCCTTTACTGCAACAAAAAATACTTGTGATTCAACTTTAAGGATTATATTCTTGAAGTTGACCTCTCTTGATTTTGGAGAGATTGATCCTGTTTTATTGATGGATGATGGTAATGCCAATGTATGTAAATTGAAGATCCCATAAGAAAAGTAGTGGCTTTGTTTGTTTGTTTGTTTGTTTGTTTGTTTGTTATAAATGTCTTGTCTATGAACTCAGAACCTGAGAAGTCTGGGGTTGTAACTATTGTTGGAAACAACAAACATTGTGAAGAAGACAACCACTATCCTAATTTTGATTGATAGAATTCTATTGTCTGCATGTAGATCTTCTTGATGACATAATTTGTGGAAAGGGTCCAGTTGGCTCTAAAACCCACAGGAGACTTGATCCAAAAGCTGCTGGGAACATTCTCCAATGTCTGTGCAGATCACCATCAAAGTTTTGAATAGCTTGAAACTAATTGGCTGTGGTAAACTCAAGTTGATTATTGACAACAAACTCTCAGAACATCAATTTTTATTGACATTATTATTAACCAAACATGTTTAATATGGAACTAATAAGTTTTGCTCTTGATCATAAGAAATCAAATTTATTCCAATTGATGAAGAGGCTTAGAGAGTTAGGTGCCATGACATAAACCACTGTAATTAGAGCCATTGCATCTATTATTGTCCTTCCATCTGCTCTTCAGTACCTAGCTTCATATTCTGATTTTTTATTAGACCATGTCATGGATGTTGAGAGTACGCTCTACTCATCTATAAGAACTTATCCAAACAGGTTGTTGGTTATTGTTAGACATCTCTATTGCTCTGCATCCCACTGATTTTGGGACTTACCCTAGTAATGTTTTCTACCAACAATAATAAATATTAATGGAAGAGTTAGAATGAGTGATGTGTTGGTGGTAAGCTTCTTGGCACCTCTACCAGTCACCAAAAGGAAGACTGATGATATGTCTGCCTGACATTTCAAAAAATATATTTTTCATCATGGATTAACAAATCTTCTGGCAAATAGAACTGTCTCTAAAAGAATTCACCTTACTTTTAATAACCTGTCTGTGACCCTTCAAGGCCTTGAAGCTGGTAGGACATAACATGGAGTGACTTCACAGTCATGAAGTCGCTGATTTTTCTTGGTTTGTTTCTAATACAGAGACTGCCAACTGAGTTTAGAGAGTTTTCTTAGCCATAAGACCAGCCATAAGAGTTATTATGGGGAACAACTGAAAGAAACCCATTGATCAGATGCAAAGCTGAGGAAGATTGTGTCAAGCTTCCTGAATGGCTTTACATCTTAATTATCTATAAATTCACACATTACACAGGAAGTTGATTCTGTCATTATTTTATTCTAATGATCTGTGTCTACTTGATACAGACTTGAATAATGCAATTATTTTAATGTAAAGAAATGTCATTTAAAATAACATTTTTTCAGTACATTGTATAACAAAGAGAAGAAGTGCAGGGAAATATATAAAAGCATATTCTTTGGGGTCAGATAGACCTGAGTTGAAGTCTGGCTCATCACATATCACCTGGTAGCATTGAGCAAGTTATTTAAACTCTCTGAGCTTCAGTTTCCTTATCATTAAAATGGGGATAATAATAATAGCTACCTCATAGAATTATTGTGTCCTTTAAATGAGATAATCTAGGCAAAATGCTAAGTACAAGGTCTGGCACATGTTAAACATGAAACAAATGCTGTTTTTTCTCTGCTCTTATTTCAAATAAGCTCTGGCTAGTTTAGAACTAGAAAATGTAACTTAGGAAAAAAAATCATTCTTTAAGAAGATTAGTTAGAACAATGCCATCCAATAGAACTATAATGAAAGCTACATATGTAGGTTTAAATGTGCTAGTAGCCTCATTAAAAAGTAAAAAGATACAGGTGAAACTAATAATACATTTTATTTAACCCATGTATATGAAATGTTATCATCTCAACATGTACTCAATATGAAAAATATTAATGAGGTTTTTTTTACTTCTTGTCACACTCAGTCTTTGAAGTCCAGTATTTACACTTGCGACACATCCTTATTTGGATCAATTGCATTTCAATAGACACATATAGCTAGTGTTTACTGTCTTCCAAATCACAAAGTTGGAAACTTTCATTTTCAGTGAATTCTTGAAGAGACTTCTTCTGTTGTGAGGTGGCAAATGTAATGTGGGTGGTATAGATCAGTGCCTCTCAAACTTTAGCATGCACAAAAATCACCTGGAGAGGGGGTAAAAATGCAAATTCTTAGGTCCCAGCTCCAAAGATTCTGATTAATTAGGGTAGAGACCAGGAATTTACATTTCTAATAAGCTCCTCATTAATGCCAATGTTGGCCCAAGGATGATGTTCTTGAGTACCAATGGTGTAAAGTCTCCTTCTCTGAGTTTTACCATTAACCTTATTGTTTTTATTAGTTTTCCAAAAGAAGACTAGATGTCCCTATTTTGGCCACAGTAATAGAAAGGAAGGACTTTTTGATGGCATTTTTCAGTCCCTGTTTCAACTAGACCTACACACATATAAGATTGACAACTTGCAATCTGTTCACTCTATTCTGTAAGTTGTAGAGCCACTAGGACCCAAGCATGGTCATATATGGGGAACCAACTGGGAATCAGCTTACTCTTGTTTCTCCAAACCTAGTGATCTGGTGTGGGCCCCCTGGGCCCTGTGCCTCCTCAGCTATTTTAATCATCATCATTGGCTCTGCTATTGTTACTACATTGAGTATTCATTTAAGGTAGTTTGGTACAATGGACTTGCTGAATTACGTAGTAACTTTGTACTAAAATCAGTCTAGTATATCTAACAATGTCTTTTTTCATAGTATATATTAATTATGTCTCCTTTTACTTGAATACAAATGACACTGGTATTTAAATAGCAGATCATCAGCTTAAATATATATCTTTATGTCAGTATTCACATGTCTGATAATCTTCATTGCTTATGACATTGTCATTATAAAACTAGGTCAAATAATTATGGTGGAAACTATGGATTAGCCTTCTGTTTTTATAACTTACCAGTCTCCGCCATCTTGTTCCACCTAAGCACTATTTCAATTTGCATACCATGTGGCCCTCCATGAAGATATTTAATAAAAGCTCAGTTGTCTATTCTCTAAAAGAAACTGTTTGCAATTTATTTGGAGAATATTATGCAAATGAGAAAAATGTCTTAGTAATGTTTAAATTCACTTAAAACACGATTAAGTTCTAGGTGCCCAGTGACCAATACAGTGGGAGGCAAAAAATGGACTGAAGAGACAGATTCAGCTTTAAATGACAGCTCTGTCATTTGCCAGCTTGTAGTACTGGGCCAGTTGGGCAACTTATTTACATCTCTAAGCTTAGTTTCCATCTCCGAAAAGCAGAAATAACAATACCCCTGGTTAATGGAGTGACTGTGAAGATTAAATCAAGGAATGCATGTAGAGGCTTATAATGCTTAAAAGAAGTCAGCTGCTGTCATTGCTCCAGAAGATGAAACATATTTCTGTTCTGGTAATCTGAAAAGGCATTATAAAGGAGATGGCATTTGAGTTAGGTCTTGAAAATTATAGGATTTATTCAGTCTTATTTTTAAAAAATATTTTTTACACAATCTACAAATAAATTGTATAAAATATTAAAGTTATAATGAAGAAAAAAATTGTTATTGATGCCACCATTCAAAGGTAGTCCCTATTAATATTTTCATGTGCTTTCTTATCTATCGCTTGGGTCTTTTTTTTATTTTATGTGGAATGACAAGCTATAAATACAGCTCTTTCTATCTCAAGGTCAGCCAGGATTTTCCAGGGTGTCCAGTGTCCCCCCATTCTAAAGCAGGATACTAGACTATGCAGGATTTGCACTGGGGGGTGCTCTTTTGCTAGCATGAGCCCACCACTCATCTTCATTCTAAATGAAAGAAGGTAAAGTCATTAGGAAGTAGGGAGGTTTATAGAAAAAAAATACCCTCAGGTCAGTGGCTCTCAAATGGAGGCAGTTTTGTCCCCCAAGGGACAGTTGGCAGTGTCTGGAGATATTTTTGCTTGTCACAATTAGGCAGTGGTGCCACTAGCATCTAGTGAGTAGAAGCCAGGATTCTGCTTAACATCCCACAATGCACAGGGCAGCCCCTCACACCAAAGACTTATCCAGCTCAACTGTCAATGGTACATAAATTGAGAACACCTGTGTTAGAGAGTTGCCTTAGAGCAGATGCTCCGTTCCATCCCACATCTGCGGGATGTGTGCTTCACTCTCACCTTGATTTGAGTACGAAGATTCAAGGAGACACTTGGATAGCTGGCCAGGGTCCTCTGGAGGTCAATGGACACAGTACCAATATTTGATTTACTCCTAGAGAACCTCTAAAGAGGAGGAACTGAGAGAAGCCATCAGTGGCAGCCTGAAAATAAAAAAGAAGCCCCAGTTAAGAATTACTTGTACTTTGAGAGTTCACTGAGACTAATACCCCTGTTTTTCCTGGCCACATGGACCGTGACTGCAGTACTCCCAAAGAATATATATAAAATAAAATAAAAATAGACCACCAGTAGTAAAGATTGAGAAGACAGTAGTAAGAAACTAGGCAACTCATGAAAAAACAAAGTGAAACAATTGTGAAGAAACCAATCAATTCCTTTCTTCCGATCATAAGTTTCCTAAACTGGGCCAGGAGAGAAGCTTACGTTAAATAAGAGATCGAAGTTTTGGTGATAGCCTGGAATAGACTTTTTAATATCTTTCAAATGACTAGATAAGCTAAAGGACCTGTTTACAATTTCATCTTGGCTGCAGGAAGAATGAGCCTCTAGAGTTTATTTGAAAATGGCAGTTGTGTGAAAGAACAAAGTTAGTTTATACTTGCAACCTACCAAATTCAGCTTATTCAATGAACTGGCTACATGAATGTATAAAATACAGATGATATGTACATATTCCCATATACATTAGAGAATATATATGTGTATGATTATATCATATATACAACAAATAACTATACATACATACATGCATTTATATATTTGGATCATATTGTATAAAGTTTTGTATCATACTTTATTTACTCAGCATTTTACAATAAACATTTTTTCACATCATTGAAATAATCTGTCATATAGCTATATCACAATTTATGCGACCAACCCTAATTCTGTTGGATATTTTGATAACAAATTACTAATTTACTACTAAAAATAATACTATAATGAATGTTCTTATGAATTTCTGCCTGTATTATTAATTCCTAGACTAAAATTATAATTTTATTTTAGTGCAATTTATATTTTTTTGTCCAATTGCTTTTGAGAGAACTTTGTCAATTCTTTTTTATTTTAATTGCGGTAAATGACACATAACACAAAACTTACCATTTTAACCATTCTTAAGTGTACAGTTCAACTTTAAGTATGTTCACATTGTTATGCAACAAATTTCCAGAACTTTTACACCTTGAAAAACTTAAGCTCTATAACCGTTAATCAACATCTCCCCATTTCCCCATCCCTTCAACCCCTGGTAACCACCATTTTACTTTTTGTTTTTATAAATTAACTATTTTAGACAACTCGAATAAGTGAAATCATACAGTATTTATCTTCCCATAACGGGTTTTTTTCATTTAGCATAATGTCTTCAAGGTTCATCTGTGTTGCAGCAGGTGACAGGACTTCCTTCTTTTTTAAGGCTGAATAACATCCTTTGTATGTATATTCTACAGTTTGTTTATCCCTTCATCTATCAATGGACATTTAGGTTTCTTCTATCTCTTGTCTATTGTAAATAATGCTTCTATGACTATGGGTGTACAAATATCTCTTCAAGACCTTGCTTTCAATTCTTTTGGATAAAAAACCTGAATCGACATTTCTCCAAAGATATAAAAATAGGCAACAAGCATATGGAAATGCTTAACATTAATAATTATAAGAGAAATGAAAATCAAAACCAAAATGAGCTACAACCTCATACCCATTAGGATGGCTACAATTAAAAACAAACAAACAAACAAACAAACAAAAAACAGAAAACAAGTGTTGGCGAGTATGTAGAGAAATTGGAACCCTTGAATACGATTGGTAGAATTGCAAATGGGTGAAACTACTGTGGAAAACAGTATAAAGGTACCTCAAAAAATTAAGCAAAAAATTAAAACTACCACGTTATCAAGTTTTATCAAGTTAAATGCACAATACATCAGCAATATGCATCTTAACCTAGTAGATACACAGCATCACTTCTACCCCATTCTGTTGTTCAAAGCAAGTCATGTGATCAGCCAAGATTCTAAAGAAAAAAAATAAATGCTACCTCTTGATGAGAGGTGTGACATGCATTGGCAGCAGTGGAGGAATTATGAGACCATTTACCACAGGCAATTTGATAGAGGGATGATGATAATCTTACTTATGCTTTATTTTGCATTTCTTTAATTGCTTGTGAGTTTTTTTTCATTTCCCAGTCATTTGTAATTCTGTAAATTATTTGTTCATGCCTTGTGACTTTTTTTATTTCTCCAGCAGTTTTTAAAATTTACTTGTAAAAAGTCTTTATATATTTTGTTGATATATAAAAAATAGGATTTTATTCCTTATCATATTTGTTATTAAACTCTATCCTGTAGCATTAAATTTTTATATACAAAAAGCATTCTAAAATTTTAAATTTTTAAGTAGCAAATCTATTGAGATTTTTTTGTGACATATTTGGAGATAACACACAGAATACATAATCATAGTCAATATTCATCATCATTTGGCAGCTCAACATCTTAATGCTTTTCCTAGTTCGAGGGAATTTCCAGTTGTCTGGGTATGGTATAAGATAAGGCACATATCCCTGGGAGCATACATGTGGTTCACTGGGGAAACAGAGGAGAAGATATTGAATCAATTTAGATTCTAGAAAACAAAGATTTTAGTTTCTCAAATACCCCAATATCACATTCTCTATTACAGTCATCAGTACATACCAATTGTAACTTTTTGTGTGATTGTAGTATTTCATATCCCTCGTAGTTCTTTAAATGACATGTTATTGAGAACAAAACAGCCGTAGTATTCTCTTAGCATCATAAAACTTCCTTTAATGATATTGCATTCGCTATAAAAACAAAATTTTCAATTTAGAAATTTTGGTTATGTGTCAGAGATGGGTTGGTTGTGAGATTCCCATTCAAAATTGGTTTATCAATTTTAGTTTGTGTCTACGACAGGGAAGCTCACATCTACGTCAAGAGATTGCCATTTCTTTAGCAACAATATGTATTTCCCATATAAATCACTTTCTTTTTTAAAGGAATATCTTAATCTCTTTGAAGTTTCAAGGATATGTATTTTGACTTTTGGTATCTGTGACATTTTGCTTATAACATTAATACTTTTATAAATAGTACCACTAGCACCAACAAATGCAAATAAATATGATTTCCTTCAAATATACTTTCTTTTCTAGAATTTACATACCTTTAGTAATAATATCAAAAAATTCTATTAGTTTTTTACTTGCATCTACTTGCATTTTTAGTAACATGATGTTACTACTTGCGTTTCCAATTATAAATTCAACAATGGCTAAATACTTATATTTGGTAAATGTGTTTCCAATATCTTCAATTTTTACTGAGGCTAAAAACTAGTTGTATAGTTTGTATAATATAAAAAAAAACATTCAGTGTTGTCGTAGAGATATTTTGCTGTCTCATTTCCTTCCAGTTTAAAAAACGTACAGAAAGCAGAATATAGGCATCCTGTGGGTTTCAAAAATGGTCTGTTGCAATTTAAGTTTTTCCATGCACAGTTATGCTATCGTTTTAGCCAGATTTAATTTCGTAAGTAGTCTACTGAAATATATATAAACCTTTTTTAGTTATATTACCTACTAAACAAAAATGCCCAAAATGTCACGTAGAAATACAAGACTTGTGTTTTTAAATTCATATTTCTAGCAATGATTGTCATCTGTTCTACACAGTTTAGATTTACATGGTGTGTAGGAGCCAGCTTACACTGGCTCATGAAAGCCTGCCTACCATTAAATATTCAGGAATTCTGTGAGCCAGTCTTTAAGCTATTGGGAGCTTGAAATCAGCCTTATTAGCATGTTTACACCACTGAAATTGGCAAATGCCACAATCAGGGCTTTGATTTTCATTTTTAAGATAGTCAATGTATTGGTACATCACTGACTGTATATAAAATAATTGAATAATAATTAGCATTGCTCACCTTATTAAATGATCTCATTCATTCACCTGCTGTAATCTTGATTTTGTAGTTTGTATTTCATCTCCTAAATCATGTGCAATATTGCAATTTATTGTTAATGTTTGTATAATGTATGTCAGTCATAAAGTTATCAAATTTTGCTATAGTTTCTACCAAATAAAGAAAACTCCCATTGTCATTAAATTGTTTATTCTTTAAATGCTAAATTGTTTTACTAAACAGATATTTATAGTATACCTTTACTAATGGCATGTTAATATTTTCTCATCTCAAATAGTTTATTTTAAAATAGTTTTTAATTTTCAACACAAAATATTTGTAGTGAATTTCACTCTATTCCTGTTTTAAAACAATTGATGATAAAATCTGCCAATCTGTGTCTCTATTCTCTTTATTCAGTTTTTTTTCTCTAGAGTTTACAAAATAAAATTTTTTTTAGAAAGAATACTTTCAGCTTTTTCAAAAAATAAAGGTAACAGGAGTTAGAATTTTTTCACCGCTTCTTGGAATTCTTGTGTAAGAAGTTTCCAAAAACCTCCTATCTATGCTTTCTTCTGGAAGATAAACTTGCCTTATTTGAGATGGATAATCTCTACAAGAGGGTTCTGCTGTTTAATATTCAAATATACAATCATGTAACTAGATCAACAAAAAAGTGTATTTTATTTCATGAACTCGACATGTTTTTTTTTCTCTTCATTTTTTTAAAAAGGATTTTGTCCATTCTTACTGACAGAAATAGAGAATGAATTTACCACTTACCCCCTCTGTGAAATGTCTGTGCTAGATTCTTCTGAGACCAATCATTTCCTTTCCCTTTTTCCCCTAGCATTCAATGATCCAAATTTAGTGAACTCCCATTTTTTGTTTTTCTGTTCCCAATACATTGTTTTCTTATCTTTTGAATATCCGAGCAGAGATAATGTAATCATTTAATACATTTACCTTAGAGTATATAATATTTTTAAGTTGTATTTATTTAAGGAACCATGCAACTTTAACGGCAATTAAAATTGTATGATAAAATTTTCACAGCAAACAATAAAAAATAGCTATGATATAATTAGATCATTATGTAGTAATGGTAAATAAATGTTATTATATAGTGATATGTGTCAGATGGAAGAATTATTAGACTTAAGTTGGAAACTTAGCAATATCATTTTGGTAAAATAAACAAATGACAATACTGTGAACTATATAATAAAACACAAAATATAGCTAAATTTTACCTATAGGGAATTTTTCTTTTTCATTTTATGATATTTTCTGATGAAAGTGAAAAGTAGATTTTAGTGTTTATTATAACAAAGCATTGTTTATTACAACAAAGTCTTGTTTTTTGAACTTTTTTCTTCTTTGTGAGTCAAAGCAAAATGATATCTGCTCTATTACAAGAAGACAGCCCACTGATTGGTCACGGAACTGTCACAATAAATATACAAATATCTATCTTTAAAGCCTAAAAGTTATAATAAAAATATAAAAATATTTAAAATAATAAACATATCCACAGTGTGGATAACGCTCTCTTAGTTGCCATACCCTTGTAGAGGATCTGACCCAGACATCTGTAAGCAGCAGCTGTGCTTCTATGTTAGGAATGCACATTCAGAAGGTCTAGAGACCCTTTCACTAGCATAGAGAAGCACTTATACAGGCGGACGTTACTGGTACTATGAATAACAACAAAATTTAAAGTAGTTAATTTGATCAATCTATTCCTTTGTGATTTCTTCGATTGGTTTTGCTTTTTATTTTTGCTTGTAGAGTTATTTTCCTCTCTGAGATAGATCATGGCACTTAATGTCTATAATTTTGCTATTTTTATATTTTAAAAACCTTTTTAATTCTGTTAAATGTAGTTTAGCACATACTATATAATAAAAATCTAATTTTTCTCTCAAAGTTTTATTATTTAATAATCGTTATTCATTTCTGATGTAATTTTTACCATAGTTTTTTTATAGACTAAAGCTTGCTTCTGTAATATCTCTTATTTTTGTATCATTGACACACTATTCCACTCAACATAGGTTTATAATACATTTTATTATTTGGCAAGATGACTCTTCACTCACTGTGCTTTGGTTTCCTTTTTTCATGAGATTATTTTGTACATTTCTTATTTTAGATGTATAATGTCAGACTCGAAAGTGTAGAGATAGAGAAAAGATACTTCAAAGAGGGACATAGGGTAAGGGCAAAAAGAACTTCACTGAATAGATGTCCCTTTGGCCCAAAGCAATGTTAAGTTAAAAAAAAAAATGAAGGTTATCTTTTTTTCTCATCTCAGCTATCAAATCATTTAGGTAAGAGAATTAGAGAAAGAAAGAAAATATATATATATATATATATGTATATGTATATATATATGTTCTAATAGAAATGTGTATCAATACAGTAGTCTTGTCACAGTGCTTGTTGCTTATTTAATGTACTCTTTGGAATATATCATGTAAATAGAAAGTTTCTGAAAATATTCTGAGAAAGTAATATTTTATTTTTATATGATTTTTTCTAAATCTGAGATTTGCTTCATGCTGCCATCCACGGAAAGCTTACCTCCTACTAACTTTCATAAAGCGTCATATATTCTTTTAGTAAACCTGAGTCAAGATTCAAGGAAGCCCTTGTTTTAAAATTGAGAGGTTTTGGCTTGGTTTCATTTTGAGGTTTTGGAGGTTATAGGAACTCAAAACAAAATGAAAGCTCTATAAATCACCAAACCTCCATTTTATAATAAACATTTTTAATGCCCTCCATTCTACCACAAATGTATTTTTAATAAATTAACCTATCTACAAACAGATTTTTAAAAATTAATATATATAACTTTAATATAAATAGAAGGAAAGAAATGTATAATTTCGACAAGTAAATGCTTAGTCACAGTCACACTAAAAGGTGTAACGAAGCTGTTAGGTATTTTGCAACTCTATGTAGCAATCACCATGAATAAAATAGCTATAAATGCAGATTGATGAGGTGTGCTATATTGACAATTCAAAAGCATAAGGGAAGAGACTATCAGTAATATGGTTTTCCAAAATGATAAATTAAATCACTTTTGATAAAGTTCAGCCAAAGACAAAATACAAACTTCTCTTGATTTTTATGTAGTTGCATACTTGAAAAAAAATCAGTATATGTATAAAATATGTTGGAGTCTGGGCTCATTTCATTATGCACATCCATTTTCTGAATGCATTCCAAAAGTCCTATAAACTACTAACATTTCTAAGGGATAAGTCTTCTTGGACCACCAAATTCCCAATATCACAATGAGATAGAAGACTGGATCAACCATGATAATCTCAGGTATGTTAGACAGATAGGAGTGAGTACAGACAGAAGAAAGGAGGATGAGTAGAGGACACCCAGGATGAGCTCAAACAAAAATTCCAAAACATGTAGGAAAAATTAACCCTAAGAAATTCAGCCAGTGGAGTCAATAATAAGATAAAGTCACCAAAAATTTTGTTTCCAAATTATAGAAAAATCTAAAAATAATTTCACCAAGTCATCCTCCATTAGCTCTGTAGCTACATAAATAAAATATTTTCATATACAAAAGTCTGCTATTTTTCAATGGGATTCTTCTAATTAGGATTACTTCCATAGGATGCTACATAACCTAAGCTAGAACTTTATTGCACTTTTTTCTTAAGTTATTCTCATATGCTACTTAAGGGAGAAAAAATTTTATTTTAAACCAACTACTTTTAAGAATTAACTCGTAAATAAAATGTCAAGGGAATAATGGCCTCCTAGAAGTTCATAATCAGAGACTTCAGAGTTATTCTGCCTAATGTCCATCTCCACCAGATTTAAAACCTCTCAGTACCGTGCACAGCACCTGCCTCTCCCACTCCCTGGACTATCTGCTGCTGCCATGTCATACTATGACACAAGAAACTCTGCGAGGCTTACGCCATGCAGGCAATACTTAGGCTTCTTCAGCAGACTGGAGGTAAGAACTGGAGCTTGCCTCTCCCCACTCCCACCCTGGGTGCTACCCAGAAACAGCATTCTATGAACAGCATTCCCTTTTTGAGTCTTCTACTTGTAAAATCCTTTCTTACACTAATTCAGAACATTACAGGTAGCCAAGTGAGGCCATGAACCCTGGAGCAAAACTGAGTTTGAATCCTGGCTCTGCAGCTCAATAGCTGTATGAAACTGGGAGTTACTTAACCTCTCTGCACCTCCATTTGTTCACCTGGTAAATGGGGATAACAATGGTACCTTTGCTCTGGCTGTTGTGAGAATCAAGACTTAACTTATATAAAGTGCTTGAGGCAGTGCCTGGAAGATAGTAAGGGCTACATAAAGATTAGCAGGAATTCCACCCTTGGTCTTTACCCTACTCTTTGAATACTTTGAACAGTAGAAAACTGCTAGAGCCCCAGCTAAAAATCCTACCATTTGTACCATTTCTCATATTGCATGATTTTTATTCCCTTCCATTTTTATCAGGCTCCAATTTAGCAATACCCCTTTGAAAACTGGGTTTCTAGATTGAACTTGTATCTTAGGTGTGTTCTGGCCTGTTCAACGTATAGTGTTCATAGAGCAACCTGAAATTAATGCCTGCTCTACTTCTAGTAGTATGCCCAAAAAGCTTATTCCTATAGGGAGCTTGAGTGTCAGTTGACAAAATGAGGTGTCCACAAATTTTTCAGTTTTTTATAACCGAATTCAATTTATATTTCAAGTGTTTATGTTACTGAGTGGCAGAGACTTAACTTAGGTTAATTCAAATTCAGTTTCCTTGGATTCCCCTGGGGATTGCATCAGAATTCTGGGAGTCATAAGTTCCAGAACCCATAGCGTGAACGTATCAGGGTGCAGTGAGAGAAAGCATCTGGTTATCAGTGAGTATCTACACTGTCATTCACTCAGATGTCTTGGTTCCCTTCCAGACTTCAGCAATTGTTCATCGTGAGATCAGTACTGCACCCTCCTGCTCTACCCTATTGTTCTCATTATTTAAGCCTCTTTAAGACCCTTATTCTTCTTTAAGTCACACCTGTTGAGGGGTGGGCATTATGCTGTGGAGCACTATTCTGAGTTGTAGAAACCTGTGTTGTCAGGCCCTAGGACTATCTGCTGCTGCCACGTCATACTATGACACAAGAAACTCTGTGAGGCTTAGGCAGGCAATAGTTAGGCTTCTTCGGCAGGCTGGCAGTAAGAACTGGAGCTTGCCTCTCCCCACTCCCAGCCTGGGCACTACCCAGAAACAGAAGCACAGGTCTCCTCTGATCTCCTACCTCCAAACGTCCAGTTTCCTCAATTCTCAGCCCACCTTCATTGCCCCAGGAAGACACTAGGTCTCGTCATGTCCCTTCTCAGTCTTTTCAACCCTCAGAATAAGGAATCTTTGCCCGTTTCTGTGAAGGAGATATTGACTCTGACTCATTATGAGTTCTTCCAAATAAGCCTGGCCTCTTTGGAAAAATCAAAACTTATGAACCTTATTATATTTTAAAATCTGCTCTCTCCTATGGCACCTCTTTCCCGAAGAAATAAAGGCAAAATACCTAGCTTCCCAAATTGGAGGTAGACAAAAAGAGGGAGAGGGTTTTAGGGTAACAGGACACATGAAAAAAAAAAGTATCAGTTGGAATTACAAAATTTGTCACCTCGTTAATCTTTTCGATGACATTTACTCAAATAGAGTCAATTCTATAATCAAATAGAATTAGCACCTACTGCAGACAAAGTATGGTGCTAGGTGCTAGGTACACAAAAATGAACAAGGCATGGGTCTTACTGTCAGGAAACTTACTGTCATTACTCAAGTAGGTTTTATTCTCTCCATTCTTTTCCTGCTTTAAGACCATACAATTTTCAGCTGTATTATAAGTTTTTCACTTGTCACCTTGCTTCAAATCTCTTGTTTTTCAGTTTTCCTTCACATTTACTAAAACAAAGATCTAATTAGCATTAGCATTCTTTTATTTAAATTTTACAGTGGTTCCGATCATATTCCAGACCAAATACTAGGCATAGCCTTAGTGCTTAAAAACATTATTTCCTCTAGTTCTCAAAACCATTCTATTAGGTAGCTATTATGATTTCAGTTTTATAAACAAGGAAACTGAAGCTTAGAGAACTTAAGCTGTCCTGACCAAGTTCACAGAGCTGGGAGAACTAGGGCTCAAAATCAGCTTTCTTGTCTCTATCCCCACTGCTTTTAATATTTGACTTACTGTTCTGGTTCCTTAATCAGTTTCCCCCATTACATTAAGTAGTGATCTGGGGTAAGATCACTACTACCTTTATTTCTATTACTTATGACAAGTAACTATCGATTTGGATTACATGCCCTGTTTATCTTCAATATAAAGAAGGAAGGAGGAGGAAGACACTTACCTAGTTGGCCAAGTCGGTCAATCAGCCAAATGAACCTTGGCAGTCCATGGGTGACAAATTTTGAGCGAAATCTCCCTAACATGCAATATATGACATACAAAGACTTAAAGATAAAATGCTCAGTAAACTTTTCCAGTCCATACACCACACCACTGGGAAAGTGGACTGGAAATCCCAGTCTCCTAAATCCCCGGTCCACATAGCCATACTGCAGCACATAAATCTACTGATCCGAGTGAACAGAAACCTTTTAATAAGTTAGCTTGGTGTAACTGGCAACTTAACACTTTTGAAAGCTTTAAAATATGGCAATTAATCACATCTCTAGGAAGCATGTGGTACAGCTAAATGGCGATTCACAGGCAAACCTCAAAAACACCAGTGTTGCTTATGACTGTAAACCTCACTCAAAATTTTTTCCCAAGTGGTTTCAATATTCAGTTGGAAGAGTGACAGTTAGACTTAATGGTTTTCTTTTCTCACTTTTCTTCAGAAACCAATCTATCTCACTGCTGCAGTGCTTTGCAACCTTTTAAAACTTATGACCCCTTTGGATAAACCTGAAAATCTCATGACACCATTCCTTCACCTCTAACTCCTAGCCTGACCAGTGAGATTTGTGTGTGCAGAAAATAAATTCTACTTTCTCTGTATTGTGTCAGGCAAGAAAAAATTTTGCATTTTGTTTTTAAGTGATGAGAGGTTTACTTTCTAAATATAAAGATATATTTTAGTTTATTTTTCTTCAAATCATATATCATCCTCTCCTAACACCTAATCCTGTCCCTTCCAGCTACTAAATAAACTATGCACTTACACTTGTTAACAATTCGTGGCCTATTCTTGTGCAATATTGAAGTTCAGTTTAAGGCTCTAAATGGGTTTACAATTGTCTGAATATTTAGAATATTTGTCATTCATAAAAGAGTTCCCAGCTTAAAAGGAAATTGATCAATAGAAATGAACAGAGTCACAGGTAATTCAAGTGTCAGGGGCCCCAAGAAATTATGTAGCCTCATGCTTTCCACCTCAGATCTATGGAATCTAAATCTTTGGTCCTGTGACCTAAAGATCTGAATTATAAACAAGCACCCAAGCTGATTCTAATAACCACCAGGATTGGGGAATCATTCAGTTTTATTTTGTTATTAGACAAGTGATGAAACTGAAATGAAAAGAGGTTAAGTGCAGCTAACCCAACTTGCACATATAACTTTACTCTCTACTGTTTATAAAAGCAGTTTTTAAGAACAGCCTTTTGAATTGTATTTTCATTATGAAGTCCAATTTCTAGTGAGAAATAAAATATTTTTACAATTATCTTATCCTTCTCCTTTTCCAAAGTCACCTGGACAGCTAAAAATGATAGATTGAACATATTCCTTTACCTCTTCCAATAAAATAGTGGCAAAGGAATAAAAAACAATGAAAGTAGAAGCTTGTGTACATTTTTGGAAGATGTAAAGCAGATTCTGAAGTGGTGACTGATGTGATAGAGGAGAGCACTTAAACCGGAAATCCATACGTAAGGGCATACAAATGAGAAGGTGACTTATTTGACCTAGAGAGCTCAGGAACAACTACCGTGACACATGGCAACAGGTAACTCTTAAAGCAGAAGAGCATATAAATGGCTTGAAATCCCAGATGTGCATTCGTATACCACCTTCCCCATCCACATGCAGAGATGGCAGCAACCAAACGCCTCCAACTCCTACCACTGACAGCAAAAATTTTATTCTTCAGTGAAAGTGAAAGGACAAGACTTGCATTCAGAAGCATCCAGCACAGCAGAAGGTGACAGTGAGGTGCAAGATTATAAAGGGGGTGGAGGAATAGTCAGTTAAAACATTTGCATTCTGAATAGCTGGACCATCGAGATTTTACATAACTAGGTGTCTACCTGCAAGAGAAAGAGGATTCATCTCTAGAGATATCGAATGACCACTACATACTGAAATTGTGTGTATATTTTTTTGTGAGGAAAAAGAATATGCACAATGAAACAGCATATTCTCTAGCAAATCACCAAAAAGCAAAGGCAGCCTTATGTTTGAGGGCTTCTGTATGAGTTTGTTAGGATTACCATAACCCTGTACCACAGGCTGGGTGGCTGAAACAACAGAAATTTATTTTCCCACAATTCTAGAAATCTGAAATCAATATGTCAATGAAGTCAGTTTCTTCTGATCTCTGTATCTGTGTCTGTGTCTGTGTCTTTGTCTGTGTCTGTGTCTGTGTCTGTGTCTGTGTCCGTGTCTCTCTCTCTCTCTCTCTCTCTCTCTCTCTCTCTCTCTCTCTCTCTCGCTCCTTGGATTGTAGATTATCAACTTTTCCCTCTGTCTTCACATGGTCTTCCTTCTGTCTGAGTGTCCTCATTTCCTCTTAAGGACACCAGCCATGTAGGATTAGGACCACCCATATGACTTCATTTTACTTTAATCACCTCTTTAAAGTCTCTGTCTCCAAATATTGTCACATTATTGAGTACTAGGGATTAGGAGTTCAACATATGAATTTGGGATAACACATTTAAGTTTATAACAGCTTCTAAAAGATTTTTAATGTTTTACTCATAATCATGGCAATCAAAGATCACTAGATATATAAGGAAAGCTCTCTAAACACACTGATATATTTACTCAACCCCCAAAGAAAGATAATTTAGGTAACAAGGGAAAACTTCAGAGATACTAATTAAGGACTTCAGAGAAATTAGAGAAAATCTTGAATAGAAAACCAGAGTCAAATAGTATTAAAAAAAGAGCAATTAAAAAGGAAGAACTTGGAAAATTAAACCACATTAACTAAAAGTATATAAACAAATATACGGAGAGAAGAGAAAATCAAGAAAAACCCTCAGAAAATTTAACATATCAAAATGTAAAAAACAGGACATGAGAAAAAAAAAAAAGATAGGGATTAAGAAGCTCAATCTAAGAGGTTAAAAATCTGATTAATAAGAATTCCAGAAAGAGATAGCTAAGAAAAATGGAGGGGAAGATATAATCAAATAAATAGCACTAAATTTTCTCGAATCTAAGCATCTTCAATCTGATCTCTCCCTTGAACTTTAGACTCGAATGTCTGAATCAGCTGCCTCCTCAGTATCTCCAGTTAAATGTCAAGTGAGCATCTCCAATCTCTAAAATTGCATTCCTCTTGCATAATCTAGCTAAAGGAATGAAATTTTCGTTTTTTCACTCGCTCAGACAAAATTTCAATAAATATCTCATACTTGTTAGAAATTAATTAAAAATTAATTATAGACTAAATGTAAAAGAGAGCTATAAAAGTTATAGGAAAAAATTAGGAGAAAATATGCATAACTTTTTGAATATGAATAAAAAATATAGTATATAAAAGAAAAAATTAGAATCGTTGTTCTATGAAAGGCACTGTTAAATAAAAAAAAGAAGAGCCACAGATTAAAAGGAAATATTTGCAAATCACATATCCCATTAAGGACTTGTATCCAGAATGTATAAATAACTCTACAATTCAACAATAAAAAAAAACAGAAAACAAATCAAATTTTTTTTAATGAGCAAATGATTGTATACTTCACCAAAGTAGATATGAATGGCAAATAAGTATAAGAAAAAATGCTTCACATTATTAGATATCAGAGAAATGCAGATTAAAACTCCAATGAGATATCACTTCTACATACATATTTAAAAAGCTAAAATATTTAAATATGCAATAGCAAGTATTGACATGGATACAGAGCAGCTAAAACTCTCATACATTGCAGATGGGAATACAAACTGTTACAGCAATTGAGAAAAAGTTTGGAAGTATCTTATGAACAACTTTGGAAAACAATGTTTTGATTAGACACTGTGAAACTAAGACAAAAAGAAAATTGTACTCAAACACTGTACAGTTGGTAAATTTGTATCTTACAGGTGTACATACTAGCAATTTTTAAATTTACATGTATACTAAAATTTTTGTATATACGAGGATTAAACAAATATACATATGTGTATATATACACATATATATACACATACATACACATACAGACTTCTCATTTTCAGGAAAAGAACACAAGTTACAAGTAAGCAAAAGAGAATGCTAGGAAGAACCCTATTGTGCAGTACTGCACTGGGTGGTCTCAGGATGAACTCATGATTTCGTAAATATGTATAGAGAAAAATAGAAACAGAAATAAATATAAATTTATGTGTACGTATGATAATTAAATAGATAGATATTTCCGTCTCTCTATCTCTCTCTCCCAGTCAAGTCTGCTTACAAGTCCTAGGAGCAGTGAAATCCCAGTAGCAACTTCACACCTAGGCCCTGGTTTTGAATACCACTCTACAATGAAAGAAACCAGGACTTCTTGGAGAACTGGTTGATTCCAGTGTTGGATCAAGCAAAATACAAGATGAGCCTGGGAGCCTTTTGGGGTGCCATAAAGGGAGGAAATGCTATTCAAAGCAAACAAACAAAACAAAACAAAAAACAACCAACCAAACAAAAAAAACAATATGGGCATTTGAAAAAATTAAATAAATAGATGGGAAAGAGAGGGCAATTCTTCCTTACAGAATTCCCATAATAAGCATGAAAGAAATAAGGGAAATAGAAATCACCATTATAACATTACAGTAACATGAGACTGATTATCTTGGAGATGGCATATTGGTTAGTACTGCTTACTTCAAAATTCTGTCATGTTACAGAAAAGTAAGGTTCTATATGGCTTCAGTCACAGCTATTTTGGGTTTTCTATCGTGTTAATTAAACCTAATCCTAACTAAGACAAAGCTCTTTCTAAAAGTTTCATTTTAGGAACTTCAGTTTCTAGTTTTACTAGCAATGCCTCGGCAATCATTTACTTAATGCCTACAATGAACATCTGACACACATTAATTCAGGTAATCCATATAGCAACACTATATATTATTGTCTCCATGTTGCAGATGAAGAAAATGTTTCTCAAACAGAATAGTAATTTGCTGAGCTAGTTTGTGTGGCAGAACCTAAAAGCAAGTCTATGTCTCATTGGTTATGTTTTTTTTTCCATGTCTCATGTTCACCCCAGAGAACTTTTAGGATACTTCCAGGGACACATAGAATTTAATCTTCCTTTTGGGGACCTAGAAGTATATTGAGGAGTGGGAGTACTAACCAGCTATTGTTACCAACTTCTGATTTTAATAACATCTACTAATGACATCTCACAGGTAACAACCCCTAAAGTCCTCCAGAAGGAATAGCTCTAGAAGTCCCAACATTATCAGAACTTGCCTGAGCACTGGGAAGATGTGCCCCTATGCCACCGGGGTAGCACATCTCCATGGTTGTCAGCAGTTCCCTCTTTCTTAGTACATGCATGATACTTTCCCATTGAAGATGGAGTTTATTTTTCCATCCTCTTGACTTTGGGCTTGCCTGTGACAGCTTTGACCAATAGTCACAAGGAGAGGTGTTGAGCATCACATACATGAGTGAAGAAGCTATGTTGGATATCCAGCCTAGGTGAGCCTTCACATAACCCAAGCCTCAGCACTATTAGACTGCACCACATAAAAGACCCCAGAGAAGAACCATCCAAGTGAGCCCATTCAACAAACAGAACCTAGAGATAATCATAAATTGAGTTAAGACATGACAGTCTGTGGTGGCTTGTCACCTAATAGATAACAAGAACCCTGCTGGTGTCACTGTTTACACACACATGTGGAGACTACTGGGGATCACTGGTCAATGGACTTTTTGAGGCATTTCATGTCCCAAACTCTCCAAGAACAGAGGAAGGAACTGAATATTTATCCCAACACAGCTGACTGCTTCTTGGCTTACCTTCAAATAAGGTGAGATTATAAGAAAGGAAGTTTCAAAGTTAAGGCAGAGGGGATGACAACAGATAAAAGTGGAGCAGTGGCAATTCCAGTCACAAGGGGTAGTCCCCTGTTCTTTTTCACCTCGATGCCCTATTCATGCTTTTTTTCTTCTAGAATGCTTCCCCCATAACCACCATAACCACTCCCATAACCACCATACCTCCCAGCAGCGTTAATTCGCAGTCAATTCTTAACTCAGAAATTTTGTCACCTGTGGAAGGCATTCCCTGAGGTCCCCAGGTAGGGCTGGTGTCCTTCCCTGTGTATCTACAGCACTCTGTCATGGCATTGTGATTCTTTCTTCAAATATCTGTCTTTCCCACTTGACTGTAAGTTCCTTGAGGGCGGGGGACATTTCTTTTATCATTCTGTTTCCTTCTTCTCTGAGTCTCCCACCTTACACATCAAAAATGTTTGTTGACGGAATAATGTATTTTTCCAAATAGGTTAGAGGGTAGTCTTCCAAATGTATGTTAAAATACAGCAGAGCCTGTTTTATTAAAATATTTAAAGGCATAAATACTCTTTGCTCTTTTTTTTTTCATTGTTTTTTTGTGATCTCAGAACAAAAGTCAATGAACTTAAATATCCACAGAGGCTAGACACGTAAAGTACATGAGAGAAGAAGGGTAGAAGAGAGAGTATGGCTCATCTAAGAATGGCAGCTGTCACTCACTGCAGTAAAGCACTGTCCTGTAGGACAGTGGGCCCAGGGTTGCTTCTAAAATTATTTAAGGAGAAGCCAAAATTTTCAGATTTTATGTGAGATGTTGGCCAAATCAAGTATGTCATCAATGTGAATCACATCTATGTTCTGAAGTTAGGCCAAATCCTGACAATTCACAACCTCTAACTAAGAGATACTTCATTCTTGTCTCTAATGCTCATCAAAAGTACCTCCACATCAGAAAGGCTTTCTTGACCATTCTAACTAAACTAGCACCCTACATACACACACACATGCATGCACACACGCACGCACACCACAGACACTCATATTCGTACTTATTTTCATTCCCTTTAAACTGTTTAATTTTTCTTCATGGCTGTTATCGCTATCTGATGTCATCCTATGTATTGTTTTGTGCATTTGTTTATTATGTGTCTCCACTACTAGAATGACATTTCCGCTAGAGCAAGCCCCCCAGTTCAAAAATGGAAAAGAAAGGGCTTAAGGGTCTAAGAAGAGCCTTCTCACTAAAGAGACTCTCTACAGTTGGATCCTTATGCTAACCCAGGAAGGAAGAGAAAGGGTAGCCAAGGTCACTTCCATAGGAGGTAGCGCTCTGCTTTTCTCTAATGTGCTTAAAAGCCTGGAAGATCCCCTCTCCAAGGAGGCTGGATAGAGATGGAAGATAGGATAGGGAAAGGCATACTGGGAGCCAGGACAGTTGTCCTGTGACCACTGGAACGTATGCTCTGAAGAATGGAGATCTGTGAGGTCAGCAGAACACAGAGGCACTCATCTTCGCACCTCAGCCATTTGCCATGTCTCGCTTACCACTTTCACAGCTTTTGGTGCATATGGTTACTTCCTGTGCTATCATTTATTATTACCTTTTTCTATAAGTGAATATAGTTTTTTAATGATTACATTTATTCAAAAGGAAAATTTCATATAACGAACACAAATGAAAAAGGGTCACTATACTTAAGTAGATCTTACTAACACACACACACACACACACACAATGAAAACAAAATAATGTTATTAAATCCCAGAGAGATACTGTTGGCTGCCAAGTTCTTTGCCTAAAGCCTGCTCTTTCTGCGCTAATCTTAAGGCTGTTTAGCAAGTGTAATTATTCTTGACCTGAGCAGAAGGATCACAAGAAAACCAAAATAGGAATAACTCTATGTGATACTGATAATCAATGTCATGACCTAAATTCAAGGCCCATAGTTTACACAAGGAAACACAACTCCCAGGTGTAGAGATTGCCCCATGCCAGAACTCAACTGCAAGTAAACATGGGACTCCCCAATGCCAGGTAAGCCATGGGGTTTGGAATCTGTGACTGAAGGTTCTTCGCAGTTGCTGGTGAGTGGGGCTGGAGCAGGCAGAGACTACCACTATGGAAATAAAAGCCAGGAAGCTTTCTGGATCACTTCCGCTGTACATGTGTCTGTGGCTCCTCCTACTGGCTCTTGGCTGGGGCACCTCAGTTCTCCACCTTGTGGTCTCCCATTTCCCAATAAATTAGACTGGGCCTCTTCATAGATTAGTGATTTTAAGGTTCCAAGAGGGCAAGAGCAAAAGCTCCAAGACTTCTGAAGAAGTAGGCCCTAGAACTTGAACAACACCGCATCAGCTGCATCCTGTTGACAAAGCAGAGGCGAGCTTAGATTTGAGGAGGAAGGAAAATAGATCCCACTTCTTAATGGAAGGAGTGGCAGCATCACATTGCAAAGGGGTGTAAATATAACTTACTGTATCTACTGAGGTGTACTGGGGCCATTATTTTAGCTATCTACCTCTGTGTATCTACTTCTGTGAGCCCTCAAAACTCTCAGATTCTTCTGATCATACTCTGCCTTCTTTAAAAAGTATTGATTTATATCATAAACTGAGGTGGGAACTACTAAAAGGAAGTCCATGATGATTAAATTGAATTTAACGTAAGCACTCTGACTCCTGGTTTGTTATTAACAAACAAAGTGAAAGTATTTTTTTAAGGGCAGCACTTTTGTGTGTGTATGTGATAGCACCTGAAAGGTTAGCTTCCTCCCGCTTGAAGTACTGTAATATAGCACAGTTATTCTCAAAGTGTGGTCCACCTGAGAACTTGTTAGAAGTGCAAGTTACCAAGACCTACTGAATCAGAATCTCTGGGAGTGAAGCCGAGTTTCAGGTGACTCTACTGTATATTGGTGTTTGAAAACCAAGGATACAGGGGTTAAACGTACAACTAGATTCAAATTCCCATCTCTACTACTTTACAAGTTGCATAATTTATTCCAGTTACTTAATATCTCTGTTCCTCAGTTTCTTCATCTACAAAATAGTGATAATAAAGAAACCTACCTCACAGAGCTGTTTAGAGGATGAGATGACAATATAAAGCACCCAGAACCATTCTTGGCACATTCTAAGTGTTGGATAAGTGTTGGCAGCTATCGTTATTGAGTTCTAATTACTGATTGTGCCTCTGGACCATCATCTTTTAGAGCACCAAACAGAGTATGATACAAGTAAGGACATTTCTGAGAGAAAAGAATCTTGACCAAAGATCAAGGGACAGAGGGAGCTGGTGCTTGGCACCTAGTAAGTAATCAAAAAACATTTCTTGAATAAATAAAAGTTATTAATACCTTTAATCAAATGCTCTATCACATTTAGAGAGAAAGTAAAAAGATCTGGAGAACTGAGGTTTTGAAAGGGGTAGGGTCAGGAGGCTTAGAGCCTATAAGAAAGATACAGCCATTAGGCATCCAGAAAGTTCAGCTGGGCTTGGGGAAAGGAGTCATTGGATGGAAGGAAAATAGGCAGGAAGTGAATCTGTGCCTACTGTGTACCAGGCAGAGTGGTAGAAATTTTATATTTAATCTCTACCACAAGCCCGTCAGATGGAATTCCTTACCTTTACAGATGATGAAATCAAGGCTCATAGACCTGTAAGTGACTTGTCTATGGTCACACAGTTCGGAAGTGGCAATGCAGAGACTAGCTCCCAGATCTTTAACTCCACATTCAGGTTCTTTCCTTGTTGCCAATGCAGGAGATGAACGATCAGAACAGTCAGAAAGATGAACTTGGAAGAGTGACTTAAAAAATGGGCTCTACATTTTTCAGTTTGTCTAGACCTCTCTAGTAACTACGATGATAATAACAATAATTAGATAATGCATAGTATGTAAAGATGCCTTACATGGATTATCTCAATTCTCAAAATGACCCGTAGAAGACATTTTCTGTTATTATTTTATAACAGAGGGGATTTTGGGGGCTTAAAGACCTAAGAACTTACTTACCTAAGGTTCCACAGCTACTGAGTGGACAAGTCAGGGTCCTTTATTAGATATTTAAATAATAGCATTGAAAAAAATAAACCTGCGAAGAGTTATACTAGCAATGTAAACAGGTTACACTTAACCTAATCTGTCTATGGGTAAATCCAGCCCTAAATACACTGACATTTGATTTTCTGTCCTGGTGCCAAGGGATTCCCTTAAAAGGAAAGGAAGAACAAGCATACGGTTAGTGAAGAAGAATATTTCCATGACCATCATCTTTCTTTGTAGGCATTACACATCCTTTGTTTCTTTAAAAAATATGAGATGATTTCAAATCAGACCTAATGCTGAATTTTCAGTATTCTCCACGTATTTTGCTGTATCTTTAAGAATTTTCCTAACCATGAGGATGGGAGGAGAAACTTCCCATAATTCTCCTCCCACCACGCCTTCCCCACGCCCTCGTCCCCCCCCCCCCCTCCCCGCTTGCCAAATCCTTTACGTTGGTTTTCTGATGTGAGCTATTATCCAGGAGAGTCCCAGAGCCCAGACGTGAACTCCGTTTCTTCAAGGGCTCAACCAGAATTCCCTGAAGTGAGAGCTTAGTCTTTTACCCACCAACCTCCCTCTTTTTGTAGTTAATCAACTGGCTAAATCCTCTGAAGTGAAAAAATGCACATTTTGTTGTCTGTGACTTACTGAGGCTGAATGCCTCCCACAATGGCAAAGTTTATGAAACGACTATGTATTAGGGATGAGTGATTTCTCACACTTAATCTGTTTTTATCCAAGACTGCCAAGTTGGTCCACCGGGCCTCGGAACTGATATATCACATTTCCCACATTCCTGCCTTTCGTTCTACGTGTGCTCCATTATTTATTAAGGTCTTGAGTGCACCTGGGGTTCACCCCCAGCTGGAGTCAGACTTTTCAGGCCCTCCCTCATTCTCAGGAGTTGGATTTTTATATAAAGGTGTGAGAGACTCCTACCGCTGCAATTCTACAATCAGGCTGTTACCAAGAATCGAAATGGAGACACAAAAGCTCAGCTGAAAACACATTTCTAAGATTTGAAATCCAAAGGTCAATACACTTCTTAAGTTTTGTTTACTCCCTGCTCTGTGTTATGGCAAAAGCTGATCAATTGTGTGTCTCTATCAGGACACTTTTTCTCGCATTTAATAGGAAACTTAAAGGGTTCTCCCCACCTCTACCACATAACTGCAAAGTCCAGGGATAAATCAGGGTTTCAAAAATTGTCCTCAGACCTCATGTTTCCCCATCTCTTCCCTTTACTCTTTTCTCTACCCACTTGTCTCTCGAGCAGTGTACAGAAACTGTTGGTTTTCTACACATGGGCCTCATCTTTACCTGATGTTCTTTCACTCCCATCAGACCTATGCTTCTTTGCTTTCTGGCTTCAATGCCAGCATTGCCTGCTGCTGCCTGGAGAGCTAGACTTGCCTGGGGATATATATTCCCCAGGGGTAGACCTTAACCATAACTCACAGGTGTAGAGATATAAATACCTCAACTCCCTCTCTCTCATGGAGATGACTTTGCAGTTGAGATTGTCCACAGAGCTGCCCCACCTCCCGCAGAACTTAGACCTATAGAACTTTGCTTGATATTGCATCCTTGCCTGGCCTCCCTTACTTCCCAACCCAACTTCCATACCTTCTCAGATTTTCCTGGGAACAAAATCCTCACAGTAGAAGAATCCTACCCAAAACAGACAGATTCTTTTACATGCTGGTTCAAACATTCTAGGCAGTCATCTTTCTAGACTGAAATCCAGAGCTGTCCAAGCAAAAGCCTCTTAATTTAATTTGACTTTGCCTGCTTTGTCTCAGGTACCCACTAAGTCAATCATAGTGGATACTGGATGAATACTATGTTTGGCCAGACCTGAGTCACCTGTCCACCTATATAGATCAAGAGTGAGTCCTGGCCTGCCCAAACCACATGGACTATGAGTAGAACTGATGGGAGGGGTGGTTCTGAAGGAAAAATGGGTCCTCTTATTGAAAAAAAAAAAAAAACAGGGAATAAATGCTTCAGCATCATTCAACAGGGATTGGCAAACGCTGGCCCAAGAACCAACAGCCTGTTTTGTAAATAAAATTTTATTGAAATACAACCACACCCATTCGTTGATGTCTATGTTGCTTTCAAGCTAGAACAGCAGAGCTGAGTAGCTGCCACAGATACTGCATGGCCTGCAAAACCTAAAATATTTATTATCTGACCCTTCAGAGAAAAAGTTCGCTGACCCCTAAAATACAGTATCACTTTGGAATATGCTGTGATGTCACTTTGTGGCATATCCCAAGGAAACGCCACGAAGTAATTAATTGGTGTCATCACACTTTTAGGTGGTTTCAAGCTGTTAAGGCTTTCAAATTAAAGATATGCTAGGGGTGCTGCAGTGGTTGGCAAACTGTATATCCTAAAACCCTGGATTTCTTGGGGAGGTCTTGGGAGCCAGGGGACTGCAGAGTGCAGGGAAGGCCAGCACACAGGGCTCCCATAATCCTACCCTGTTTCACATTTATCTGTTTACCCAATGTGTTAAGCATGTGAGACTCATGGGTTGTGATCATAGAAACTTTGTTTTAGTCTCCTAGTCTTGCTCAATGGGGATAGTCGTTCCTCACCTCTGAATGAAAAGTAAGGCAGTCTGTGACTTTTTTGTTTAATTCTTAGGTACCAGGAAGTCTTCCAGTTACTTTAAGTCACAAATAGTCTTAAATCAAAGATTAAAATGTAGAATATCAAGTCACATTTTAACAAAACCAATCTCTCAAAGGTTAGATTTCTAACCCACCCCACCCCTGCCTGCCCCCTAACACACACACTAGCCCCCTACTGCCTTCAGAAGTGGAGTGAGCTCAGCCTCTTCCCCTTTCTTCACTCTCTACCTGTCCCTTGTTAGCTCTTACTTCTGATTATTTCCCCTACCCTACTCTTCTGGTTGGATGGTGGAGAATTAAGGGGCAAGGGTGTTTTTACTTGCCTGCTTCTGTCATAACTTTGTGACCTCCAGCCGTCACTGCTATACACACTGATGTTTTCTCTCAAGAGGCACTTTTCTTGGCTTGGAGATTTCCCAACATTGGGAGCCTTTTCAGATTATATCCCAGACAAGGACCCACAAATATAAATATAAGAGGTATCTCAAATAAGTAAGATACATACAAGGTAGTAAGAAAGCATCTTTATTCTTTTCTCTCACTATCCCTTTAGAAGTTATTTAGAGGAGAACATTATTTCTCTGCCACTGGATGAAAACTAATCAGATTCTGCCTTTTCTGGTCACTTGATGTCAGTAGAAAATTTCACAGTTACTTTACATCACAGTCTCAATAATTAAAAATATCCAGTCCTTTTATCAAAATTCTAAATTCAATTTAAAGTTGTCTTTTCTTTTTCCACTCTTCCTCAGTTTACTAATTTCAGCTTCTGACCTTTCCAAAGTTCAGTCTCAGAAGAAAAGAGATAAAAGGAGAGCAGAAATTATTTTATTTGACTGTTATGGACAAAATGGTTAGCCATTTAAAATACACTCTCTCATGAGCAAATTCATAGATTCCTTGTAGGTTCCTCTGACTGTCTTTCCTGTTCTAAACCAGGGGCTGTCAAACTATAGCAGGTGGGCCAAATCCCACCCATTGGCTGTTTTCGTAAATAAAGTTTTATTGGAACACAGCCATGCTCATCGATTTACATAACATCTACGGATGCATTTGTACAACAGTGGCAGAGTTGAATAATTGCAACAGAGACTATGATGCCCAGAGATTAAAATATTTATTACTGTCTGGCTCTTTAGAGAAGAAATTTCCATCCCCTGTCCTAAGCTCTGTATTCCCTTTGGTCCGCGGCTCCTGAAGCCCCCTCAGTCCACCTTAACAACCTGCTGGTGTTCCCCCCACCTAGTAGGCCACCCTCTTGGACATGATTCCTTTTAAAAATGACCCTGGGTCTACATTCTTTCCATGAGTTCTACATCTGGTCCCTGAAATTCACACTCCTTGGCTTCTATCGAAGGGAAATGCAGTTTTTCAGTTTTAGCCGTTTACTCTGCTGCTCCTGGTTGCTTTAGAAATCTCAGTTTTTCCACTGTGGTCCCAGCTGCAGGGGTAGGTGTGAAGAGCTTCTAGTGGTCCTGCTCAAGTCCCTCTCTCTATCTAGTTTAAAATCAGAAGATGGCATTACCACACGCTTCCACCGGATGTGTATAGGAGAGGGGCGGAATTACCAAGAAAATTTTTCTCCACAATTCTTCTAATTTCCATAAGTGTCACTCTCATATATTTGATGTGGATGAGAAGTTTTGTGGGTTAAGATCCCTAGAAGCAATCTTAAATACAAATTCTTATTAGGGTTTCCAGATAAAATACAAGATGACCAGTTAAATGTGAATTTTTGATAATGAGTAATTTTTAGGTAAACGTCGTTCCAAATATTGCATGAAAACCATTTATACTAAAATATTATACTTTATTTACCTCAGTTCAAATATAACTGAGCATCTTATGTGTTTGTTTGTTTGTTTGTTTGTTTGTTTGTTTTTCCTGAATTTGGCAGCTCTCATTCTTGTCAAAGTGATTTATTGGAGTGTTTTCAGGAGAAAGGGAATAACGGAAGCAAAATGAAATAAGGGGAGGAAGCTAAGCAAGGATGTGATCTCAGCTGCATATAAACTTTGACTGGACCCCACAAGGAGCTCTAGAAAGTGAATTGTATCACAAAGTGGGTCCTGCCATCAAGTCAGCCTTTGGACCTCCATCTCCATCAATTATGAGGTGTGGGTTGCCTCCTAAGGGAGGTGGATCCCATCGGTGGTTCGGCTGAGGGCAATCTCCAGATAAGGAGGCAGCTGTGAGACTTTAGGAGTCAACACTCCCAGCAGTTGGGGGAGGCATGCACTAGCCTGGTAAAGAGGACTTGAACTGGGTTAGTGCCTATGGTGAGAGTTTCATCTGGTAGTCTGCAATATCATCTGTATCCTTGTATTTGGGCCATAACTTCCAATTTAACATTACATTAAATCTATGTTATGCAATGGATATTATACTTCCTAATAAATAGTGTTTCGTGGCTGTAGAAAAAATTAGAAAGTGCACTACTCTGGGTGGAAGATAATCTGGGTTCAGGTTACCTATGCTACTTACTGGTATAATCTTAAATATTTCAACTTTTTAATGTCAGTTTACTCATCTATAAAATGGAATTTTAAAAAAACATCTCTCACAAGTTTATGGGGTTTTATTTTTGGTTCTTGTCAAAGCGTCAAAATCTGTTTTTCTCTTTTCCTTTACATAGAGAGATTTAGCCATCACCCTCCACCTCCCCCCATCTAGGGGTTTAGGCATTTCTTAGTAGCTGATGCATGTTTTAGGTTGTCAGTGTAGAGGGCCTGCAGTCAGTGCTGGGCCTTTAGTCTGCTTTGTAGAGCAGTCAACTCAATGTGATGTGATTGAGCTCACCCAGTGCCAAAAATGGGAAAGCTTGTTTTCTTATAATTGGGCATTATCTAAGTCAAATAGGACAGAACATTTGATCATTCTTTAAAAAAAAAATTGCCCCTTCCAGTGAATTCTTGGAGAATATCTTAGAGAAGTTTTAAATCTGGAGAATTACTCCCATATTACATAGATTTTAAAAGGTTCTGCAATAGTAACTATACTGATAGTACTCAGAGAGCCTACCTAAGAGTCTAATCCAGGCTTCCCTCACCTCCCTGCCTACCTAGTCATTTTACTTCTCAAAGTCTTGGTTTCACCCTCTATTAAATTATAATGTTTAGACTATGATTTTCAATATGGAATGTTTGCAAAGGACTAGTGATTCATTTAATATAGTTTTCAACAATATTTCTTTTTATAACCTTTTCTGATTACAAAAGTAATATGTGTTTATTGAATATAGTTTGCATAACACAGATAAGCAGAAAGAAGCAGGTAAAACTGTCTTGAACCCATCACCTTGAAAGAGTAATGGCTATCATGTTGGTGTATTTCTATTTCCTTTTCCAGTGTGTGTATTTGTGTATTTATGTGCATGTGTTCAAAAATTGAGGTCCTACTGTACATACAGTATTGGATCTTTCCTTCCTGTTAAACAATGTTTAAAAACACTGCTGGAAGAAAAAAATGGCGTAGATGATAGAGACTCTGTTCATCCCTCTGGCAACCAAATCAAAGTTGTGATGGAAACAAGGAGCAGCAGCAAGGAAAAATTGCCTGGGATCTAAATGAACAAGCCATACAATTAGGGAGAAATCAAAGAAATCACCCTGCAATGGCAGAAGGTAGGACAAGGCGAGGATGCGGGGCTGCCCAGTCTCAAGGTCTCAAGTGGCTGAGTGAGATGGAGGCTGCGGCGGCAGCAGATGCCTCTTAAAGGGGCCGCATCCACAAGTAGATTTTTGAGTGACAGACCTGCTCGCTCTGAGCACCAGCGCTGATTCGGCTGTGCGCAGGCGTCACCAGGGACTTACAGGGAGACATTGTCGGAGTGAGGAATGAGGCGAGACTCACTCTATACAGAAGTGCAGATGACATCCATTATGCCCTGTTGAGCCCTCCTTGCTCCCAGTATGTGGACACAGTGCCGCCATAGCTGTGAGATCATCAAACTGGATAATAGAGGTGGCTCCACTCAGAGGGTTCCCTGAAATCCCACCTCCCTCAACTCACAGCCCCACCCAAGCCACATCCAGGTGTATCCTTAGTGAGTGAGGTGCTCCTTGCTGAGACTCACACTGTGGAAGCAGCTGTCCTCAGTTTCTGGTGTGGCCTTTTGAGGCAACTATAAGCACAGCATCTGTGGATTGCTTGCTGAATCTTAACAGGTGGCCCCAGAGGGGCAGAGGCTTGGGCTAAATTTGGCCTGCAGTTGAACCCCTCTCAGGATTGTGCCACTGGACACCTACTTCACAAATCTACACTAATAAGACTGGGAGACTTAGGAGCTTTGCTTAGTACATAGAAATAGGCACAGAAAGACAGCCAAAATGGGATGACAGAACAGAACAGAAATCCAGATATAGTAGATTCAAGTAATCTAACAGATGCAGAGTTCAAAACACTGGTTATAGAGATGCACAATGAATTTTTGGGAAGTGTAGATAAATTCAGTGAGAACAACAAAAAAATTTAAAAAAAACATAAAAATGGAAATGGAAATTATAAAAAGGAACCAATCTGAAATGAAAAACATTTCAGATGTATATTAAATGGACTAAACAAAGGAATAAACAAACTAAATAAAGAAAAGAATCAAATACCCTGTCTAGAAGACAGGAAAGCCAAGGACACTCAATCAGAATGGCAAGAGATAAGATGCCAAGACTATAAAAAGAATTTAAGGACCATACGGGACACTATTAAGGGTTCAAATATCCATCTGATTGGCATAACTTAAGAAAATCAAGACGTTGAACAGCTGTTTGAAGAAATAATGATGGAAAACTTCCCTAACCTAGTGAAGGAAATGGACACAAAACCCCAGGAAGCTCAGAGAGTCCCAAAAACCAGGGATCCAAAGAGGACTACACCAAAACACATCATAATTAGAATGCCAAAGATTAAATATACAGAAAGACTATTAAAAGCAGCAAGAGAAAAACAGATAGTTACCTATAAGGGAACACCCATACAACTGGCAGCAGATTTATCAAAAGAAACTATGCAAGACAGAAGAGCTTGGCAAAATATATTCAACAGAATGAAGACCCAGGATCTACAAGCAAGAATACTTTATCCAGCGATACTATCATTTAGAGTTTAAGGACAGATAAAGAGTTTCCTAGACAAAAATCAGCTAAAGGAATTTATCACCACCAAGCCAGTATTACAGGAAATGTTGGAGAGACTTCTTTAAGAAGAAAAAACATGTATCAAAAACAGAAATAAAGAATGGTAACAACTACATTCCTATCAATAAGTACCTTAAATGGAAAAGAATTAAGTGCTCCAACCAAAAGATAGAGTGGCTGAAAGGATAAGAAAACAAGACCCCTATATATGCTGCCTACAAGAGACTCACATCAGATTAAAAGATGCACAGAGACTAAAAGGAAGGGGATGGGAAAAAGGTATTGTTTTGATGGACCTAGAAGGTATTTAAGTCAAAGATAAACACTATATGATTTCACTTATATGAGAAATCTAAGGAATAAGAATAAAAAGAACAAACTAATCAAAAACAGACTCACAAATGTAGTGGACAGACAGAGGGGAGGGAGGTTTGGAGGGCTGGGAGGAGAGGGTAAAGGGTTAAAGAAGTACAAACTAGTAGCTAATGAATGGTCGTGGGGATGTGGAGCATGGCATAGGGAATGCAGTTAGCATTAATACATTGGCTAGGTAGAGGGTCAGAGGCGGGAGGAAGCAATTGGGGGATCATTTTTTGAACTATATAGATGACTAACCAATGTACTATATACTTGAAACTAATCAAAATAAATAAATTTAAAAAACACTACCAAATTATTATTTGATGTTGAATTGTTTTAATATCTATCCTTTTCTCCTGGTATGTGAACCTGTACAGTGGAAGTGAGTTTTTTGTTTTTATTTTTTTGGCTAATTCCTCTCAACCCGGAAGTTTTGTGAAGAACTAGGTTAAGTCATGGGAAATGCCATAAATGATTTAACAGCCTAGGTGTCAAAGTATGAACCCAGCAGAGTAGGTAAGAACTTCAGAAATCTTGACAGCCCAGAGATAAGCAGTGCTTCCTGTTTCTTTTCTAACATCAAGATGGTGGTTTCCTGTAGTCTGTTGATGTGTAATGATTAGAATTTCTTTGATAGCGCATTGAGAAAGTGTTTTAATTAGACCAAAGTACCACATGTTGAATGAGTAAAGGAGGCAAAGAAATCCTATACAACTCTAGGATTGAATTAGCAAATAATATTTTGCCTGGAATAGGAAGAAAGGGGGAAAAAATAGGACAAATAATGAATTTAAAAGAAATTTATTTAAGCATCAAAAAAGTCTATTAGACTTTGCATCTATAGATCCCTTTATCAGATGAAAAGAGAAATAACTTGTATTTCAATTTCCAAGTTCTCTATCAAAGCATTGGAAATCCATCATTATGAGCTGACTTATGAACAAATTTGTATTTGTAGTGTGACTGTATGTTTTAAACAGGTACATATATCATCTAGCTGTAATTTTTTTCTACCCTGAACATGATTGCCTTGATACTGTTATTCAAAAAATGTGCCTATTATAGACAAAGAGAAAAAGACTAAAAGAAGTTAAGCAAGTCATTACAGTTTTTTGTTGTTTTTTTTTTTTGCAAAACAGATGTAAAAACCAGAGGTTTCAGACTCCTAATCAATTGTTCCTTACTCTCTATTACACTGTATGCTGGGGGAGTGGGGGTAGAGGGGTATATTTTGAGCACTATCAGATGTTCTAATTTCTATAACATGGCTTCATAATATGGACTTCCCCACCCCTCTCCATTCCTGTAACCGAACAAGAATAAATTTGATTTTTGATCATACATAATAAAGATTTATAGAGATCAAAGTAAAAACATCAGGAGTTGGCTCCTTCAAAGCGAGGCACAGTGGCAGCACCTATAGAGATATTACCTTGCCGTGGACCATTCATAAAATCAGATCTGGCCCTTGTTTACTCTATCTAGATATAACCAACCTAAAATATTAAGTAGTCTCTAAAAATCAACCTAGTCATATAATAAATAATTGCTGATTTCTACAAAGCCTAACAACTTGATATTTTAAGCTCAAGGAAGATATTCCACTTTAAAATTGTTTATTGAGTACATACGAGAACCATGTTATATGCTACAGTCTGGGGGCACTGTGGACAGGCATAGTTCTTTCCCTGCCTCATTCATTTATTCATTTATTTATATAACCAGATATTTCTATAGTCTCTGATATATCCTAGGGATGGTGAGAGGAGCTGGGGATTCAATGGTAGACAAAAACAGACATGATTCTCCTCACAGAGCTTGAAGTTCAATGGAAAAAAAAAAAGAGGGCTATTTGATGTGAATCCAATTCTTATTTCTCTTGTTTCTGAGTCCAGGCACCAAGATTCTCTACCACCTTGTGTAAGAGCCTAGGAGACATAATGAAGTGAATGCCTGGCATCTGTATTACTAATATGGAACTTTTAGTTATTGCATACTTATCAGTGTTTACTATAAAAGTCAGTGTCTCAAACGGTGGGGAAAAACAAAATTCTGAAAAACTGTAGAAGGTGAGAAGTCTGAATAGCTTATTTTTCAACCATCTATGAAACATATAGCTGATTGAAATGGCCAAAGGGCTGGCTAACAGAGGAAGAATAATTAGATTAACTACAAGTATATATTTACCACCAATTTCTCCTGCAAATCATCAAAAACATACTCCCATTTTCATGACTTCAATAATGTCTATAAATTGTTAGCCCTGGCAGAATCCCACAAAGAATTAAATAAAAGTCCTTAAAAATCTTCAAATTCTCCCAAGCAGAGAAATTATGAAGTGAAATGGACTTTGGTCACCCGCTCCCCTTTCTTCTCTGCTCAGTGACATGGTTGTAGAAAGTGCAACACCTGTATGCAGTAGGTCCGTTCTCCTTTCCTTCCCCTTAATCCTCACAGAGCTTGAAGTCCAGTGGGAAAAACAACTGCAATTTTTCCTGAAATAACCAAAGAGCAATTTTCAAACTAAAGAGTTATTGAATTTTAGATAGACTTATACAAGCACAGTTGTCTTTTCTTACCTCTGCCAGTTTCTACAGCTTAGATTTTTAAAAATTCACATTACAGTTTTGAGGATCTCATAATTGTCCTGTTGCAAGCCTATCCAATAAGTACTATAATGAACCTGCTTTTCAGAAAGGGCTCCTAATGTCAAATCTCTTCAAGCAGAGAACATGACCCCAGGACAGGACTCAAAGGCTCACTTGCCCGCCTAGAGATGTCACTTCGTATTCCTTTAATGTGAATCAAAGATGAGCTAGAAGGTGATTCAGATCTTTGGTGCAATTAAGATTTTAATATATGCTATAGCCTGGAGCCCTTGGAAAGGTTTTGCGTCTTCATCAGTGTTCATTTTTAAGTGGTTTAATTCTGCCTCTGATTACCAGGTGCTAAAATATGAGCCTTCACACTTGTGAGTCACCCAATTTCACCAAGCTGTGGCTTTACCCTCAGAGAGTTTCCTAGGTGTGAACCAAACTGTGTCCTGGACGCACAAAAACATTTTAGTCAAGATTTCCAGGGTAAATTTTAGCCCACCATTGTCAAAACCACACAGGTCCCACCCCCACCTCCTCACACAGAATCACTCCTACTACCCTGGGCTTAATGAGAAGACCCTTTCAGCAAAAGGTGGGGGAGTTAAAAGGCATGATTTGCCCTTCAGGAGGCTCTCTGCTTTCTTTTTCTGTTCCTGGCAGCTCCATCATACCCAAGGCATCCCAAATAGTTTAAACCAAAATGAAAGAAAGTAGAAACCAAATTTGTTCCCATGCTGACTAGATTGCTTTAAAAAAAAAAATAAAAAGAAAAGAAAAGAAAAGAAAAAGATACGAGATATTCATTCAATTGACAAGAATTTATTGAGCACCTACTATGTGCATAGAATGTTTTATGGGGAATCTAAAAGTAACGTAAGGCCTGGTTTATGACTTTGAGATAGCAGGTGCAGGATGGCACAGTTGAAAAATAAAGGACCCTGGAGTCAGGCAGATGTGAGCTTAGGTCCTGGTTTCACTATTAATTTAGCTATAGGATATTCGGCAAGTAATCTCACTTCCTTGAGCCTCATTGTCCTTGTTTGTAAAATGAAAATAATCTATTGCACAGAGTTATTGAAAAATCCTGAATAAAATAGTGTATATATAAAGCGCCTGGCACTACTAGGGACTCTTTTGCCTCAAAGAATTTACGAGTCTAATTAGAAACAAAATGTAGACATGAGAAGCAACTAAAAACATGATTGAAACGTATACGAGACAATTAGCAAATGAAGTATGGCTTTAGTTATAGGGTGCTCGATTACTGTATTTCATTTATCTAAAATGTCATCTTTTATAAAAAGAGTTTCAATTTCGAAGATATATAATGTGGAAAAAATATGGATATTAGAAAAAATAAAATTATGAAAGTGGTAAGTTGCAGGTAACAGCATTCTTGTGGATAAATTTGAGAAAACAGGAAGCTATTTACAAGCCATAGACTCACAAAGCTGTCTTTTAATTTTTCCTTCTCTTGCTTTTTTCACCTGCTTTTCTTTTTTTAATCTGGGTACAATCCATATGTTTTTGTAAGACTGCCTTAAAACTATCTTGGAACAAGGTGGAAAACAAATTTCTAGATGGAAAGATGGTCTAATTTATTGAACCAACTTTAGCTTTGTTCTTGACAGTAGCAATCAATTGGACTGGTTTCCTAAGCCCCAAATAAGCTATGATTTGTGGCTTTCCAAAATTTCAGTAAAAATAAAATATATGTATATTTATTGCCAAAATCAATTTCTGCCTAATAAACTTGTTACTTAAACAGAGCAAACAGCTTACATATTTCTTTTAGATCCCCCTCCTTTTCTTTTAGTTCATATGTGTAAAGACTACCAGAACTTTAGCATAGTTATACTACCAGACCTTTAATTTCTCCTTAAGACAACCATACCTGTTGCATGCATTAAGTACAATATCTATTGTGTATTAAGATAATGCTCCCACGTGCTCTATTTGATGATCTCTTATACTCCCATGACCTAAAGCTTATGAAAGGAGCCAGAAGTATTTCTCTTTCTCAAGACAAAGACTATAAATGTCTTTGGGAATTTTGGATAAGCCTCTTTACTAGAAATAAGAGGCCAAGGAGTATAATTATAAATGAGAAACTAGATCATAGGTTCTAAAAGGAAAAGGACTGGGGTCTAGTCTGAGGCCTGACCCATGCAAGATGCCAATAAGGATTTGTTGAATGCATGAATAAGGCCAAGGGCAGCTGGAGACGGAGAAAATTGTGAGCATTGGTTTAGGAGAGATTTGGATTTCAAGTAATCCTATTAGAGAAATATAGTCAAAATTTATCCCAAGCATTAAGCAGAGTATGACAAGGTTAACTATAGAGAAATTTGTGAATTGTGTTTTCATAAATTTTTGCCTTCTGATGAATATTCTGAAATCCTTTGTCAGGCATGTTATCCGTCTTAAAGCCCTTATCAAGATCTGTCTTCAGGGAAAATCTGCTAATTTTACTTAACATTGAAGGGTTAATAATGCAGGGGCTTTCAACTGCTCTCAGGTCTTTGCAACTTTAGAAGCCCTCACCATATTTTGGTCTTCTCAAATGAAGTTTTGAATGTGGATTCCCCCAGGGATGACTGAATGGAGGGTAGTAATAATGATGGGGTAATGGATGGATGGATGGATGGATGGATGGATGGATGGATGGATGGATGGATGGAAGATGAATAGAAGGCTGGACGTCAGGTCTCTGTTTATGATTGTAGGGCTATACACTGAGCTACTCCAGAGGTTATTATTTATGTTGTTTCAGATGTGAATCCACTGACCAGAGCTGTACACCACACAAGCTGCATGACAGTACATGGTGGCTGTGGCTTAGAAAATAACTACAAATGTCATATCATACAAGTTACCAGACGCAAGCCTAGCTAGCAGTGGAGCTAGAGACCCAATGAGGCATATTTCTTGCTATTCCAGGAAGAGAAGACCAGTCTGCACCAAGAATAAAAACAGATTTGGACTTTACTACTTAACAGACATCTCCAAAAGGAAGGTCAGACCTGGGACAGAAATAATTGAGGTAGATGGGTGGCAGCAGAGCAAACAGTAAGTCCTCAGCGCAACTGAGGTGCCACCCTTGAAGGTATTTATAAATCAGATGAGGAGGTGTGATGCTTAATTTTATGTGTCAACTTGCTTAGGCTACAATGCAGAGTTATTTAATCAAATGCTAACCTAGGTATTGTTGTGAAGGTATTTTTGTAGATGTGGTTAATGTCTACAATCAGGAGACTTTAAGTAAAGGAGATCAACCCTTGATAATGTAGGTGGGCTTCATCCAATCAGTTAAAGGCCTCAAGAGCAAAAACTGAGGTTTCCTGGAAGAGAAACTCTACTTTAAGACTACAGCATTAGCTCTTTCCTAAGGGTTTCAAACTGCCAAACTGCCCTACAGATTTCAAATGTGCCAGATGCCATAATACCAGGTACCAGATACCAGTGAGACAATTTCTTAAAATCAATCTCTCTCCCTTCCCCCATCTTTCTCTCTCTCTGCATAAAATTTATTTTCCCTTTTTTGTCTCTCTTTTTTTAAAAAATTTTATTTTATTAGTTGCAAGTATATAGTACATTGGTTAAAATCTATATAATTTATAAAACGATCCCTCTAATTGCTCTTTCTCTCTTCCGGCTCTCCACCTAGCCATTACATAAATGCTAACTGCATTTCCTATGTTGTGCTCCCCATCCCCATGACCATCTAACAACTACTAATTTGTGCTTCTTTAATCCTTCACCCCATTTTCCCAGTCCTCCAAACTCCCTCCCTTCTGGCCATCACCAGATTGTCCTCTATATTTGTGAGTCTATTTTTAATTAGTTCATTCTTTTTGTCCCTTAGATTCCACATATAAGTGAAATCATATAGTCTTTATTTTTCTCTGACTTATTTCACTCGCCATAATAACCTCTAGGTCCATCCATGTCATTGCAAATGGTAAGATTTCATTTTTTTAAATGACTAATATTTTATTGTATATATGAACTATAACTTATTTATCCAATCGTCTGTTGTTGGGCATTTAGGTTGCTTCCATATCTCAGCTATTGTAAATTGTGCTGCCATGAACATAGGGTGCATAGATCTTTACAAATGATTGTTTTGGTTTTCTATTTTCCTCTTTAAATTTAGAATATTGTTAGTAATATGTTAGTACTATTAATAAAAAAAAAACAACCATTTACAAAGTAACTAAAGAATCAGCCTTTAAGAAAACAATACAGTAATCAAGTACTATCAAAGAAAATAGATCCTCTCATTTGAGTCTATTGGCAAGCCCAGATGATAGCTAGCTAGCTAGCTAGCTAGCTAGATGATAGATAGATAGATAGATAGATAGATAGATAGATAGATAGATAGATAATAGATAGATAGATAGATAGATAGATAGATAGATAGATATAGATGATAAATAGATAGATAGATAGATAGATAGATAGATAGATAGATAGATAGATAGATAGATAGATAGATAGATAGATGATAGATAGATATAGATAGATAGATAGATGATAGATAGATAGATAGATAGATAGATAGATAGATAGATAGACAGACAGATGATAGACAGATGATAGACAGATGATAGATCGATCTCCCTCTCTTCAAGAGACCACCCCCTCGCCCCCAGTTCTACATACTCAACAAAGCCGCTCTGACCTAGCACCAAAGCCTGGAGAAGCACAGGAGCAGCTGCTGAGCACCAAGCCCACATGGGCCAAACTGGGCCCATAGCACTGGCCCCTGTGGCATTCGTGCCTGCCCTCTCAGTTTGACCTGCCCTGGGCCTTCTTCATCCTCATGGTGGAGCATGCCTGAGGTGGTAGAGCACTTGAGGGAGCTGCAGCCAAATCCAGAAAAAGAAGAGCAGAGAGAGATGTATTGCTGTTCATCTGCTTCCCGACGATAGATGCCTCCTCCCGACTTCTGTGAGTTCATCCCTGGAGGCCTTGTAGAGCCGCTGGCAGCCTTTTGAGCAGCTGACCTCAGGAGGGCAGAAATTATCAGGGGACGAGAACTGAACTTCGATGAGTACGGGCTGATTAGATAGATAGATAGATAGATAGATAGATAGATAGATAGACAGACAGATAGACAGACAGACATATATATTCCTCTGACTGATACAGGAGACTACATACAATTAAAAGGCAGAATATAATAGTTTTCATTCAAAAATCAACACATTTTTATTGAGTACCTGCTATGTGCCGGACACTGTGTATGCAGCTTAGTATGTGATACAGAGTAGAAAAGGAAGTCATTATAAGATGGCATTGTGGGCTAAGAGGAGATGGAGTTGGCCCTACTTTTGAAGGAATCACAGGACTGAGACAGGAAGCAGAGGGGGAACTTTTTCATCCCAGCGTAAGAACTGCCTTCACTTCAGCCCAGGAGATAGCCATGCCAAGTTAAAATTTTAATTTGTAGGTGGAAAGTCCACACCAAGGAAATTTTGCTGAATCATAATCAAGCCCAACCATGGTACTATGTACAAACTCATTTTCTTTTCATCTATTCACCCATTATGTTAAACACATGTGTGAAGAAAATTTCTTTCATGGTTGTTGAAATCTGGAGTTGGATTGGGTTTATTTCAGCAAGTACTAACCGCTTTTTTTCTTTCTGACTCTAATTACTGAAGTAGCTGAGAGATTGCTGGTTTCCTTTGATGCTTGCAAGAGAGAAGCTATTTGAAACTCTGAGGATCCCATGAAGGCAGACCCATCTTACTGTGATGCATTCAAAAACCAGGGTCAAAAATGGGTTTGGAGGACCCTAGAAGAATTCTGAAGGCTGGAGGAGCAGACGGCCTGTTTCTTTCCCTCTCTTCTTACTCACCTTCAGATGCAGAGAAAATGCTAAAATGGCAAAGTCAGTTTTTATATCCTGCAGAATCTCACATTGTTTGAGTTCTCAACCACTATCACCAATCCCACATATTTCCTGTAGTGAGAAGGCCATGGGAGATGAATAAAGGAAAAACAGCACAAGGAAATTAATCATCTTGCATTTAGATCCTGGCAGGGTTTTGCTTTTGGAGTCATTTGGATCTTTTAGGTTTTTAAGTAGAACTGGTTATTGAGATTGGAAGGAAATAAAGAGAGGAAAGTGCTGACCTTTTCTTCCCCCTCCACCCCAGCTTTATTGAGATTTAACTGACATATGCCATTGTGTAAATTTAAAGTGTACAACACATTGATTTGGTACACTGCAAAATGATTACCATCACTGCCCTAGATAACACCTGCATTTGAAAGGGTTATCATTCTTTTTCAGAAGCTGAGTGGCATTCAGTGCACGTCCAGAGGAAAGAGTGCTTTCACAGTGGAGGGCCTGCAGTTGTAAAAGGGGAGGACCATCTCTGTGTATTGACCTGGGGAGATCTCCATGGTATATTGTGAACTGAAAAAACGAACTGAAGATTAGTAAATATAGTATGCTAGATTTTATGGGAAAAAAAGAATAGTTATGAGAATGGATATTTTTGTATTTGTTTGTATTTCATACATATATAACAGAAAAATAAGCAATTGCTAAAGTGTTTACCCCTAAGAGTCAAGGTGGAGTAGGGGGTTAGGTAGAAGGTAGAGGCAAGAGATCAAGGTTCTTCTTTTAATGTCCCTTTTAACATTTGACTCTTTTTTGTGTGTGGTAAAATACACATAATATAAAATTTACTATTTTAACCATTTTAAAGTATACAATTCAATGATGTAAAGTACATTCCTGATATTGTACAACCATGATAGTTCCAGAAGTTTTTCATCACCCCATTCAGAAGGCCCATTCCTATTGTGAAACACTCACTCCTCATTCTCCCCTTTCCCAGCCCCTGGAAACCACAAATTCACTTTCTAACTTATGAATTTACTTATCGTGGACATTTCCTAAAAATAAAATATACAATATGTGGCCTTTTGTACCTACCTGGCTTTCATAATATTTTCAAGGTTCATTCACATCACAGAATGTATCAGTACCCCATTTCTTTTTATGGCTGAATAATATTCAATTGTATGAATATAACACATTTTGTTTATCCATTCATCTAGTGATAGACATTTGTGTTCTATCTTTTGCCTATTGTAGATAGTGCTGCTATAAACATTTTTGTACAAGTTTTTATTTGCATACCTATTTTCAGTTCTTTTGCTTATATACCTAAGAGTGGAATTTCTAGGTTATATAGTAATTCTATGTTTAATTTGTTGAGGACTATGTGTGAATGTGTGTGTGAGTGTATGCCTGTGCCTTTCTTTCATTTTATTAATGTAAAGTATTACATTCTTTGATATTCATATGTGGAACCGCCCTTGTGTTACTGGAATAAATTGTATTTGTTCGTGGTAGATAATGGTATATAATGATTTTGGTATGCTACTGGATTCAATCTGCTAGTATCATTTTGAATATTTTTTGTACCTACATTCTTTTCCCTTTTCTTATGATATCTTTGTTTGGCTTTGATATCAGGGTAACATTGGCCTCATAGAATGAATTAGGTAATATTTCCTCCTCTTCTATTTTTTAGAAGTTTCAGAAGTTTAAAAGTTTGCGTAGGAGTATGATTTAATAGAATTCACCAATGAAGCCATCTTGTGCTGGGGTTTTCTTGTTGGAAAAATTAGAGATTTATTAGATTTTCTACTTCTTCTTGAGTCAGTTTTGGTAGGTTATGTGTTTTTAGAAATATGTTCATTTCATCTATGTTATCTAATTTATTGGTGAACACTATTATTCTCTTTTAATGACCTTAATTTCTATAAGGTTGGTAGTATTGTACCCACTTTCATTTCTGATTTTAATAATTTAAGTCTTCTATTTTTTTTAGTCAGTCTAGTTAAAGTTTTGTCAATTTTTGTTACTCTTTTCAAAATTAACTGCTGATTTTATGGGTTTTCTTAACTGTTTTTTCTATTCTATATCACTTATCTCCAATCTTACATTCAATACTTCCTTCTTCCTACTGGCTTTGGGTTGTTTGCTCTTTTTTTCTAGTTCCTTAAGGTATAAAGTTAGATTATTGATTTGAGATCTTTCATCTTTTTTTAATGTTGACATTCACAGCTATGAATTTTCCTCTGAACACTGCCTTAGTTGCATCTCATAAGTTTTGGTATGTTGTTTTTTTATTTTCATTAATCTCAAAATATTTTCTAATATCACTTTGATTTCTTCCTTGAGCCATTGGTTGCTTGTGCATGCATTGTTTAATTTCCACGTACTTGTTAATTTTTCAATTTTCCTTCTGTTATTGATTTCTAGCATCAGTCCATTGTGATCAGAGGAAGCACTCTGATGATTTTAATCTTTTAAAATTTATTCAGATTTGTTTTGTGGCTCTTCTGAATATGGTTATTCTGGAGGATGTTCCAAGTGCACTTGAGAAGAATGTATATTTTGTTGTTGGGTAGAGTGTTTGATATATGTCTGTTAGATCTAATTGGTTTATAGTGTTATAGTGTCAAGTCCTCTATTTTTATGTTGACTTTTTGTCTAGTTATTCTATCCTTTATTGAGATTAGGATATTGAAGTCTATAACTATTTTTATACCACTGTCTATTTCATTCTTTATTTCTGTTCATTTTTGCTTCATATATTTCAGGGCCCTCTTCTTGGGTATATTTATGTTTATAACTGCTATATTTAATTCATGGATTGACCCTTTTACAATATATAATGTCCTTTTTTTGTCTCATAATAATTTTTGCCTTAAAATCTCTTTTGTCTAATATTAGTATAGCAACCCTAGCTCTCTTTTGGTTACTATTTATATGTAATATCTTTTCTCATCCTTTTATTTTCATTTTTATTTTCAGCCATTTTGTACATTCTTTATATTGTTCTCTTTTAATGAGAAAGGAATCAAAATTGTACACTACAAGGTAAAAAGCAATTTAAAATAAAAGAAGGCAGTAAGGACCATTTAGGAAGAAAAAAATATAAGACTTATTGGAGACAAAAAGCAAAATGGCAGAAGCCCTTTCTTATCAGAAATTACTTTAAATGTAAACAAATTAAACTTTCCAATTTAACAGTAGAAATTGGGAGAATGGATTAAAAAATAACAATGATGCATCTATTTGCTGTCTACGAGAGACTCACTTTAGAGCCACGGGCATTGTTGTTATTTTTTTAATCCATTACTGCCTTCTTTTATTTTAAATTGCTTTTTTCCTTGTAGTGTACAATTTTGATTTCTTTCTCATTACTTTTTCCAAATATTTTTAAATTCTGCTCATAGTAGTTACCTTGGGGATTACAATGAACATCTTATATTTAGAACCATCTAGTTTGAATTAATACAAACTTTCCTTCAATAGAATACAAAATTCTAATCCTATACCTCTTTATCTTTCTTCTTACGTTGTTATTGTCACAAATTACATCTTTATACATGTGTGCCCATTACATAGACTTATAATTATTGTTTTATACTTTTGAATTTTAAGTCTTATAGTTAAAAAGAGGGGTTACAAATAAAAACACAATAATACTGGTCTTTATATTTACCTGTGTAGTAACCTTTACCAATGTCTAGTGTCCTTTCTTTTTAGCATGAAAAACTACCTTTAGCATTTCTTGTAGAGCAGGTCTACTAGCAACAAACTCCCTCACCTTATGTTTATCTGGAAATGTCTTAATTTCTCCTTCATTTTTAAAGGATGTTTTTGTTAAATGTAAAATTCTTGATGGGCAGTTTTTTCCTTTCAGTTCTTTAAATATTTAATCCCAATGACTCCATGGTTTCTGATGAGAAATTGGCTCTTAATCTTATTGGGGATCCCTTGCATATTATGAATCACTTCTCTTTTGCTGCTTTGAGGATTCACTCTTCGTCTTTATCTTTCAATAGTTTAAGTAATATGTTTCAGTGTGAATCTCTTTCCGTTTATCCTGTGTGTTTTGGAATTTGAGCTTCACGGGTGTGTTGATTCATGCCTTTATCAACTGTAAGAAATTTTTTAGCATAATTTCTTCAAATAGTCTTTCTGCCCCTTTCTCTCTCCTCTTTCTCTGGGACTCTTATTATGCATATATTGTGCACTTGATGATGTCCCACATTTCTCTTAGGCTCTGTTTGTTTGGTTTTTGTTGTCACTGTTATTCTGTTTTCTTTCTGCTCCACAGACCAGACAATTTCATTTGACCAGTCTTTAAGCTTACTATTCTTTCTACTTGCTTAAAAAAAAAAATGTAGTTAAACCCTTCTAATGATTTTTTAAATCATTTTACTTTTCAGTTCCAAAATTTCTATTTGGGTTTTTTTATAATTTTCATCTCTTTACTGATAATCTCTATTTTGAGAGTCCTCATTGTCCTGGTTTCCTTTAATTCTTTGTCTTTGGTTTCCTTTAGCTTTTTGAACATATTTAAGATAGTTGATTAAAAATCTTTGTCCAGTAAGTCCCATGAGTATGATTCTTCATGGGCAGTTTCTGTTAATTTGTTTTTTTCTTTGAGTGGGCTATACCTTCTTGTTTCTGGGTATGCCTCATAATTTCTTATGGAAAACAGACCATTTTAAATATTATGGTGTGGTAACTCTGGAAATCAATTCTCTCTCCTCCCTTGGATTTTTTATTATTGCTTGCTGTAGGCTGCAGTAGGCTGTTTGCTCAGTGACTTTTCTGAACTATTTTTGTAAAGATTATATTCCTTGTCATGGAAAGTCTCTGAATTCTCTACCTCTTTAGCTTAATGCTCAGCTAGTGGTTTGACAGAGATTTCCTTAAATGCCTGAAGCCAAAAAGAAGGGCTGGGAAACTGAAGAAAAAAACTCTCCAGGTGGTTGCAGATAGGCTGTGTGTTGAGTCTCTCCATCCTTAGCCAAGTCATTTTTCAACTCTACCGTAACCTTCACTTTCTGCTTGCAGTGAACCTAAAGATCAGCCAGGGACAAAATGTATAGTTTTCTCAGGTCTTTCCTGAGTATGTGTGTCTTGCCCTTGGCATACATATGTCTTTCTAGATCCCCTAGTACATATAGGAACTTTTTAAAGCCCTTATTCCCCCTCAAAAGTCTTATTCCTCAGCTTTTCCTCCTGTACTTTTGGTGTATACATTGTCTGCCCCAACTGTTACTTTTTGCCCCAGGCTGCAGTGACCTATTCTCTCTATCAGTGTTTTAGGGAAATGTCTTCCATATAGCCACTCAACCCTGATAGATTTCCAAGTGTGGTTAAAAAAAAAAAAAAAAAAAAGGAAGCCTTTTGCATCAGTTCTTTGTAGAAACCCCAGTGAGGTCAAAACAGATAAACACACTCCTTAGGAATAAGATCGTTGTTCTCTCTGTAACCTAGTACCCACATCAGAAATGTGGGCTGGTTGTTACCTTTGAGACCACTGCCACGTTGGGGAGAATCATGGGGCTAGGGTAAGTGAAAATGCCACAAAAATTTCCTACCATGCTTCAGTGGCCTTTTCTTAGTTAAACATTCTCTTGGCTGCTTATCTCTCAGAATTCAGTAAGTTTGATACTGATAGTTTTTGCCAGTATTTTTTAATATTTATTGTAAATTGTAAGAAACAGATCCTAAGAATCCCTACTCCACCATTTTTATGGATCTTTCATATTTGCCTTTTGCATCATGCAACTGTGTGACTTATACAAAAGAATAATTTATTTTAAAATATTTTTTAAATGAGCGTTTTAGTAGTTAGGTTCTTATCATCTAACATCCTGGCGTGCTGAAATTTGAGTCCCGCCAAATAAATTTTGCCACCAGACTCTCCCATTTACTTTCATTTTAGACAAATACTAGAAGAATACTGAAGTGAGAGCCAGAATTAGTGTTAGTTTAGGGCTTACACAATCTGAAACTTTGAAGTACCAACTCAGTCTCCCTGTAGCATCCTCTTTGCCATCTTTCTCCAGCTTGCTTAGTTCTTTTTCATTCTCAAACTCAAGCTGCTATTTTACTCCCTCTCCTGCTACCCTTCATGATGAAACAATACTTACTGGTTAAAACTTGTTAACTCTTTAAGGGATGAACAATTTTCTATTCCATAATTTGTCTTAAAATTCTGATACTCCAAGATAAGGTAGTACACAAGTGTCAACTCAATCACAAACACAAATGAATGATGCTAATAAGTCAGTGCTACGTGAAATATTATCTCCAGATGTGCTGACTCAAGATCGGACTGGGGCCAGGAATATACACGTTTACTAGCTCTCCAGAGAGTTCTGATACCCGCTAAAGTTTGAGAACAACTGGTCAAAGTTACACTTACTGGGTTTTTCTTACTTATATAATTAAAAAAAATAATATCCCTTTGTATTTCTATAGCACTTTACTATTCATAGTTTTTTTTTTTTAACAGATAATAACCTTACTTGTTATCACAAGATAAACCTTAGGATCATTTTCTTCTTTTAATAAATAATAAAACTGAGTTTCAGATTGCTTATCTGACTTTTTCACAGTGGACGTTCAAACAGAAGCCTCTTGATGTCAAATCCATAGATCTTCTATTTTTTCCTATATGCAAAAATATTAAAAATAAATAGAAGCAAAAAAGATGCATCTTTCCTGATACAGTTGCTCAGCTGTATTATTCTTTTGTTTATTCAATGGTTCATCCACCATTCAATCTCTTTATACATTCAGCAAATATTTGTTACACACTATAATAAGCCATCCTGTGTGTATACTTAGCGCTATCTAAAATCATGCTCAAAGATGATAGAATTTCTATGTATTGGTTTGGTTACAGTGATACACTTTTGACCACGTATAATTCTATTGCATACATTTTCTTTAGTAATTTAGTTGCTAGTCTCTTTAGGGACAGTTAGCCTAGTGGTTCTCTAACACTGCTGCATATTAGAATCTTCAGGATCTCTCAGAAATGCCAGGTCCAGGTCTCCCTACAGACCAATTACATGAGAAACTTGGGGGGTAGTCTCTGAATGACTTCTTGGGGAAATAACTTCAGAGTCAGGAAAAACTAAGTTTGAAACTGGATCTCTCAATTACTGATGATAGGAACCCTGATCTTGTTGCTGCATCTCTCTGAGCCTCAATTTCCTGTCTATAAAACAAAGGTCGTAATGTTTTACAAAGTTGCTGTGAGCATCAGAGGCAAAATATGCAAACTACCCAATGCCTGGCACATTGGCCATCAACAAATGGAGTTATATTGATGATGCTTCCTCTGTCCCACGGTCTTAAGCTCCTTTATCCTTTTTCAAAGCATCTTTGCCTTCATTATCTCATGTAATCTTCCCTACAAGAAAGATAGGCTAGAAGTTATCTCTAGGTCACAGAAGAGCAGTTGAAGTGCCAGACAGTTAATGGGATGGATTAAAAAGACAATTATGCATTCTCTTCATAAAAAAAAAATGCTTTTAAAAGGAAAAATCCTAAATAACAATCGTATTGGGGAAGAAAAAAACACAGGGCTAAATACAGTCATCCACTTTGGTAGATCTGAAAATGAATACCAACCAGTGTGAGCAAAGTCAACAGGAGGAAACTGTATTTAGCATTTAAAACCTGCATTGTCAAATGAAGGGTGCTACTGTTGTATTCAGGTAGCAGGATGATCTTTCCTCTGTTTTTTAAACGTAGTCTTCTTGTTTTATCCCTGTCTTTATTAAATAAAACTTGTGATGCCAGAGATGAGATGGCATACATGTATATTCATATTTATACATATGTGTGTGTGTGTGTGTGTGTGTGTGTGTGATTTTCTATAAATCTAATGCTGTTTTTTTTTTCCTAAACGGCAATCTTTCCCTAAATGCAAACGATCCCTGATTTGGACATTCCTCATGGGAAAGAAGCATGCACCCCAACCCCAAACCTAGCTTGATGACTCAGTTTTCCCCAATTTAGAACATCTGGAGAGTCATTGGTATCTAGAACAATTGACATGGGGATATTATATTTAGCTGCACATTAAAATCACCTAGGGAGATTTTAAATTCCCAGTGTCCAGTTCTAACACCAGACCAAATGAATCAGCATCTCTAGGGATGAAATCCAGTTATCAGTATATTTTAAAGCTTCCCAAGTAATTCTGAGGAGCATGGTCTAAGAGAGCATCTCTAACACAGTGGGTCTGGGATGAGGCCTGGGATTCTGCATTTCTATCATGCTTGCTTCCCGCTGATCCTGGTTCTGTTGGTTCTTGGAATGAACTGAGTAACAAGGCTATATAGGAATATCTTTGCCTTTGTTTTGGGAGTATTAACACATAGGTTATACAACCACTTTAGGGGCCTGCTTCATTAATCATAAAAATGAGCATTTGGGCTGTATCACCTCTAAGCTTCCTTTGCCACTCCAAATTGTTTGCTTTGTTTCTAGCCAGGCCAGGAGTCTCTAGTGTTTCTCAAGGGGCCAGAAGAAAACTGCTTCCATCCAGCCAGCATCAACTAAGCATGTGGTTGTCAGGCTGTGGAAGATGGATTCCTGTTCCCCATGGGGCAGACAGAGGCAGGGCTGTTCAAACCCCTGTGTGCATCAGAATGACACAGAATGCTTGTTTTAAATGCTCTAGGGCCCAACCTGCAGATTCATTTCATAAATCTGAGCTGGAGCCTAGAAAGTAGTGATACTAACAATAATAATAGTTAACATTTATTGAATGTTTGCTATATATATGTCAGGTACTGTTATGGTGACTTCATAACCTAAATCCATTGAATCTTCGCAATGATCCTTTGAGATAGCTACTACTATTATCCCCAATTTACAGATGAGAAAACTGTTTTGTTTTGTTTTGTTTTTAAAGGCAAGTAATTAACCAATATCATATAGTTAGGAAATTACAGGCATGGGATTCTACTGTGAGGACATTCAAGACAGTTAAATATTAAGGTCCTTTTCTCAAAGAGTGTTTGACTAGGAAATAAAAGAAAAGGGGAGAAAAAAAAAAGCAGTCACAAGGTTAGTAGGCAGTAGAGTCAGGATTCACAGCCCAAAAAGCTGTCTTCAGAGCTCAGACTTTGATCCTGATGGTTCTGATACAGGTGGCTCCCATTTAGAAGTCCACTGAGCCAGCAGACCAGCTGCACAGGACTTTCTGGGAGGCTTTTTAAGTATAGTTTCTGGAATTTCTCTCCCCATATTTTGACTCAGGTCCAGCATGAGGCTCAGGAACCTGCATTTTAACTGGCATAGCCCACCCCCAAGGTGTCTCTGCTGCACAGCCACATTTGAGAACTTTTGGAAGAATTGGACTTTGAAGCTAGCAGCCTGGACTTGTATTCTAGCTCTGCCACTTCACCATTTCTGTATCCTCATTCATTCATTTAACAATTAAAATTTATTGGAATATTTACTATATGCCAGCACTAGATTCTGGGAATTTAATACCAAACAAAATAGATAAAAAAATCCCTTTATTCATAGAGCTTAAATTCTGGTTTATCAGAGGATGATAAATGCAATAAGAAAATTAAGCAGTAAAGGGGGTTGAGAGGGCTTTAACTTTAAATAGAGTAGCCAGAGAAGGCCTCATTGGCAGATGACATGTGAGTAAAGATTTAAGGAGGGAGAAGCTTATGGGGAGACTGTGGGAAGGGTGTTCCTGGCAAAGGAACAGCTAGTGCAAAGGCCCTGCGGTGGAACTGTGCTTGGCATCTTTAAAGAACGGCAAGCAGAAACAGTGAGCAAGAGGAAGAGCAGAGGAAATGAAATCAAAAAAGGAACAGAGAAGACATGTCATCTGGAACTTTGTAGGCCATTGAAAGAACTTTGGCTTTTCCTCTGAGTGAGATGGGAAGCCACTGGGAGATTTAGAGTGGAGTCACCTGAATTGTCTTAAAGGGTCCCCTGGTTGCTGGGTTCAGAACAGACCACGGTAGAATGAGGGCGGAAGCGTGGAATCCAGTTAGGAGACTATCGCAATTATCCAAGTGACAGATCACGTTGGCCTGGATCAGGTGGTAGCAATAAAGACAGTGAGAAATGAATGTATTCTGAATATATTTACAAAGTAGAAAAAACAGGATTTGCTGAAAGTTTAGGTTTGGATATGAAAGAGAAATCAAAGATCTTCTTTAATAAAATGTATTCAATCATTGATTCATTTGAAAGAATATTTACCTGGCCCTGTGCTCTGAACAATTATATGCTGGCCATTGTGCAAAACCTTGTGGGTACATCAGTAAACCAGACAGACAAAACCTGCCCTCATGGAGCTTACATTCTAGCGCTATCAGTTCAACATGTACCTAACTAACTCTCTGGGTTGCTATGACAATATAAGGTGCATAATACAGAGCCTGACACATAGTAGGGTACAATACATGGTAGATATTGCTTTTATACAGCATAGTTAGCAAAGCAGTATCCACTTTTTGGTGACTTGCTTGCTAGGACTAGATCTCAACCAAGGATATTTGGCAATGTCTTAGAGATCTTTTCAATTATCTTAAATGGGGAGCATGGGATAAGAGTGTGCTACTGGCATCTAGTGGGTAGAAGCCAGGGATGCTGCTGAATGTCCTATAACACACAGGACACCCCACCCCCGCCACCCACCAACACCACCACCACTACCAAAGAATTATCCAGTCCAAAATGTTAATATGCCCAAGACTGAGAAACCATGAGATGAAGAAAAGAAGGTAAAGTTAACATTTAAAACTATAACCATTTTGTCATTTAAAAAAAATATATCGGTGGTTTGAGAGGAAAAGTATCCACACTCTGATAACTGTAATGGGCTCTGGAAGGATGTTGTCATGTCACTAATAAAAGAGGATACTCTGAAGGACGAGAAATGGCCCTCCTTGGAGGCAATTATCCATTCTTCCAGCTATCTTCACGGAAGGGTGTGGGAGTGCCTTTTCTTCTGTTTAAAGATCCTGTTTGCCTAGACTGGGATATGGGGCATTCTAGGAGCAGGGAAAGTGTGTTTGAAGATGTTTTATTCTGGGAAAATTAATGGGGCAGACAATGCAAAAGAAAAGAGACAAATTGTTCTTTTAGTTCCAAATAAATGCTTGTTTTCTGACACTGCCTGAATTTAAATGGTCCTCAGTTTGACTGTGAAATTAACATCTCTTTGAGGTTAATTGTGGGGGTGGGGTGCCATTCACACCACTTCCAGAGCTATTGTCTGTCTGGAATGCAGAGGCAGCAGCACCACACGAGATGTACTCGCTTAACCAACACTTGCTTCTGAGCTATTGTCTGTCTGGAATGCAGAGGCAGCAGCACCACACGAGATGTACTCGCTTAACCAACACTTGCTTCTGAGTCTCTTAAAACTTTATACAAATACCTCAACCCAGAGAGTGAGGCACGATTCACACTGTCACCCTGTTTCCTGCACATGTCTCTCTCATCCAGGAAACAGGGCAGGTTCACTGACCTTGAGTCAAATTGCTGTATGCCTCTGTGCCTCATTTGCTTCGTCTTTAAAATAGGGCGATTGAACGAGCTCCCTGAGGTCCTTTCAACATGACTCGCCTTGGCCAACAACTTGTTTCTGACCCTGGAGACTTTTCATGGGGAGCTGCCTCATTATTGAGTGCATGGGTTTTGTGTGAAAGAAATATAACTCGTAATTACAGAACCATCAACTGTAAACTGAGCCTCTTTGATTATTACCTGGAGGACCATAGGGAAATCTTTTAAACTCTTTAAGACCATCTGGTTATATTTTTAAGTTTCTTTTTATCTCTAAAATTCTGTGATTTTATGGATTCTAGAATCAGTGACTCAAAGTTGGAAGAGATCTTGAACTCTATTTTGTGGCGCAGTTACTTTGAAGTTACATGTTAAAAGGATAGTATAGAAATGGTACTTTATAAATTTTTGTACAAATCTTTTTTCTTTCTTTGGAGAGTGGAACTCTTTCATAAATACTGACCCCGTTTTAACTGCTATTGTCAATAGTTATATATGCCCATTTTTCCATATCCCACAAATAGGACAGCATTAGATTTTATTATTTTAAATAGTTTTGGTTAGTTTACTATAATAGGAACTAGATTATTTAAATTTGTGCACCTTCAGCCACTCAGGAGCACACCCCATGAAACCATATTCACTTTATGTGTGATGTAACTTGGACATTTTGAAGCTGATAAGAAGCTCATAGTAGTTTCTTGCCTTGACCAAGTGATTTTCTCCCCACAGTAAAGACTGACAGAAAGGATATTGAAGCTGCAAAGAGAATGTTATTCTAGAGATTTTTGTCTCCTCCAAACTAAATTAAAACTGAAGAGGCATTAGATACCTTTTTAAAATGTATTATAAAGGAAGGCTATCAAAACTACTTCTCTGCAGATCTTTTTTGGGAGCATAAATTAGCCACCAACAGTGAAGGAGTAAGTGCAGAAATCTTAAAAAAAAAAAAAGAAAAGAAAAGAAAAAAAGGAAAAGAAAAGAAAAACTGGATTATTCACTGCAAGATACCAGTCATCTCTGGATATCTGTGCTTAGAGTCCTTAAAAAAGTTTGGAGAACAAGGGCAAAGAAAATGCACAAGAAAAATTCTAAATTGTTCCCAGACGATGTGTTATAATTATTAAACTTATTCCTTTACCTTATCCCACTCCTCAGTTCTCTTACAGCCTACTCATCTCCCAATGTTTATTCTCAACACAAAATCATGACCTGAACAAACAAAACCCTGGCACATTTCTTTTTAATGATTTTTGTTGCGAAAGTAATATATGTTCATCATATAAACATTAGAAACATAGAGGACAAAAGGAGAAAAATAGAATCTGTCGACAGTTCCATACCCCAGAGATAACCACTGTTAATGCTGCGGCTCTGTCCATCCAGACGTTTTCCCACGAATGTGTTCTTAAAATAAGTTATACTCTTTAAACTATATTTTAATCTCATTTTCTTTATTTAACAACATGTTATGTGCAGTTTCTGGGACGAATTTTTTTTTTCATAGAAACCCACCCTGACTTACTTACATAAATCATATTACTTCTATCGTAGAAGCCTAATGATGTTGCTTACTTTCTGCTGTTATACACTTAGCTGCAGTTAATACCTTGTCACTTCATTTTCGTGCACATCTTTAATTAATTTCTTACAGTAAATTGCTAGACGTGGCATTATTGGACCAAATGGAGATGCTCGCTTGTAGGTCCTTGACACATACTGCTGTGTCTTTAAAATTCATACTAATGGTATCTCTCCAATGCCAGATGATTGGCACATGAGGCTTGGGGGGCCTTCTGTGGCCTTTCAAGCACAGAAAGTCTTCGGAAACAAACGATGGTTTAGGAAGCACAGGTGGTTCTGTTGACCAATAGCCGACAAACCCATCACAGAAGTTTCAAAGGTGACGTTTATGGATAGTGGCTTTATCACTGTACTATTATGATTTCTGGTAAAGAAGTGGTGAAAAACAAAGCAGAAAGGGCTTTCCTTTGAGGAAAGAAAAACCAAACCTCACACAGTAACAAATCCAGATTTTACTCATAACACTGAACACACCACAAATGCAAACTTAATGAAATTAAAGAAATAATGAAAATTGAAAATGTACACACCCTACAACCTGGAAATTTCACTTCTAAATTTGGATTATTAAGTTAAATTCTAAATGTTATAGAATTCGTGCTTATAATAATATAAAATTGAAAAAAAATGAATTGGAATCAACATAAATGACCAATAGTAGCAAATGTCTAAATTAATTATGGTATATTCTTACAATAAAATATTATATAGGAGATAAAAATAAACATCTGTATAACTCATGGATAGATTTAAAAATATAATCATAAGTGAAAAAATAAGGTAGATACAAAATCATATATGTAAAACAATAACACTGAGAACAATACTATGTATTAAGAAAATAAATAAATACATGCATATATATAATAATGGCCTGAAAGATACACCAAAATTATGATAGTCTGCTTCTGGGGAGTGAAAAAAAATGAGACTGGTGAGGGTAAGAGTAAGGGAGAGGAAAGGTCTTTCAATTTATCTGTAATATTATATTATTTTAATAGTAAAAATCATGCTATTATATCAAATCTAAGATGTCACTGATTATAAAACTCACTATTTTTTTTACATATCACTCAGAAAGAAAGTTGCCACAATATGGCCATCAATATTAAAATGCACCCAATTTTAAAGATGATAAGATGTGAAAAAAATGAGTGAAATTCTCTCTGCATAAGGTAAAAATGCAAAAGGTTAAAATCTGCTAAATCACTAAGTGGTCGGGGTACATAGATATTGGTTATTTAAACCTGTGAACTTTTAAAATCTTTTTCAAAGGAAAAACAAACATTAAATATGATAGGGAATGGAATTCCTCTATAATACAAAGCATTTTAAATGTATATTGCTCACGTAACAAACACACTGCTCTAAAGCTTAACTACCTTTTTATGTGTGCTTCCTAGATGAAGTAGAATGTGGTAAAGGAAGAAAACATATACCTGAAGATATATAACTGGAGAAGCTTCTGGCTCATGACTTACATACTTAACATTTACTCAAGAAATACTTATTCACTGAATTGAAGTTCTCCCAGTTTTTTTTTCAAATAATAAAGATGTTTATTTTTTGCTTACCACTATCTTTTTTTTTTTTAGCTAAACATACTCAAAAGAGATAATGACACTTCAAAATTGTTTTTTACACAAGCTTAAGTTTGAACAGAATTCAAAATCATTTCATTTGTAGTGCTAGAAAATCTGATTTTCCTAATTTTTGGCAAATAATTGAGAAATACTGAAATAGGATTTTATTTAAATATTACAGATTGGAGAAGGTAGTATTCTTCCTTAATGTGTTATAACTCTAAATATATATATTGGCATAGATTTATGCATGTATGTCAATGATATTTACCAATTAACAGAAATCTTAATATTATATAACCACTTAACATTCAATCACTCATTTATAAATATTTACTGAATGTCAATTGTATGTATTTAACTTCTTAAATCCTTGAACAAACAGAAATATCTTAATTTGAGATTGAGCGTCTATTTTATTTAGACTTAAACCTCTCACGTAAGTCATACAGATTGGTAGATAATTGGGGGCTCTGCAAGTGAGCATTAAATAGGAAGTCATCTAGTTTATTGCCCATTTCTGCAAAACAACAACAAACCCCCAAAACCCAGTCTAGAAATCTCTTAACAACCCTTCTAGTTTTAGTTCCCGCAAATTTAAAATGAAGGGCAATTGGAAGTTTTCCCGGTTTAAAAGAACGATCTCAAAAAATAAATCGTCTGTCTGTTCAATAACCCACGCACTAGGACTTTGATGCTGCAGACTTAGTATCCAACTTCACAGCTCGTCACATCTGTGCAGAAAACTATGAGTGTTTTTTACAAGATTATTCCCTGAGAGAAGAAGCAAACTTAAAACAATTCTATTTAGCCTACCATTAATAAGCAAACTGAAACTATTCTAGTTCTTTGGTTCAACATGAATTCATTGTAGTAGGTTATAGCACGGGAACTAACTTGCCTGTAATCCTTTATTTCTCCCCTTGACTTAAATAAAACCCTTCTCTGGAAAGGCTTTAGCATTGCCAGATAAAATACAAACTCCGAGTTGAATTCAAATTTCAAATAAACAATGAATAACTTTTTGCTATAAATATGTGCAAATGTTACATGAGGTACATGTATAGCAAAAAATTATTTATTGTTATTGAATATGACCAATCTGTCTGGAGAATTAATACGTCATAAAGAAAAGGAGAAAAATAGGACTGGAAGCTAAACGGGGTAACAGAAAATAGAGTTGGTAGAAATGGCTACTAGAAAAAGAAACAAAAACAAAAACAAAACCCAGGAGCTTCTCTGAAGGGGCATATATTTCATTTGGAAACCATGTACATTTGTCCTATTTTCTGTTTTCATAGAGGGTTCCATTCTAAATTATGTGCATTTTAGGGCCACTGAGTGATAACTGTGGTCTCAATCATCAGTTTGTCACTATCTAATTCATGTGTCCTCATGGGTCTGTTCCCAGGAGACATGGAATGATCTGGCAGTTAGGCTCAGGGTCCACCTTCTCAAACCTGACTTCTGCTGCTACCTTCCTGTTCACTTAGAAGTTATAGAATATTGTATCTTTTTATTTTTTAACTTTGGGTTTGAATACCGTATGCAATGTGAACTAGAGCTCCCTGTGCCAGCTCCAGAGATGTCAAATGTCTTTCAACCCGGTTAGTCAGCCCTTCCTTTGACAAGTTGAAGAACCTGAAGTGCTTGCCCCAGGTCAGAATCATTTTCTGTGTTAACCTCACAACCTTATCAACTTCTAGAGCGTAGGCCCACCCTGAGTGCTGAAAAATATTAAAAATATATATATATTTATATATATTTTTTTTATATGTAAAAATATATATATATATATCTTCCTGTTCCTCTCTGTTATAAAAATAGAAGGAAGTGGGGTGTGGGGAGGCAGAAAGAGAGGTGTCAAGCAGACATTCCCTGGGTCTGAAGGAAGCAGCAGACTCCACTGTGTCTCACACCTTCCCTGGGTTTGTGTAGAGAGCTGCTGCTCGCTCACCCTGCAGGCTGCACATCGTCTGGAGAGGTTCATATCTCCTCTCTCCTCTTCGGTTTTACTTGCCATAGTTGTTGAGGTGAGAATTTAGTTATTGGGTGTTTTTCACCTTTTGTTTGATCTCAAGGGGTTTAAAGTTACTTTCACTTTTGCGAACACTTTAGCCCTGCTGGGGAAAAGTGCAAACTCTCACCACGGGCCCCTGGTAAAGGAGGCCTCAGGAGAAAGGTGCCTTTACTGCGCGTCTAGTTTTCAGAGCTGTCGGAGGCAGAGCCGCTCGCGAAGTGGCAGGCTCTGACCTCTGGCTTTTCTATTGACTGCGTTTAACTTCCTGCTCACAGAGGAGCAGGGCGGGTAGGCAGTACCGTCTCCACGTTGCAGAGGAGGAGACTGAGGCGGGGAAAAAAGAAGCCTGGGTTGTCTGGCCATTTACATTTAAAAGACACTAAAATCTCTGGAAATGTAATGAGATGGAGACAATCCTATTTCCCGAAACTGCTTTCAGAGAAAGACTTGCAAGTGGATGAGAGGGTTGCTTCAATAAGCTGCTTAAGGAAGGAAGGGAAAGGAGTGCTTGCCTGTAGGAGATGGGGCTCAAGCTGCCCTCTAAGGAGAGATGAGAAGGTTGAACACAGGGGCTTTTGTGTGCTGAGTGGGGTTTGTGAGTTTGGGATCAGAACGAAGTTGTTCTGGACCACTGAGCAGGCCCAGTCCTCCTCTCGTCTTCTTACTCTACTACTGCTCAGCCTCTGCTCTGAATAGCGTATATCAACAAGTAGAGGAAAAGTGGAGAAACCTCTCTCTCCTTGTTCACAGAACTCTCTTTTTGAAGAATGTATCCTATATAGATAGTGATAAAATTTGGGGAACCGGAAATCAAAAGGACAAGTATTGACTGACTTAAACCTAAGAAAACTGGATTCTTAAATATGAAGCACCATATTTGGTGAGCTGAGGATCATCAGCCGTCTGAGGAACATCACAATATAAAAGTCAGAAATCTAATCAAGGAGATGGCAACTTTAAAAACAAACAAACAAACAAACAAAAACAACAAAAAACAAAACCCCTATCATTAATATTCTCTAAGAGCAAAGATAATGCATACATAAAATAAAGATTCTATTTTTTAAAGAAGGTACAGATAATAAAAGGTTTGAAAAATAAGAAATCCAAAAGCATAAATGAACATCTTAGTAGAAGTGCTGAAAGATAATTTTGAGGAAATTTCGCAAAAAGTGGGGCAAGAAAGACCAAGAGAAGGAAAATGAGAGAGAAAAGTTTTATAGATTAGATAGAGACTATCCAAAAGGCAAACCATCCAAATGAAAGAAATTCTGGAAAGATAGAACAGATAAAATATCAACAAAATTGATAAGAAATTTTCCAAAATAAGTTACAAAATAAATATATTCTCACAAGGGCAATGGAATTTCAGAACACTGGAGTCAAAGAGAAAATCAAAAAAAGCTTTCAGAAAAGAAAAAGTTTACTTACAAAAGATCAAGATTCAGAATGGCTTACGATTTCTCAATAAAACAGTGAAAACTGAAAGATAGTTGAGAAATCCTGAGAGAAAATGTTTTCCAATTTAGAATGCTATGACCATGACAATTAAATTTCAGTATAGATTAGAGACATTTTTAGATATACAATTTCTTTAAATGTTTATCTCCTATGCACTTCTTTCTCAAGAAGTAATTACAGGACGTGTCATCAAAACTAAGGATTAAACCAAGAGAACAGATACAGAGACCCAACTCACAAGAGGTGCAAACAGAAAACTCAAGCTATGCAACTAAGCTAGGCCAGAATCCAAGACCAATATCTCAGATGTAGGGCTCTTTAATTTTTATTTTGTATCAAGTTGTCATGTACATAATTGAATAATAGTCAACAAGATTTATTATGATAGTTATCAATTCCTATGCCATCTTCTTTTTCCCATTACTTCTCACTTCCCAGAAGCAATCACATTCATCTTTTTTTGCTACCTTTTTTGGCATTTACCTTCAAGTCATTAAATAGCATACTTATAGTCCTATTTCTTGAGTTTTCCACTTTAGTCATTTCCTATATATATTTTCTCTATTCTGGAAGTTAAAGATGTATTCCCCTTCATCACCACCACCTCTATAGCCACATACCTCATAGCTTTTGGATGGGTATGTTTATTCTGAAAGTTGATTCTTGCCTTCATGTCCACACTGTTCTAAAGCTCTGTGTGTGTGTGTGTGTGTGTGTGTGTGTGTGTGTGTGTGTGTAACCTGATGATTGAATCAATGGATTTGAAGTAAAGCAAAGATACGGAATCAGTAGAAATAAAAATTTCTATAATCAAGACAAGCATACAAACGTGCGAATAAGATCTTCAGCAGAAACATAACAGAGACCATGCAGGATATAGGGCAAAATAGAGAAAGTGATAATAGGTAGATTTATCAGGGCAGCACATGTGAAAAATAAAAGATGAAAGAAAATACTCAGCCTTCTTTAGACACGAATCGTCAATTAGTCTAGATACCTTACACGGAGACCACAGAGGTCTAAGGGATGCAAACAGGATGTATCAGCCTCAGAAATCTGAAAAGCCCCTGATGTGAACTTTTACTCTTTGATCTCCCCAGTGCCAGTCTGTCATAGGGACAGACCTTCTTCCTTTGGAGAACTGCTCCTCTCTCTAGACTAACTTTATGGTTCTTATAGAAACTTGTCCTAAACACTTTATCCTCCAGCCATGTTGATGGATCCAGAGGTGGACACACGATAAAAGGCCAAGTGAATTTGAAACCTTCCCTGGGATGTTTAAAGAATTTTACAGAGGAAAGAGGTGCCACATGCCACCTAAAACTCAAACTTCTAAAATACATAAATAAGAAAAGAAAAATGGATATTGGAGGACAACTAGTAGCTTCTGCCATAACTGCCTACTAAGACAATGTAGCAAGATATCATAATTGGAACTTTTCCTGCCTCTTGTTTGACTGAGGCTCTGCCAAGGAATAACTCAGAGACTTTTTGTGGTTATGCTATTTGTTACTCTTTGTTATTATGCACGTAAATTTTTGTTTCACATGTGAGGAAATCAATTAAAGAATAGGCAAAAACAGGATTTTAGAGAGATGTAGGAAGGAAGAAGAAAACCTGCAGAAGTATAGAAACAGTGAATTTTGTTTGCAGGTTTGGGAAAACTGATTAGCTGACTGTTAGCTGAGAGGTTAGAATCGACATTTTGTACTAGAATAAGTCTACTAGAGCTATTGAAGGAAACATTTGTTTTTGGTTGCTGGGTACTATTTGCTCTAAGTGCAACCTTGCTTCCCTTATTGTATCTACCTCTTCCCCGTTGGATACTCCTTGGAGGTACCATTTTCAGGTCCCATATCCTCTTTTAGCCAAAGGATAGGCACATGGCTTGAGCCAGGCCAATCAGGTGTTTCCTCCTGAAATATACATCTTGAGCAGGGAAACAAAGAGACTGAAGATGTTACACTTACAGTTGGCCCAGCAGAAAAGTTTCCTCCAGATTATTTCTAGTAAAAGAATATCTCAGTTGTTTCTGGTAAAAGAATATCTCATTGGTCCCTGCTCTCAGCCTCTACAGCCATCTCATCCCTGCACCCCTCACCCTCCCAGTTCTCCATCCTCCTTCTCGTTGAGTCTCTGAACTCCAAATAGACTAACAATTTTCTCTTTTATTGTTTTAATTTTCTAATGGATTGGTTGATTAAGAGTTTTTCATTTGTTTATTGTTGGTTGTGTGTTTTTGTTTTATTCTATTTTATTTTGTTTTTGCCTAAATTAGCCAGAGTATGTTTATCCAATGGTAAGCAAAGAATGTTATCTTAATCAAGTCTCCATTTAATGTTCAAAGAAATTCAAATACTTTCTATGCCCTCCATTTCTTAACACCTAGGTCTTAATAGGCTAATGAAAAATAAAAATCTATCCCTGCACATTATCCTCCCACTTACTTTCCTAGGTATACTTCAAAGTTCTCTTATATTAGTTTATGAAGAAAGATAATTATATGACCAAACTCCCCTTCCTGGCATCTATGGGTAGCTTAGGGGAAGCAAAAACACTTAAATTAGCATTCATAGAAAGCCTACCGTGTACCAGAAATGAGGTTCAGTGTGATCATCTCTTTCCACTTTTCATGTCATCTTATAATACATTTTCACAACTATAAGGAATCTGTTCGCTTTGACCTTGGTACCTCAAGCAACCCCTACTGAGTGGCCTGGTATACCTGGGTTCTAGTTCCGGTGAGGCCACTATTGTGTGACCTCGAGCAAATCATTTCACCTTTTGGACCTCAGTTTCTTTATCTCTAAAATGAAAGGCATGGAGAACGTGATGCCCAAGTGTAGCATTTAATGATCACAGAATATGTATGTCACATAATTTGGTATCATAATCACCCCAGAACTTGTGATTCCAGATGGGGGCAAGGCTAGGAGGCTGGCTCCTCCTCTGCAGTATCTCTTCACTTTATCTGTGTCTCTCCATCTCTGCTACCACCATGACTCTAATATTGTCAGGACTACTGCAATAGCTTGCTCAGTGTCAACTCTGGCCTTGTCCAAACTCTTCTCTGCACAGCAATCAGAGATCTTTTTAGGTGAATCTGAATATGTCAATCCCATTCCTTTTGGGATAAGGAACAAAACTTTTAACCTGATCTGACTCCTTCCGGTTTCTTCAGTCTCATCTCCCAACACGTTTGTTCTTGTCCTATGAGTTCCAGACTCACTAACCTGCTTTCAATTCCTCCAAATATTGAAGATTCACCTCATTCCAGGATCTTTGCACAAGCTCTTTCCTTTCACTCATCCTGCGGATTTCGGCTTAAGTATTCCATCCTCAGATAATCCTTTCCTAACTTCTCAGACAAGCCAAGTAGCCCCGCTAATGATCTCTGTATTTCTGTGCAGTATTCTTATTACAGTGATTAATTATAAATTTAATTACATGTTTTTTTGAAAGGTGTTTTTTCTCTCACTGTTTTATTCATCTCTACAACCCCAACACCCAGCACAGTACCTAGCATACGGTAGATACACAATAAAAGCAAAGTAAGGATGTGTAAGTAGAATGTGTCCAAGTATCTCGCCTCCCTTGCCTGCTCTGTACACTCTGGGTAGGATCCATATCACCACCAAGTCAAATCCAACTACCTTGATCAACTTCTTCCTTATCCTTACAAAAATGCTCTTAGGAAAAACTATACTAAATTAAAATGAAACTCACCATCAAGAACCTGTGGAGTGGTATACATCTACTAGCATTTTATTTAATAATGAAAAATGCCAAAGGTTAGCATGAGTTCAAAAATAGAACTGTTTTTAGCAGAATTTCAGAGGTTCAAAGGCCAGCCCCTCATTGTGACTTCCTGCTTTATTCTGGTCTCTTAGGCTCCCAGGCCTTCCCCGTTAGACCCATCATAAAAAAAGTTACACATGATATCTCTGTACATTCTATCCTGTTCTACTGCAATAAAACACAATCCTTCCAGAAACACTGAAGCCGTCTTCTGTACAGCTCGAGTGCTTCCTTCCCCATAGCTCCTGCCAGCTCAGTATAAATAATGACATGGCTTCCTTCCTTTTTCTGGTTGGCTTTGATTAGAGTCTCAGAATCAATATTTGAACCAGAGGCCTCTGCAAGCCCACCCCATGTGGCAACAGATAAATCTCCTTGAATACTTTCAGAGATCAGCTACAGTCAAAGGCACCAGAAGACAAACCAGCCCTGGATTTAATAGGCAGTGAAATAACAAATGTGAGGGTTAATTACTTTGTGAGGCTCATTGGAATCCAAGGTCTTCTCTTAGCTGTGGAATATAGACAGTAGAGTTCTCACATTTTCTGGATCTGAGGACATGGAATCCCAAAATCAAGAAGTAATCATTTGCCCTTAGTTTGCCACATCTCTACAACAATATACCCACCTGCTATGAAAGACGTTTTAGTTTAGGCTTTACTTTTAATTGAGTGGGTATCTCTACACAGGTTGCTTTACTCGTCTGTGCATGGATGGGCTCCTCCATCGGACTTTTTTCTTTCCTAAGACGTATTTAAGATTGATGAGTAAGACATTTCTAAAAAGCAAAATTCCCCCCATTATTTCATCTAATTGCTATTAGGATACTTTTTTCTAGATAAGTTCATCTGTCGTTCCTCTATTTTCTCTACTCTCTGTGTTTAAAGGACTATAATTATCTGTCTCATTTATTCATTTAGAGTGGTGGTTCTCAAGCTAGGTTATTTTGCCCATAGGAGGCACTTGGAAGTAGCTGTAGACATTTTTATTGCCACAGCTGGAGAAGGGGTACTACCGCATCTGATAGGTAGAGACCAGGATGCTGCTAAATACCCTATCATGCACAGGACAGCCCCTCCACAGCAAAGAGGTCTCTGGCCCTACATGTCAATAGGGACAAGGTGGAGAAACCCTGATGGAGGCTGAAGTTGTTCAGCTTATCAGAATCAAGAGAACTTTGTTTGAATTTGGCAGCTCAGCAGCCTCAATTCTAAGACAAGTACCTCCCACTAAACTTCTCTGGTTCCCTCCCTCCTCTCCAGCTCTGACAAACAGCTGCTTCAAAATAGTAACATGCAAAGTCTATCTTAAACACATGAAGTCAAGAAATTCAGAGTTAAGGTTTAAAAATTCTAGGCTGGCACTCTGCTGTTAAAAAAAGACAAAGCCTGAAGGTGCCAGGGTGTGAGTCGGAGACAAAGTGTCAAGCCAAGCTTTCAACTCCAACACTGCTACTTTTGGCTTTTGTGGGCGTGGGTCAGACCCTCTCTGCTATCCTGGGGTGGTTGCTCTGTGGTTTCCTTTCGACTTCTATAGAACTTAAAGATAACAAACATTGGCAATATTCAGAGCAGGCCTCCAGAGAGAGGCATGCACTATTTAAGGTTTGTAATCTAAATTTATAAATAATATTTCTTTGATAAAAATCGCTAAGACATGGCACTTTATGTTCTAGATTTCTCACACTTAACACACACTATTGTTCATGTCACTTACCTGTTCAGTAAATCGATTACTGATTAATTTTGTGAGATGTGAAAGCTAGGCAAAAAGCATGATATGGAGACAAAACAAAAGTGAGTTTGAGCCTCCTCACCACTGTTTACATTTGGAACATGTTACATAACTTCCCTGAGTCTCACTTTTCCTTTTTATAAAATAGGGAAAATAATTTCTGCCTCATGGATGGACATTGTATCTAAAATATCAATCATTCTGGAACTTAATGTTGCTTAATAAATATTAACCCTTTACCAAAAGGCAAGGTCTGTCTCTCCAGTTATGGATTTAAATTACACACATAGAAAAAGGTAAACTAAAAAATTTGAGGTCACAAATGACATGGCAGCCAGCCTTGTATATTCAAGAAAATTAAAAAGAGATCACTAATAATCACTTAGCCCAGTACCAGTCGCTACTAGCTATATGTATATTTGTCTGAAGACAGAAGGACCAGGATACCAAAGGTAGAAAAGCTATGGGCATATTTAGAGATCTTCAAGTTGTCATAATTTGCTGGACTATATCATATTCACAAGACTGTGGTTAGATGTGAAGCTGAAAAAGTAGTTGGTCTCTACTAGTCAGATATCACCACAATAATTAAATATATAGCAAACTACCCCAAAAGTCAATAGTACGTAGCAATAATCACTTACGTGCATGCTCATGGGTCTGCAGAACAGCTGAAGTCTGGCTGATCTAGACTGGGTTTGGCTAGGTAGCTTTGATTCCACTGTGTATCAGGTGGCTTGGATCCTGGCTATGGGTCTAGCTCAGGTCTTCATGTGTGTTCACTCTGGGGCCAAGGCTAAAGGGGCAGCAAGAATCCAGGATTTGTTCTTCTAATGGCAGATCTAAAGCATTAAAAGCCAAACAAACCATGAAAACTATATGTAAGATCTTTGTTCCTGCAACATCTACTCACTTTCCAATGCCAAAGCAAGTCACATGAAACAGGAAATTATACTCCATCTGCAATTGGAGAGCATAGCAAAGTTGCAAGGCAAATGTATGAATGTATAATCCTATTAGAGGTGAATGAAGAATTGTGACAAATAATTCCATCTATCACAAGGTCCATGAGGGCAGATTTTAAATATGAAAGTAATGAGCTGTTAAAAAAAAATTGGTCACAATAGAAAACCTCTGTAAAGCGTGCTATATTCAGAGCTGTAGCTGGCAGCAATGCATGAAATGGTTTGGAGAAAGGAGAAAGGACATCAGAGGTGATTAGAAATCACTTCTATAGCCTAGGAGGAAGCACATGATGAGCTGTGCTTCAGAGGAGGCGCTGGAAAAGGAGATGAGAAGGATTGAGAACATGGCATTAAAATGATTTAGCTATTGATTGGCTGTTGGATGGGGATACGGACAAAAGAAAAGGAATTATTAAAGATAAATTTAGAATTGAAGGGTTTGGGTCTTATAGGCTAGGAGGATGGTTAAAACTTCTCATAATAATAGTGTGTATAAATATATATATATTTTTTTTGAGCACATATTGTTTACCAGACACGGTGCTAAGAACTTTTTAGACATTATTTTATTTAATCTTTATAATAACCCAGTGAGAGGGGTACAGTTTTTATCTCCATTTTTAAGATGAGGATAGTGACGTTAAGTAACCCACTCAGGGTTACATAGCCAAGAAGTGATAGAATCAGGATTGAGAGTCCACTGGTCACCTCCAGAATCTACTCTGTGTTATCATTCATCCATTCCTCATTCCTTACCCTGCTATAGAACTGAAGTGTTCATATTCCACATCATATTTATATTCCAAGCTACTTCTCTGTGACCAATAAAATCGTTGAGTGGCAAGTGGAATTCTTTGAAATGCTACGGATTTTTAGGATTAAAAAATGTAAGGCAATGGGGCGAGCAATCATAACTGATATTCTGATTGACTGAAATGGTCATGACTGACATAAGAGTCACATCTGTAGTTCTTTTGTGGAGAAGGCTTTTATTAATTACTCTGGTTAGGTAGCTCTAATTCTTAGCCTAACTGCCTCCCAGGTGTAAAACATAAATACGTAAAGATTGCCAGTAGAAATAAGTGCCACTAACTTTAAAATGTCCCTCCATATATTCTCAATGCCAAGTAGCCATTCCGTAATTGGGCAGGCGCTCCATGTCCTCAGCTCTTCTGCAAACTGAAAAGAGGACTCTAGTTAAGACAGCGTGCAAAGGGCTTCTGCATCTTTATCATCTCCAGGTTACTACCACACTCTCTACATTCCCACTTCACAATTTCTGGGAATTAAACTTCCCCACACTGAAAGCCTCTCTGAGTTAATGGCCAAATTTTTAGCACCACCGTGATTTTAACTCCTCCCATTCCTTCTCAAATGTTTTAGCTACTCTTTGAATCACACTGACTTTCTTCATGGAGCAGTAAAAATAGAAAAAGTGGGGAAAGTTTTAGAAACATCTCTTCTAATTACTCTATAAAAGACTTCTTTTCAGCCAAGAGTTTGATCATTATTCACTTTTAGAAAAGCCTTTTTCAGGGATTGAGATCCAAGGAGAACATTCTGGGTTTTGATACAGAGGGGAAGAGATGTAGGTTTCTGGGAGAATGCCAGTGCTGGACACAGTGCTGGAGGTGGTTTCTACCAGTTGACTTGAAAAAAAAATTTAAATGACACATCTTTCTGAATGCTATGGCAAGGGGGAGAAAAAAGGCCATTATTCTTTTTTCTTCCCAAGAATCTGTAAACTTCTCATTTTTGTCTTCTTTGATGAATTTATAAGCTCAGTGGTGTCTTGAGGAAGCAAGCAGATACCAAGGGTCAATCTCAGCCAGACAGTGAGCACCTGCCAGGCAGCACAGCAGGTAACACTTCTGACATGCACACACCTCTATTATTTTCAAAGCAAGTTTTTGTTTGTGTTTTTCTAATACACTGCCAATTTAAAAGGTGTCAATTTTGACAACCTTCTTGCTCTTTTTAAGAGAAGACTGGAATTGGGAGGTAGACAGAAAAGGAGATTCACCTGTGGTTTGTAGCAATGACCTCATTTGGGTTCCACAAGAGTCAGTGAAGTGAACTATTCAATTACAGATGGAAGCAACTTTGGTTCAGGGTTCACTATAAATGCCTTAGAAAAAGAACCCAAGACAGATGTGAAGCATGTGAAAAAAGAAAAATTATAGGTTAAATTTTAAAACATGACAATAAATGTGTAGTATGGCCATAACTTTAAGGATGACTTATGTGTTGCTACAAAGAGTTAAAAAGCAATCTACTCAAGTGATGAGTACAGGGAGTCAGAATGATTTAGACAAATCATTTAATTTCCTTGTCCCTCAGTTTTCTTCTCTGTCAAGTATAAGTACTAATAACTCCTCTGTTAATTTCTTAAGGTTATTTAAAACTTTAAGATGCTTTAAATATTATATAATGCATTAATAGAACATATTATTTATATTATTAAAATTATAGAAATTGGCTTAACCTAATGTTATATGTCATATTTCATCTAAATTTATAAAACTTAATGCAAACTTTTGTTGTGAAAAACTATTATAATAAGCATGATTTGGTAGAAAAAGTAATGATCTTAGAAGACTTGGTTTAAGTATTAGTACCTTCAATTTTTAGCTGGGTCACTCTTGGAAATACTTTCTTTTCTTCTGAGGTTCAGTTTGCTCTTGTCAAAACCTTATTAGAATACTGTGAATGGGAAGCATGTATGAGGAAGTCTTTGAAAAGGATAGTGTGCCACAGGAGTGTAAAACTCTTTCATTACCTCTATGTTGAGAATATAAATTATCTATGAGTTAGGTGACAACATTTTTACTAAAAAGATAACCAGAAGTACCAAAATCTCTATACACTATTCTATCAACTTTTTCTTTACACCATTATATTTTCATTAAAAGTAGAGATGAATCTGTTAAGTATATCGTACCTTATAAAATGTCATAAGGTAACAAATATTTGTTGGTTCTTTCTTCCCATTCCTCTCCATCCTAGATCCTGCTATACATATCGCAAGTCCTATAAAGTCCCTTCCCTATGTTAGTGCAAACCCAACAGCATTCCCTCATGGGCTCAGTTACTGTATAGCATCTGAAGTTTGCTTTTTTCCCAATTACTCTTCTTCTGCTTAGCACCATCATGTCCTCCAGGTGCCACTTCCTCTTCTGTTGGGCATCACAGCCCCACTGGCCATAATTCTAGGGAGCACTGCCCCATCTGGGCTACCATGTCTGTTGAGTATGAATTTTCTGCCATTTATATGCTAGCCCTGAAGTACCCAAAGTTGCAGGATACTCTGTGTGAATTAGGGGTAGATGTGGTAGGATTCATTCTCCTGTTTCAGAAGTTGCACTGGGAGTACGACTTAGAGAAAACTCGGTCCTAGAGCTTCAATGACATGGGTCTTTTCCTAGGTTCACACTATAAGAAAGCTAAATCAAAGGTACCACACTAGACCCTGGAAGACATGATAAGGTGAATCCTTCCCATGGATACGGCATTGGTTCCAGCAGACAAAATTAAGATAAGGTGAATCCTTCCCATGGATACGGCATTGGTTCCAGCAGACATCATTACCCTAAACAAAAAGCCCTGATTGATCAAAGACGTCAAGACAACCTAAGAGAAACCAGCTTCCAGCTTCAAGTTCTTTTACATGTCTAAGACTTTATTCCATCTCCTTAGTTTCTTTGAAGCAAAGTCTTGCATTTTACCTTCTCTGTTTGACATATATTGGAAAGATAGAACTAAATCTCCACCTGGTCTAATAAACAAATCATGACAGATAACCAACAGTGTGAAAGCCAAAACCATGTGAAAAACTGCCTCAAAAGATGAGAAGCCCATTTGGAGGGAAAATATGTGGGCTGCTAGTGGGAAGTTCTCACTATCAGAGTATTACAAAAGATTTTTCAAAGGGGAAAAGGTTAAGAGGAGGTGAAGTGTGGAGATCTAACTAAGATTTCTTTTAAAACTTTTAAAAAGTCAGATTGCTATTAATCTGTGGAAATGTCACTTGCAAATATTAAAAATCCCCTCAAAAATAACCTCCAATTCAATCTTATTGGAAAACATGATATGCAAAAGAAAATCAGTCATATGTAATGAAAGATAGTAGACCCCAATGGCCTGGAGAGTTGACAAGAAAGAAACAGACGAAGATGGTGACCAGGAGGAAGAAACAGGAATATTGTTTGGAATCTTGTTTCTCATCACTCAAGCAATAATAACAATTATGTTGGAGTCTTCGAAGTACATAACTAAAGCTTTAAAATAGTGATCTATTGGTGGCTATCTTAACACATCCCTTCTTGTGCAAAATACTGGAAGTCATTGTCATTGTAATTTTAATCTTATTATTATCTTTGATGATTAATGTTGCAAAACCATAATAGAATTACTTTAAGATTTTTCACAGGAACAAATTCTTACATGATGTTTTTATTTGGTTTTATTTGTTCCAATTCTTTTTAGATTTATCAGTGAGTTCACCAGAGGTAATAATGAACCCACAGAATGCAAAATTAAATACAAAACCCATTGGGTTTATTCAACCTACTCCTATAAATTTTAAGGTATAATTTACAGAATTCAAAGCTGCCCTTAGTTCATTCTTTAGGAATTATGGAATAGAAACCCACTTTTGCTTTGTTGGTTTTCTGAAATGGATCCATAATTGAGACTGACAACCCATGTACTATGTTGCTAAAGGTGACACTTTTAGACAAGAAAAAGGCATCCAAGAGGAAAACATTTGCCAAAAATGTTTCTTTAATCAAGAATAAAAGTCAACAACTTCTAAGGTATAACAGCAGAGTAAAGCCAGACAGTATACCAAAAATGTAGTATAATAAATTAAACAAACTAAAAGAAAAAATAAGATATGTATATATGATAATATATATGTGTGTGTATATATACATATATGAGTATATCTGTGTGTGTATATGTGTATACCATTGATATGTAGACAACAACTTCATATCATGCTTTGAAAACCGAAAGCCACACTTTCTAGTGATTTACATGTCTCCTAAAATCTAAGAAAACCCACTGAGGACCAAAACAACATTATTTAAAACATCAAGAAAAAAATCGATTTAGTCAAAGACGAAGTCCCAGTCATGGCGGAAAGTAATCAAATGATCAAAGATAATGCCAAAAAAAAAAAAAAAAAAATGACGAAGAGGTTAATAACTATTAAGAAGATGAAAGATTAAATAGATATGGAAGGTAGATCCCAATGATTAAACTTATATATGAAAATAAGAATATAACCAATGGGATTGAAAAAATAGTTATAAAGAAGTTATTCCATAAGCAGTGGAAGACAAATCTATACATCAATAAGGGACAAGAAATTTGGGAAACTTAACGCAAAAAAAAAAAAAAACACAGAGAGGAGTAAATAATACCTAACATATAATAAACACTAAATATTTAATACATAATTAAATCTTAGATATGTCTAAAAATTTTAGGAAGAATATGCAAAGATACTCTTCATTTTATATTCTTCTGTTTAATTTCTTCCAAGTGCATATGCTGTACTGATGCAAGAATAAATAGATCAATGTAAGAGAGGAGAGAATTCATGAAGAAATTCATGTTTTTTTATGAGAATTTAGTATAAAATAAAAATGGCATTTCAAATCAGTAGGAAATCTAATAGCCAAGAAACAGTGGGTCATGTTGGGGAGAGGATATAGTTAATTTCGTGACTCATATGGTTTGCAAACATAAATTTCAGATGCATTAAAGATTTTGATGTTTAAAATAAATCAGAAACCAATAGAAAATTCCGCAGGAGAATATTTCTATAATCTTTGAATGGCAAAGGTCTTTCTTTAACACAATCCTGCAAGCAAAATTTTCAAAAGGGAATTAAAATGACAGTGCAGTGAAAGCAAAGTTAGTTGACAAATAATTTAGTTCATTTACCACAGGCACTAAAATTGTAATTGTTCGGAAAGAGACAGTGCAAAACTTTCTGAAGCCTCTGTCTTGCATGTCAATGGAAGAAAAAGCCTTAACTGCATAATCCCCCATAGCGCCTTACACCTAGTGTCTTAACTATACATTCAGAATCAGAAGATAACAGACTGAGATGAGACCTCGAAACATCTTATGACCTAAGTGCCTCATTTCACAGAAGAGGCTGAAGCCCAGAGAAGCCGTGACTATCCCAGCTCAAACGTCTTGGAAGTGGATGCACATCACTGATTTTAGTTTCTGATTTTGCCCATGAACTTTTGTAGGAGTCAAGATAGTCCTGGGAACCACTCTTTTCCCTCTGCCACCGCTTCAGATGGACACCAATCAGGAGATACAGGCTTTTGATTAAATTTTTAAATGAAATTTGTCACGGCAAGAATCAAAGTCTAACTGATAACCTGTAGTAACTTCATTAAGACCTTAGATTTCTGCACTTTCACCAATAGTATCTCACTGAGAAAACAAGGGACTAGCTCTATCAGATCCCGTTACCCCTAAGACACACTTGGGACCCCATGGGCTGAAGTAGGTGGAAGGCTACCTCTTCCTGGGAGTCAGTAGGACTTCACACTCTCAGTTTTATTTTCCAGCTGCACTCAGCTGCCTGTACTCCATCCCCTGGTGCTTTATAGTTTGATACACTTGGCCATTGGCCTCTTTTCCATACTGACAAGAACATCAACATTTTCCTTTCCCATCCTACCTTATATGCTCCCTACAAATGTGCATTCACATCTTTCATAAAAAGCAGGTGAGAAGACAGCCTGTAGCCTGACAGCCTGTCAGGTTAAGCTATAAATCACAGTCGTGGTTTAGAAGAAACCACATCAGTGAGGACCTCTGGTCTGTTTTTGTACAGCCAGGAGGGTGGAGGAGAAAGTGGCCAAGCCAGCGCCCTGGTCCCTACTCAGCCAACCCAGGCGAGCAGCATTTACTGGGGACAAACAGCAAGAGGCATTGGGACTCCAGAAGCGAGCAGGACGCTGCACCTTGAATGAGCTTCCAGTCCTGACCCTTCTACAGGCTCACATGCTGTATGACACCATCCCTAGCCCTAAAAAATCTCTAGCACCATTACCTTTGTTCGTATTATAGTGCAGTCACAGTGGTCTGCCACTGCTTATAGTGAGTGCCAAGATCCCCGTGTGGGATTTGATCTCTTTCAGATATAGTTAGCACAAGGGCTGCACACATAGCCTTTGACAGATAGTATCAAATGAGACCAAGATTTAAATGCTCCTCCGGATGCAGAGTTCTTTCAAGTTTAGCTTTTGCTGGGTGTCCAATCCTCAGGATCCTAACTCTATCTGCTCCTTTACCCACACCCTCTAGACACTGAACCACTTGACTTCTCTTAAACTCTACCTACGGAACCTGCCTATCCCTCATGGGGAGCCAAATTTCTGATGTTTGCTGCCAAATTTGTCTTTAAAAGATCTTTGCCATCCGGTTGTAAGTATCCTTACTCTGGCTTGCTATGAGATCTACATCAATTCTCTTGAAAATATGAGAAGCTCTGCTCATATTCACCCCAGAGTGAAGTCCTACTTCCTATGCCATTGGTTCCACACAAGTAAACACCTCAGATAGACGCATGTTCCCTGGCTTTGACATCGATCGTTGCCCCTGCACCTCCTCATCTAGTGTCACTGTTACTGTTGTTATTGTGGGTGCCCTTTGGTTTCAGCCTCCAGTTCTGCTCAAAATTCTACCTCAAAGACTAATAATGCACAAGCTTTTTGTGGGCCCCATCAGCATTGGCAACAACAGTAGCTAATGGAGTTGCACATATTCAACAGGCCAAACGCTGGTGCTGAATGCCTTACTTGAATTATCTCGCTCAACCTTCACAGGAACCCCATCTGCACAGTTTTTCTAAGCACTGTAGATAGTTGTCTTAGTTTGGGTTCCACCCAAAGCAGCCCCTGATATAAGGATTTGGGTACAAGTGGTTTATTTAGGATTTAGGAGGTGGTCCCAAGAAATAGATTAAGAGAGTATAGACCTGATACAGGGATGGTAGGAAAGCCATAAAAGATAAATGGGTCGATAACCACTGCCAACAACTGGATTTGATGTCCTGTAGCCTTCTGAGGGACTGTAGAATGCACCTCAGAAATTTTCCACCACAAAGCAAGGAATCTGGAATAGTGTTCTACCAATTCTCATTCTTCATTGATAGAGGATCACTGTGGGTAATTTAACTCTTCGGACCAAGCACTCTCCTATGACAGAGAGTCAGGAGAAGCACAGCTATGGACAGGAATTGTCTGTCGCAGACTTCAGAATAGGCCAGTGTCATATGGGCAAGCTACCAATGGTGTCTGCTGCAGTAATACGGAAGAGAAATAAGAAAAAGAACAAAGATGACAAGAAATAAGATCTGATCTCATCCTCACTAAACTTGTAAGAATGTATAGGTACCCCTAAAGGAATTTAAAATCCATCTGTTTAATAACTATTATTCGAGTACCTACTGTGTTCCACACACAATTGCTCACACAGAGGGCATAGGAGTGGGCAAAACAGTCACTGGCTTCATTAAGTTTACATTCTAGAATAATTAAGTCATAAATGAGTAGTGCTATGCAGAGGTCCACGATGGCTGGCCAGAGGATGGAGATGAGTGTGAGCTGAGACGGTCAGGAGAGTTCCTGGGAAAGGTGGCTCTTATGCTTGAAGCTACCTGGACAATGATGGGAGCTTCTGTACTGAATGTTCCCCTAACTGGAAGCCTGGGACAATGGCCAACATGTCACCTCCTGACAAATCCAGCCCCTCATGCACACCTATGTCTCTGGTTCTCCCTATGATGTTCATCCATGATGCTCTCCAAGTGGGGTCACTGAGTCAGGCCCTGAAGGCAATTAGTATTGTCCCCATGGTCCTGTTTCCTCCTGGTCATTCTTCCTTGATACCTCATTAATCTGGTTTGAAAATAAAGGGCTGGATTTGTGACTTTGAACACACTTTGCTTGGTTTTCGTATTCAAAAGTAGCATTTCAGATATGAAAAAAAAAAAAAACAACTCCCAACTAGTTTGTAACTGGCAAATGAAACACACAGTAGCCTGTCAAGCTGTTTCTTGCTGTCATTTATAGATTTCCAGGTACCTCATGCAGGGATTAAATATGGAGTGATTCGGTACACACAACGCATTTGTGTCTGCCACTTCTTTTTTAGGCATTTTATTGAAGTCTCTGATACCTCTACTTTGCTTTTTCTCTAGAGTTACCAGCATGTTCTTCTCAACCCTGTAAGTGCTAGACCAAGGCTTCTGACTTCTGAGAGTGACACCCACCGATCCTGCCTTGCCATTCTTAGGTATTTTGATTGCCTGTCACATAGACTCTTTAGCACCCAACAGACCTCATAAGACACCCACTCCACATCTACCCCTGATCTGACTACAGAAGTAGAGAAATTGGGTAGTACTGGAGATTGGCCATGGCCTCAGCCTGACAGAGCAGGGGAGGCCTATCTGGAAGAAATGGCTTAAATTCACATACACTGCGGATGACCCTGTTGGACCATGGCAATAGCTTCCAACTGATATCTCTGCCTTCTCTCTGAGCTCCTTTTGAATAAAGCTGAAGTCCTTCCTGGCCAGAGCCTACAAACCTCTACATGAACTGACCCCTTCACTTCTCTGATCTCCTCTCTTAAAACTGTTTCCATCCCTCATTCTGTCCCAGCCACAACCCCATCAAGACAGGCACACTCCTGCCCCAGGAACTTTGCATCTTCTGGTCCTTCTTGGAACACTTTTCCCCAGACAACTGCATGGCTCACTCGCTCCTTGCTTCACCTAGGTCTCTCTACTCAAATATCATCTCATAGAACAAGTCTTCTTTGGCTACCCTATAATAGAAAGCACCTCCCCTTCCATTCCATCACTCTGTACCCTCATTCTCTATTCTGTGTTCTACCACAACATTATCATACACCATTTTGTTTGTTTACTTCTTCTGGATAGAATGTATTCATCAGGAATTTTGCCAGTTTTGCTCACTGTTCTACCACCAGCACCCAGAGCAGGGCTTGTCATATACTAGGTTGTCAATAAACACTTGTTACTGAATAAGAAGGGTTTAGTAATTATATATGTGTTGTAGGAACTGAGCCTAGAAATACTGTGACTTGAATTTGAAATATTTACATATGAAAATTCCTTCCACCCATGTAGGAGCCACTCCCATTGCTTCACAGCTATAGAATTTTACAAGGATCTTGCAAAGGCAATTGTGTGGTGAATCTTTTAGGAGAGAAATGATCAACCTTATTAGTAGTTAGAGAGCTTCCAGTCAACAGTAATGAGATATCACTACTGACCAAGATTCTCCAACTGTTATTGTCACCACTGTTGGGAAAGCTGGCACCAGAGAGGGGAGGGGACTGGGTGCTATTACACACACTGTGGCCGGAGTATAGATGCATTCAACTTTTCTGGCTAATTAACATGCATGAAAAGCCTCAGAATATGCAGTTTTTGAAATGTTATATTAGAAGAATATGTACTGATATGGGATTTTTTTTCTATAAGCAAAAGAATAGGATAAATAAGCTATGTTGAGTACCATCCCATTTTTAGTTAAAGAATTCTGTATACTGAGAGGTTGGATCTCAAAATGTTAATAGTACTTATCTCTGAGCAGCAAGATTACAAGTTATTTTAGTTTTCTTCTTTTTCTGTTCCTGTATTTTCTAAACATTTTATAAGTAACTTGCACTATTTTTTTACTTTTCTACTATGCAAGCATTACATGGAAAATTGAAAAATGCCAATAAGCAAAAATAAAGAATAAAGAAAATGTATCTCTATTAGAGATAAATACTAGTAATAACACAATAATAATTAGCAATATTTGTTTTAATAAAAATAAATAATTTAATAGCAAAAGATAATATGTATTTTTGATGCTGGAACACCCCTTGGCTTCCACTGTCTTATTAATACGGGGCCACACACCATGGACAGGCTACTCAGTGCCCATAGAGCTCTATGAACTTGGTAATTTGGGGTGGCAGGCCTCTATCCGAAACTCCAGCCAGTGCCATTCCAATGCAACAACCTGATTCTGGTTTCTTAACTGGGGATGGACCCGTTAGTGGCCTTGTAAGAAGATGCATCCCTCAAGGGTGAGCTCACAGAAAAGTTTTTCGTAGGGTTTTACCCCCTTGGCATAGGCTCTGGTATACATTACAGGTCTGGAATTGTGGCTGTTTAGACCACGCCCTATAGATTGATGCTTCATAGCACAGGAAGGAGACTCCAAGGTATGACCTTATTCTATTTTACCTAGATAAGCAAAGGCTCCACCTTGCTCCCTCCCAATTGAAAACAGCCACCTACAGGGAAGACCAAGAGATGTAGACCAGGTCCTGGAAGGTGTTCTTCCAACCAATTTTTTGACAATTAATAAATAATATTATCAAACATATATGGGGCTTTATAATTTAGAGAGTATCTTTTCATGTATCATCTCACTTGGCTTTTACAATTCTATGAGGTAGATGTTAGAACCCAATTAGGGGTGGCAGAGAATTAGAGTCACAAGTACCTTAGAGATCTTATAAACAAAGTCATTTGAATAATTAGACTTATGATCAGAAATCTGTATGTGGATGGGATGCCATGAATCTTTTATTAATAACAATAGAGAAGATGAGTAGCTAATTCATTCAATATAGAAATTTTCAGTAGTTTTCCCAAAATTAGAGGGAAATATTGTTTAATTGATTTTATTTTTGCCAAAGTTTTTATTATAGATCTTGTAACTCATTATCTTCTATTATAATTAGTAAGGTAAAAGTTTTTAACAAATTTTGCAACACAATAATTTTTTACTTCTTTTGAGATTTCCTTTTTTTTTCCTACAAGTAATTCATTTTCATTCTTAAATTTTTGTAAAATACACACAAGTAAAAAGAAGAAATTTCAAAATCACTCTTAATCTTACCATCTATAGATACTCTGTTGATGTTTTTGTCAGTCTTCTTTTTTTTTTTTTCAACTAAGATGCATCAATTCTAAATCTAAGTTTACAAAACTACTGGTGAGTCAACTTCAATTCATTTTGTGAAAGAAAATGTCCTTTCACAGAATCTGGTAGAGTTCAAAGTTTAAGATTCACATACTCAAATCTTAAGAACCACATACAATGTACCTTCTTGAGTATACTTCACTTGCAGTTCAAATAGCTTTTCTAGATACTAACTCTCACATTTGTTTATTCAGTTATTCATACAATAAATGTATATTGAATGCCTACTAGATACTAGATATTTTCTAGGTACTGGGAATATGGCATTTTAAAAATCAGATAAAAATCATTATAATGACTGTACTAACATTTTAAATGGGAGATAGCGATAAACAAGATAAATGAGTTATATATTTAGCAAGTTAGTCATAGTGCTAACCACAGAACCAAAGAATATGTCAGAAAAATTCTGAAGCTTACACTCCAAAGGCAAACATAATTATTTGTTGATACATTTTTTTAAAAAAAGAATCTCTTTTGAAATTATGATTTTATTTCCTGTAAATAGCTCTGCAGTCCCTTAATATATGTAACTTCATTGAGCTTAGAGTCCATTAATAGTGAAGAATAATTATGGACATTTGTTTGTTTTGTTTTGTTCGTTTGGCATCTGGACACGCTCACTTCTTTGTAGATTGAGTAGTGTCATCATTTCAGGTTTACTTTGTTCAGTAAATTACTATTTTTGAACCAATATAGGTCTGCAAGTTGAGTCCCAAACTGTCCTTTAATTCCAAAAAGAATAATTTTATTCTTTAACTTTATTCTTTAATTTTTTTATTCTTTATTTCCAACACAATACTTTATTTAAAATGTGCCCAATTTCTATGAATAAAATCTAAAATTCTCCAGAGACACAACAGAAGACTGGCATAAATAGAAAGATCACCCACACTTTATTTTCCAAAGTGTCTAAAACAATATTTCCCATCTATCACAATCTTCTTTCAATGATGTTTTAAAACTCCTCCCTTTGAGAAACAAAGTGTTTTTTTCCTTTGCCTTGCATTTGGATGTACTTGTTACTATGGAAGAAGTGATACTCCATGATTTCTGAGGCAAAGTAAAGGCAATGCAGCTTCTACCTGGTTGTCTTAGAATACTTGTTCTTAGAACTCAGCCACCATATTGTGGGGAAGCCCAGACATATAGATCCCAAGTCCTCTGTCCTCGGTCTTGGTTCAGCTCCCAGCTGATAGTCAATACTTTGCCAGATGTGCAGATAAGCCATTTTGGATGTGAATTTTGTTTTATTTTTATTTTTTTTGTCTTCATTCTAGTGTCCACATTCTCTACTTTGTTGACTCATTTCCCCCCAAAGTCTTATATGTAAAGTCAGCTCATGCACACCTCCTTCCAAATATTGCTGTTACTGATTTCTATACTTCTTTGTAACCAAGGCCTTGGCTTGCCCCAAAGGACAAAGAAAAAAAAAATCTACAGACTATATTGTCTAAGTTCGTTCCCTCGCTTATCCCTCAAATCAGAAAAAAAAAAGAAAGAAAAAAAATAGGAAAGATATCGATGTAACTCTTACCTGACAGAACAACCCTTCAGAGAATCAGCACAATTTAAAATTTTTGAAATATTCTACTCACTGAAGCTCTGACTTCTCTGTTGAGGTTGTACTCAAAATAACAGTAATAGATTAAGGAAATTAATGTCATAAGAACTTGCTGAAGGAGGAAGAAAAGAGCAGTAGGAGGAACCAGAGGAGGAGGAAAGAGAGGAAGGGAAAAAGAAGTAGAAAGAGGAGAATAATGGTACAAGAAAAAACACAAAAACTATTACTGCTGCTGTTATGTGTTCAATGAATTCTTTACAATCTGTAGATTTTTCTTTTCTTTCTGGAGTAGATTAATGCATAATCTTTGCTGCACTGATTCTTTTAGGTTATATCTATTTTTTATTCTGGCCTTCCCCAAGTTCTACCTGCATTTTCCTACTGACCATTACCTAGATATGCATGCATTTCTAAACATGCACTGATATTGATATTTCTCTAGACCTACTCTACCTGTTTTACCCATTGCACTAAATAGTATGAATGACAGATGAGAAACTTAGGAATCATGTTTAGATTCTTTTCTCCCTTACCCTTATCTCTGCTTCATCCAATCCAAGTCCTGTCAGCTCTGCCTCCAAAATGTGCTTCCCATTACTCCACTTAGTCTCCATCACCTCCACTGCACTGACAACACCTTCACTTAAACCACTGTCCCTTCACTAAGCCTATTGCACTGACCCCATTTCTACTCCAACCATCTCTAAATTGCTTTCTGTGTTTTAGGTAATCTTCATAAATATAAAGCAGATTGGTTTTCTCCCCCTACTAAAGTGGTCCAGTGGCTTCCATTGCAGTTAAAGTAAAATTCTAAATTTTTAACATGAGCCAGAAGGCCCTACCTGAACAGGCCTTTACTACCTCTCTAGCCATGCGACACTGCCTTCTCCAGTCCCCAAACTCAATCGGTGTTCTGGGTTGGACACTCGCTCAGTGTCCATCTCACCCTTCTACCTGAAGAAGACAGAGTGCAGCTAACTACCTTATGACTCCCTCGCAGCTGAGATTCTGGATGCGCATTAGGCTCTGCCAGGCAGTTTCTGCTGCAAGCGCCATCATGAAACATGAAGTTTCTCTATACTGTCCCAGTTACCCGATTCCTGACGATAAAAGGCAGAGGGTACAGTAGCATTTGTGGCCATGGTGGCATCTTGATCTGGCTTCTTAAATCGTGAATCACTGCCTTGAGTGCCCATTCAGTAGCTTCCCAGATGTTTGGAGGCAGTTTCAAAAGAGACCTGTGTGGATGGCAGTGGGTTCTTGATTTTGACGAAGTTTCCTTGCGGTGGCTCCCCTGGTAGGACAGTTCTGCAGTATTCTGGGAGATACTCCTGAAGACCCAAGCTTAAGTTGTTCCTTCAGCCCTTCTGATGATCTTTACAAACACTCAATTCCTTATATGAATCTATGTCCTGATTAAAATACTTAGAATTCTTTTTGGTATACTGGAGCCTGACTAATACAATCTGTCTTTGGAACACTTTCAGAATTCTTATCACAGTTTGTAATCATATATTTATTTATGGTGTAGATTGTTTCTGTCTGGGTCACTGCTGTGTCTCCAGCACCTAGCATACAGCCTGACATGTAAAAGTAGTTTAATAAATATTTGCCAAACCAATGAGAGAACTTAGCACTTTCAACTGTGTGGGTTTATTTGTCAGCTGATCATGGAGATAATTAGATTCACACCCCAATTGCCTCTTACATCTTTAAACAATAACTAAATTGCAAAATTTCTAAAAAGAATACAAATATGTTTTGTTTTGCTTTGTTTTGTTTTTACCAAGTACAAGATATTTATAGCTGCAGCCTACAGCCCCAGTAATAGAGATGGTCTAGGAGAGGTAATAAAGAAACTCCATAAATTAATTCTGTTTTCATCAAATCTGATCTGATCTAATGCCTATTCAGTCAAGAGACTTCTTTAGGCTGAGTAATATAGGGACCTGGGTAACTCTGATTATGCTATCGTTCAATAAAAGGCATTGCTAGGCCAACTGGGTCAGAGTGTAAAGTTTGCAAGTTCTTAGATTAAAAGGAAACTGTTGTGGACCACAGTCTCCAACCTCAAGTACGAGATCTGAAGAAAAGAAGATGCTAATGTATCCCAGGAATTCAATCTGTTTTTTTATTGATTCTGAACTTGCAAAGGAACGTGAGGGCAGATGAGCACTAGTATAAGTCCAACCAAAGCAATGTTTTTAAAGCATCAGTGAATCAAGCAGACACTGTGCCA
>CM053507.1:136466016-136521016 GCA_028627145.1 Eidolon dupreanum | reverse complement strand
CTCAGGGAATGCCATGGATGCGCTCACTACATTTTGAGAACCACTAGTCGACTCCAACTAGAATATTAAGCCCAAAACATGCTTCAGATCACAGAGCTAGTGAGGATGAGAAGCAAGATTCCTGCTTTTTGATATCCTCTCATTGACATGTGTCTGCCCCAACAAGGTCACTTAGTAGTGATTTCTACATGTATAAGTTAGAGTAATGCTAGTGGATGGCTACCAACTAACTCCAAAATTTTACTGGCTTATTTCTCACTCAAATAATAGTCCGATGAAGGTATTCCTGGTCAATGGGCACCTCTTAGGGGACCAACACATCTCATTTTGTCCAGAACAGTCTCAATTTTAAAACCACATTTCAAGGCCCACATTTCAAGAACCCTCTCAGTCCTGGGCAAACCAGAACAGTTGGTAGCCTTACGCTTCCCCTGCCCACACTGATTCAGAGAGCAGGGTTTCTTCTCTCCTCTAGGGTTTTGAGTCTCTGTTTCTGGCCTGTAGAAGAAGGCATAGGCACTGCTTAAAAACTTTCGCCCAGACGTGACATCCATCTCTTCCACTCACATTTCACAATGGGAAGTAGTTACAGGACTACAATGGGGGCCAGGATGGGCAATGCAGCTGGGCAGCTGGGGCTCTTACAAGGGAAAACACACATACTGAGTAGACCAATAGCCTCCTTTGCCAAAAAAGGTATTATCTAACCTTATCTCCAGGGCACTGTTGAGTGGAAGGTAAGGTGGGCATTATAAATGCTAACCATTATTCTCAGGGTTATAATAGAGATGAGAAAATTGAGTCTTAGAAAGTGTCAATGCCCTAAACAAGTGATGTTGATCTCATTTCTAACCTGATGTCTGTATAGAGGATTTAGTTTAAAACAACCAGAATTGATTGATGAAGGAGCACATTAATTTTCACAAAAATTATTTTTTAGGAGTATTGACCAAGCAAACCATATTTTTAAATTTCATACCTAAAGAAATCCTCCTAATGCAAAATAATCTATTTGAAAGACAAAGAAAGCCAAAAATATTTTCTCCATTTGATGTTTGGGGGTGGAAGGCAGGAAGTCCTTAAAGTGCTCCGACACTTTTGCATTTTCCACTTATTTCTAAGGCTGTACTCTTAACTTCCACTATCATTGTTTTAAATTTTAACTGCCTGGCTCTCCATGTCCCCAACAAAGCAATGGCAGAGTGGAGTTTACTACCCTTGCCAGAGGCCTTCCCACTGGGTTTGAATCTGAATACAAAGTCTAAAAAAATGATCCATGAATTCAGAAAAAAAAAAAAAAAAACATCGTTTCACTGGCAGCAAAGTAAGTTTTCTCGAAGAAATTCTAGTGGGCTGAATTTACCTTTTAACATTCAAAGAAACATTTAATTGCATAATTCAAAATTAATAAAAAGAAAATAAACGAGAAGAAGCTGAGTGGCAAGTTTTCCCTGTCCTTTAAATCTTTCATTTAACAAATTGAAGATGTTCTTGTTAATAAAAAAAAAAAAAGAGAAAAAGCTCCTTGAAAACTGCAAATCACTATATATACAGAAGACCTGTTCTTGGAGGATAGAATGACATTAAAAAAGATGAAACTTAGAAATTGTCTAGAATGAACATAGGAAATGTATTAATATAAATTAGTATCAATTTAAATTCTATTTTTATGAAATTTCCAAATTATAAATAACTACTTAATACATCCTAGACCATATAACCTAAATTATTTGCATCTGTTGCTCACATCTTCTGTTACCCTCAGAGTTTAGCAAGGAAACTTTTCATAATTTTTACAATAATTGCTCTTCTTTGACCTCATATTTTCCTTTCTTGAATAAATTATAATTTACCTCCCGAACAAAAACAAACTGTACAAGAGTTTGAATATGGTAAAAATGTATTCATCTAAGACTAAGTGAATTGCCCCAAAATGGGATCAAATTCTTTCTTTTAACTAATTGACAGCTGCCAAATACAGAATTTTGCTGCATTAGAGAAAAAAACACAGGCCCAAAAATGGTGTCCTTGTGCTAAAACCCATGACACCAAACCTAGATTGAATACCTAACCTAATTGCAGTTTTGACCTTTTCTAGAAACATAATCTTAACCATTCTGGAATTCTCTGGTCAACACCAATGAGATAATCTGTCACTTGGGCCCTAACCATTCCCTGCTCCCACTGCCATAAGAAGAGACAATCTATATTATAAAACCCTTGCCATTCCCCCAACCACACACACACAAAATGTCTAGTCTAAAAATAAGCCTTTCTTTTCTTTTGCTAATGACTTCCCTGCCACACCCTGCCTCCTATAAAAACCTTCCACTTGGCATAACCCCTGAAGCACCCTTCTACTGGCTAGATAGGATGCTGCCCAATTCATAAATTACTTGATAAAGCCAATCAGATCTTCAAATTCACTCATTGGATTTTGTTCTTTAACAGCTCAAAGTAAGTGTAAACATTGAGATTTGGAGAACTTCATCTGACTCACATGAAGTTCATTAATTTTACTAAAATAAAATGATTTTATTTTTCTTAAAAAACGATCTTGTGGCTCACGTAATATACTACTAAGAAAAATATCAAATGTATTTTGTATTTACATGGTATTTTCTCCAAGAATTAATAATTAGAAGCATAGTATTAAATGTTATAAATACTTAAGATGTACATTCATCTATTACTATACAAAATTCTAAGTTGTGTTTTGCTTTTCATGGTACATCTTGTCTGAAGGAATTAGTTGCTTACAAAGAACTTTTTAAAAAATTCCTCTTTGGTTCTGAGATGAAGCTCTTTACTTGAAATATAACTTGCCCAAAGCATGTAAATAGAAACAGTGGCAGTTCCTTCCATGTGATTTGCCAAAGGGGTGTTAAGAAATTTCTCTGTTTTTTCTATATGTGTGATTTGAAAAGAAGTGCTAAATTGCTAAAGGAAATTAAAATGGAGGGGAAAAAATGGAATTCTACACTTTACAGCATTTGAGCAATTTCTGAGCCCTACATACCCAGTTAAGCTGAAAATCCAATTGTTGGTAACAGTAAGACTTGTTGAGAATAGGAAAAAAGGGGGAAAAGAAACAAATTAAAACTACTGAGTTTAATGTCTTCAGCTGAAGTGGAAATGCTTATTATATACCGAAGAGAGCACCCTAAAAACAGAAAAGTTAAAGGGTGAAATAAGTAGTTGTTTAACGGGCTTTTCATTTTGAGGAGTGGCTTTGAATTTTTTTTTTTCTTTTATTCTCATGTAATAAAAACCACAACAGAATAATATTCAGAAAGCATAGAAAAACAGAAAGAAAAAATAACCTTGTCTACCACAGGCCTAGGTCCCAAACAGCAATCAACTATTATAACTGTGGTATATTTCCTTTCAGTTAAAAAACAATGCTAATGAGATGGCTTCTTTCAAAAAACAAAAATGAACAAATGGAAAAAAAAACCAGTTTCCTAAAGCTGTTTGACTGTTCTGAGGGATGGATAGAGCTTCTGGTCTCGAAGAGCAATCAGTATTCATTTATTTTGTTTTTCAAAATTTGGGGAAGAATCACCTTTTTGATATGCAATCAGAGCAACAGGTAAAAGAAGGAAACCTTAGACTGCCCAATTGAAGCCTGATAGACCTTTGTCAGCATTTAAAAGCCCCACCCCCACCCACCTGGCATTTTTAGCCTTCTAAAATGGAGATTGCTCAATTCTGATATTAAATCTGGCTTCCTTCTTCCTAATCCTCACCAAAGACCATCACCCAGAATTGGTTTTCTGATCTGGAATACACAGTTTAAGCCCCTTATCCCCTAGAGAAAAGAAATCTTAGGCCTGATCTGAATGCATTGCCTGGATCTGTGGATAGGATCTGTGGACACGTGCAAGTGTCCTCCTCAAACCCAGATGACCCCAATACTCTGGGCCTTGCAACTACTGTCCTGATGTCACTGAGGAGTCCAATTGCTTGGGCTTATCTCCATGATGAAAAGGGAACACAGAGAGACAAACACAACTGAGATTCTGTGAGTTTGAATCACTACACCATGAGGATGGGGAAAAGTTAGAAAACAAAATTAATCTCTAAAATCTTGTTTTAATGGAATTCAGAACATCATTATGTCTCTCTTAAAAATAGTCTTATGAGGTTATTGAGAATCAGAATTGATATCTTTCACAAATGAGAAAATTGAGATTTCTTGAGGTCCAAACATGAGACTAGAGTTTGAGGTATCTGACCCCTAAATAAATTGAACAATGTATGTTTGTTGATTATCTATTGTCAATAGGCTTTCAGCAATGCCAGTGTGGTATACAAATTCTCTTTCCTCCAATAATGTATAACCTGACAAGAAAGAAGAGATATGTAACACATAAAATGTTACTAAAATTTAGGTAGATATATGCCTGATCTCCAAGTGGCTATTGCCAAGAATTTACAGAGCTGGATAAGTACTGATTACCAGGTAGATTTTGAAACTGAGTAGGGTTTTATGAAACCATGCTCTGGATTTAAAGATGCAAGAATTTATCATCTTTACATATTAGTAGGAATGGGGTTGGGGGAACCTCGAAGTAGACCAATCCAATGTTAATTGAGAGAATGAAAAAGACAAGAGGGAAAAGTTCGGTCTTAAAGAGATAGCTTTTATAATGGTCTCAAAGTATTTGAAGGTCTGTTATTTGACAGAGGGATTAAATTTGTTATAAAACTTCCAGTCAAAAAGAAGATATTTTAATGAAAGAAACCGTAGTTCATCTTTAAGCACTCACAATGGAGATTGGTCATACTTAGAGATATTTCAAAAAGCATCCCCGCATTGAGAGGTAGTTTAGAGGAGATGACCCTTTTCTTGAGAATTTCACTGAGCCTATAGCTCATTTTGTGATGGAGTGCTCAGAATAGCTACAAAGGTATAATTATAGTGCCTGATGCTGGCTGGCCCTCGTCCAGGGAGAAAATGAAATGCCAGATGTCTGCGTCATTGGGCAACCCAAACATGGATTCTGCTGCCTTTTTCCTAAGATACCCAGAGTGATTCGCCATTGAGCTGTTGAAATTTTTCTCCTTGTGGAGGAAAAGAGGCAAAGATTCTACTTGGCCAACAGAAAGAAAGAGAGTGTGAAGGCAGCTCTTGGAAGACCCAGCTCTTCCTCATGATACAACATATAGCATATAGTATCTAAGGAATTCCAGAGACTTCTCATATTCTAGAATTGGAGATACTGTTTCATGAAGTCATCTAGTCTAGGGTCACATTCTCCAAGACAGGGAAATTCTACAGCAGTCACTAATAGTCTTTCTTTCTATTCAACTCCTTAACAGAGAGTTTTGTTTAATGTCTGGTCTCTATTGCCCTTCATTAATCCATACAATTAGCAAAATGTATCAGGACAGCTACTTCATTCCAAGCTCTGTGCTACCACTGGGGATAGAATGATGAGTAAAAAAATGGAACCTCATGAAAATTATAAGCAAAAGATAGAGAGAGATAGGCATTAATGAATAATCATACAAATAAAAATGTAAGAATGTTAGAATTTTATGAAGGAAAAATCACAGGATACTATGAACATGTATTTGTCAAGCTCGACCAAACCTAAGCTAATCAAGAAAGACTTCTTGGAGGAAGCGATATACTAGCTGAAAGCTAAAGGGAATGTACTGTGAGAACTGGAGGGAAGAAAGATCAGCATGCTGAAAGACCTGGAACATAAAGGAACATGATGCCTAATGCATTGTTGGGACTTGAAGGAGGGCCAGGTGGCTGGAAAAAGGAGATGAAGGGGTAGCCTGTAAGAGGCAAGGTTCCAGAGATAGACAAGGGGCCAGTTAGTAGACTTTCACTTGAGCAAGAGAAGAAACTTCTAAAGAGATGATGGTAGGTAGGGCTAGGAAGTATGTGATAGTGATGACAAGGGGCTGGACTGAAGAATTATTTAGATTGTAAAATCAATGGTCTTTGGTAATGATTGAAACTTGGGAGTGGAGGAAGATAGGGCATTAAGAATGACTCCCCATTTTTTAATTCTGCAATTGGATGAATGGTGGTGGTGTTTCCTGGGATGGGAAACTCTAAAGAACAAATTTGGGGTAAGATCATAGATTTGATTTGGGCACATCAGTTTGAGGTTGCTTTGAGACATCTAAATGGAGACATGGATTCATTGTTGGATACTTATGTGATTAGAATCCTTAACCAATACATGAATTAAATATTGCTATTTTAAACTCTTCAAAATAGATCAACTGATTTGGTGAAGAGAAACTCAATACAATATCTTCCCCTAAAAAAACAGCCAACAAGCATGTAACAATAGTTTGAAATGCATTGAACAATCAGGCCTCTTTCTGCAATTACAATCATTCATTTATCTGTATATATCATTCAACTACCCTATATTAAATAAATAGATATTGTAATTTTAGTCTAATAAATATTACATAACTGACCTGTAAAAGCTATCTTGACTTTTGGGTGACTATGTGAGAGAGAGTGAGAGAGAGAGAGAGAATAATTCTGCTTACTAAAACATGCACTCATGAAGCATTCTAAAATACAGCATATTTGATACATTAATATTTGAATAAATATCTGTGTAAGTCATAAGCCCTTATTCAGAAATCAATGTATTTTACTTAATATGAAGAATCAATTGCAGAGCTTCAGATACCTCTGCTTTAATTCTCTCCTTTAACTCAGAAGTAAATATACAATTTAATTACTGCCGGGTTGTTCACAGCTGCCCTCCTCAAGATACAGTATCAAAACAACCTCACTCCACAGAGCACTTGTACACCCAATTGTATCAGGTCGCTATTTGCTAACAAACACTGAATAGTTTTCATGGGTAACGGGTTGACGTATCATCCTTGACACATGGCACATAGGGAACATGCTTGACTCGGTCTTGCAGCCCTTCGGGCAGTACAGGATTGCAGATGTCCACATCCATGCCCGCTAAGCTGCACAGGTGCCCTCTGGAACCAGTGGTGATATTATTTGTGGATTAGAAATCTGGGGGCTCATAAAATGGAGTCAATAGGAACATTATACAAAAGTTTGTAAACTTGTTAATGTACACACTGCTGATTGTTACATGTGGATGAGCTAGTTGTGGTTTTTGTTGGAGAGGCCTGGGGGAAGCATGCAGGAAAGATTAAGCATGCTTGGGACTTATGAAAGGAAGCGTGTGTGCTGAGACTCAGCAGTATGACTACATTTGACCTTTCCATTTTAACACCAAATCACAATGAAAAGTGTTTCAGATAGGCCAACTATATTTTAGCAGGATGGCTCTAACTATTAGGCTTGGGGGGGGGGGCGGTAGTAATTTTTTTTTCATTTGATAATTTATATACATGGTTTGCAACCTTTAACCCCAGGACACATGTGACACAATTGTCACAATCTTCTGGAGATATCTAGACTGGGGAAAAAAATATCTTCATTACACAACCATACATTTCTGAGTATAACTATTCTCAGCCTCCTCCCCTGCACAACCTGCTGAGCAGTCTAAGTCCTTGGTTCACTAGCAGTCACCAGGTGTGGTACCTGGTGTACCAGAACTAGGAAGGAGGTGGGATAGAGCTACAGAATTGAGGATGCTGGGGAAAGCTGGAAGGATGATTTCCATAGGAAAAAATCAGGCTGCTATTTCCTAGGAGAAAGATCTGGAAGAACCAGGCTGGATTTTGAGGGAGAGTGAGACAAAGATAGAAGGAGCTCCCTTCAGGGTGGGGGAACTTCAAGGAGAGAAACATCTCAAGAGAATTTCTTTTAAATTTTGCAATTTATGTAAGGCAAATTTCTCATTTTGTTGCCTCTTATGGAGAATTTAGGATTTAAAACTCTGGGGACTGGTATTCATGTTTCTTTTGATGAAATATATTTTTGAGAGAATAAAAACCTAGGATCAATAGCATTTGCTGATTACAAACAGACGAAAAATGGACGTGCATGGTCATGCACATACCCTATCCTCCAAGAGGAACTCCAGCTATTTTCTTCCATTCAAGAAGGCAAATTAAAGTGTTGGTGACTGAGAGAGACAAGAATTTAGGAAAAGCCCTGACTCTGCTCTCATTTGTTAAAATAGTATCTTATTTACAAAATTCAGTATTTTAACCACTTCCAGCAATATGTAAAGCAGTGTAGCATCGTGAGTTTTGGAGCCAAATTGGCTGAGCCTGAATCCCGAGGTGACATTGGGCGATTACCTAACCTCTCAGAATCTACATTTCCTCATCTCTGACATGGCTGTTGTGAGGTTTAAATAAACTCATGTATAAATTGATCTTTAGTGGTACATATGTGGCACAGTAAAAATTAATAAATGTTTGTTATACTTATTTTTAGTAATAAATTACTTGGGAAGCCATCTCATAACTGATGATAATATGTCAGGAAGTCATAATATGCTCCACTAGGCAGGCCTGAGGTTTTCCTTTTCTTTTCTTTTCTTTTTTTTCTTTTTTTTTTTTTTGATCGGGGCAACATTTTATCATTTTTTTCAGAATTTAATTTTAATTTTATTATTTCATCATCCAGTAGATTTTAATATGCACCCATATCACGCTGTCTTGTGATGAACATTTTTAGTGGAAGCTGAACAGATCATGTGCTTAGCCCTACAAAACCACAGTATAAAATGAATAACACAGACCAAGTTTAACATTTAGTGTGTGTGTGTGTGTGTGTGTGTGTGTGTAATTTATACACTAGTAAAGGAAACTTTTAGCAATAACAAAAAAATTTTTTAAATTGACAGGTTTTTCATAGCAAAAATTATAAATTCCTTTTTGATCTTAGCTCCTACTCTTCTGTCTCTTTAAGCACTGCATGTGGATGAGAGCCTGCTACCTGCCAGGTACTGCTCTAAGGAGCTAAGATACAGGTGAGGAATAGTCTTGACTTCGTGGGTCTTATATCCGGTTGAAGGTTAGTTATCATCACTTTATTTTTAGATTCCAAAAATGGCATCATGAAGGAAAGTGGATCTGGTACTTCCCATCACTTAGGCCCTTTCTCAGGGCTGGTCCTCTAGAGACTGTTTATTTCTTCCTAGAATCATGCCTTTAGGTAGGTAGTGCCACCAAGAGACAGGGACAACACAGGCAATCCTCATTTTTTAAAACACTCGGGCTTCCCTTAGGCATGGGAAGCTGAATTAAAAATGTATTACATGTCATTTCTATTGAAAATATAACTTCCTAATAAAATCATTGTTAAATCAATTCTGATCTCTAATGTAACATTTAAAGCAAGTTTAATCAAAATGAAAACTCTTATGTACTTTCATGTGATTTTCCACAAACCTTTAATGATTATCATTTACTACTTAATTTAACCTTGGTTATCTGCCTAACTGGTATATAAAAATATACTCACCCTGAATTCTTTCTCTAACTGAGAAGACTTACATAACACATCTTGGATGGAAGCACTGATTTCTCTCACCGGCAATTTGTCAGGGAATTGTTCCTCAATGCTTGTCCTTGGATGTGCTGCCCATTTGTGAAATTATCTGAAAGAGAAACTGTGGCATCCAGGGGTATAAACTAAAGACACTATGCTTCCTGGAAAAGAATTCTATACAAAGATTATAAATGGGGGGAGGGGAAAGAGAGAGATCCAAATAGCCATCTCCTAAGGGTTCTTCTAACTCTTGAAAAACTTTAAGAAATGATACTGTAGCATATGTAGCTTTAATGAAAGTAAAATTGAACAAATCTTTCCCATGGCCTGAGCCATTATATAGGAAAGCAGACATTTTACTAATGTACCTTAAAACACTGGGGCAAAGGAAGGGTTACTAAAGAGAGAAAATAAAACCACGAACATAAATACCAAGCCTTCAGCATACCCCCAGAGGATGTTTAATTGTCAGATGAATAGTTCAGGTCTTTTATGATAAATGTCAAATGTTTGATGCTTCTAGAGAAACAAAGTAAATTCAAGAAGGAAATTGGGCCTTGGATCAGTATGAGAAAGGTGGAGTCAGGTATTAAGGACCTGGGTGCTGCACGAGAAAACTGTGTCCTCGGAGCCAGGGCATCTGGGTCTGGGTCATCCTGGGTGTCGTCAAATCCCTATAGACTTTCATACCCTCTATTAAAGGACAGGCTGGCTCCCAGGCACTCCTCTAGCCTTATGATTTTAAATGCTTCCTGTTTCTGAGTCATCACAAACTGTATTTAGAGAGTAGGCAAAACAGATTTCCTTTACCTGACCTGCTCAGAGGCTGAGAATACCTAACCCAAAGCCAGTGCTTGTCAGGTGTCTACGTTTAGTCCCAACTCAAAGCTTACCTCCTCCAGAGAGCTTTCTTTAACCAAACTTATTCTCATTCTGGTGTCTCTATGCTGTTTCAGCAACTTTTCCTATTCTTTACATTTTATTCCCTATAGAGTGATTATCATCCTTCTTGTATGTATTATTAAATCCTGTGTTTTGGTGCCTCAATTATTGTATGGTCTAATAGAAAAAGCATGGGACTATACTAACATGTGTTAAATAATAGTATTTCTGTATGTTCCTATTTTCATTTCGGAACACTCACAATATTCAATAAGCAAGAAAGCAAATTGTAAACCACCTAGAGGTTTTTGAAGATTCCTTGAAATTCCAGGTATATAAAATGCCTGGCATGGAGGAGACACATTACTATAAATCATAACTCTGCCCTTTCTCAGAAAAAAGTACCAATCTTTGGGGGAAGGGAGGTTGTTTTGTTGAACTTTCTGGTGATTTCAAACATTTAGCACAGTTCTTTGCACATGGAAAGTATCCAGTTACCACTAGTTGAAATAAACCTGTGAACTGGTAAAAATTTAGAGAACTAAGCAAAAAACATGAAGGAAAGAATGCTTGACCTATGGTTCAGACACAGACCTTGGTTCTCATTCTGTGACCGGCTGAATAACTTTGTACCCTCTGGGAGACCCATCCTTAAGAGGATAGAGTGGAACTAGAGCAGATATTGCACTGGTGGCCCTCAGACCATGTCTGATCTGTTAGACATGTTTTGTTCGGCCCACAAAAATATTTTTTTCTGAAATTTGTTTGCTAACATTAAAAAGTTGGGAAATTTATCATTTAAAAAAAATCCAGATTGCTGAAATTTAATGGAAAGATCTGCAAGCTGGTTCCATCTTTCTACACGATGACAATCTGATAAAAGCTGAGGTTGGCTCCCCCTGCAGATGGGCACGCCATTCCCTCCTGGGCCACTGTACTGGTTTCTATGGCTCACCTCATTTGGTGTTTGACCCTGGAAATACTAAGCAAGACAATCCCTAGAACCCCTAGTTGTTCTCATTTTTGGAGCTAAAGGCCCAAAATTACTGAAGGCAACACTGCTGGTAGGACCCTTACAGGGGATCCTGGCTGCTGTCTTTGAAGGGCCCAAGTACCTCGAGCTGGGTTCCCTGCATCACTCCATCACCACACACGGAGCAGACCAGAGAACATGGAGGTTTACAAAGCAGGGAAACTAAGAAGAAGAAACTAAGCTTTGCTCAATAATGGTTCCTGGCATACTTAGTAAAATAGTTAAAACTTTATGCTTTCAAAGAGTATTAAGGAAGAGACTATAGCTTCCCTTCCAGAAAAATCTCAGAATGATCCTTCTGGAACAGAGCCACATGGTATGAGAGAAAGTGAAGGAGAACATGGCTTTAATGGGGAGCAGTAGGCCCTTTGGCCTGCCTATCATCCTGTGGACTCCTCAAGGCCATGAGAGCCTCTTCAACCCCAAAACAATATCTCACTGGAAAGAGAAAGTGTGGTGTTAGAACTTAGAAACTAGAGGCATCAGTGACATGACATGCATGAAAAAACATTAAAAAGCCTGATAAACAGTCTGAGGGAGGCAGCTTGAAGTCTTAGGACAGTAACCTCATGCACTGTAAGCAGCATTCAGGTAAATATACTCTCGTCCTGCTACCTAACCCTCCCCCACACTATCTCCACCTCAGCTTTCCAACAGATCCAATGGATTCCTCAAGAATCGGCAAGTGGATTCTTCTACAGGTGTCCAGGCAAACAGCAAAGCAAAGGAACAGGTGTACCTGTGACTAAAGAAAAGAGAGAGAGAGAGAAAAGAAAAAAATAGATCAAGGAGAGAAGTAATCTCTGTGTGTAATATGCTGTGGTAGCTACATCGTTATCTTCTTTGAATTCTTTTAGAAATAAAATAAATATAAAAAGACAAGTAATTTTCTCACCTAATTTGCTTGTGGAGCTGATAATTAAGTGTTGTTGGTTGCATCACCAGAATGAATTTGTGATACTTACTGTAGTGTCTCTGCATATTTAAAGACGAAAATGTTCTTTCTGGTGCTCAGTAAAAATATCATTTTTATGAACACTCTCCCCCAGGCAGTTCTGTAGCCTCCATTCCATGTTTATGGAGCTGCAAGTGTCCCTGTCTGAGATACGACAAAGATCAACTGTACACCTCAGTCCTCCTGTCAGTCTACCTGTTCCTTAACTCTGAGAAACAGGCCTACCTCAGAGTTCTACAGAAATTCCAGATGTTCTCAGAGAGACCTCCTCCTCCTGCATCTGTGTATTTCTTCCCCACCTTCCCCTCTTACAGTTGAAAAAATGGTAGGGAGGAAAATTATATGATAGTTAAAAACTCCAGCTCCAGAGACAGACCTGTTTTGGAATGCCCAGTGCAATTTGTACGAACTTGGGCAAAGTATTAAACTCCTTGAGCCTCAGTTTTTTATCCTCAAATGGAAACAATAGTGATAACTCATAGAGATTATTATAAGGATGAAATGAGCTAATACATGGATAATAGCATAGATCCAAAGCATAGTAAGAGCCCCATAAAGGGTAGACTTCATCATTATCATTATCATCGTCATCATTAGTGTCTATTCTAGATGATCCCAAAGTAGTTGCATGTCAGAATAACCTGAGGAATTTCTTTAAAATACATATTCACAGATCCCACACCCAAAACCACGTTAGAACTTCTGAGAGTGGCCCTGATTATTACTTTTGAGCTCCTAGGTGAATAAATTCTCAGCAAGCCAGGCCTGTCTCCACAAACCTTAGAAGCTGAGCATGTAGACAGTGATGTCTCTAGGAAGATTCAAGGTCAAAGACATAATAAGGGACCAACTGCTCCTCTTAGAATCATTTTTAGTCTTTAGAAAAGGACATCATCACATTTGTCATTTGGTATAAGTCACCCTTCTGTCAGCTTCCTTTTAATTTTATTTATTAGTGCCAAAGACACTAATTGCTAGCATACTGGGATATTTTGAATTTACTCATTCTTTGAGCAGGTATCACAGTGGAGACAGCAGCCTAAAGATAGATTAAATTTTTTTAATATTTCTTTTTTAAAGAAGTGGGGAGAAAAGACACTCAATTCCAGCTTTTCTAATGAACATCTCCAATCAAGTTTAGCTTCTAATAAGGCTAATTACTAAATTTTCTTTATATAATACTCTTAGTTGAAATGATTAGGAAAACACATTTCTCTCATGAAATAGGGTGTTTTTTTTTTCTTCTGCCAGTTACGACAATGGTACAGTGAAGAAGCAAAAAATTTCTCCATTCCAATTGACTGTGTTAAACCAAGAGCTGTTTTGGTTGTGGAACAGCAGTTTTTGCTCAGGCTCTCTTATTTCTGCTGCCACTTAGGTGATGGATCTGATGGAAATCAATATGGTTGCCTGGTGCAATCAGGTCTTGCCAAACCCTCCGAATTAGAGGGAGCAAAAGCAAGAAAACCCCTGTATTTACTCGTATAAACATCACAGTGATGGCTGGTCCATCTCCAGTAACCCATAGCAGGCTGGAGCAAGAAAAAGGACACATCTCATTCCCAAAGCTGGTATATCACCACTGTCTCCCCCATTCAAGAAATATCTTAGTCAATAACAACTAGCAACCTTCTTAGAGGAATAAACATAAATTCGGTCTAGTTTATACAAGCTGAATTATTTACAAATTTTATCACTTAATTAGGGCTTGAAACATGGCTTTCAACTCATCTGGGGATTGCAAGGCTTGCTAGAGAAGAGTGATTCTCAACTGGGGGCGATTTTGCCCTACAGGAAATGTCTGGAGACGTTTTTTGTTGAAACAAATGGGGCAGGAAATCTAGTGCCTAAATGCCAGGGATGTTGTTAAACATTCTACAATACACAGGATAGGTCCCCAGTCAAATTATCTCACCCAAAATGGTGATAGTGCCAAAATTGAGAAAGCTGGCTGTAGAAGAATCTGTCAGATCCAACTTCTGCCCACCTCAGTAAACCTTCTAACCCTCCTCTGCATGGCAGCTCATCTCTTTCGCACCCCATCAGGGCACAAGTATCACCGATAATGATTTTCACTCTTGGTTTTTTGGGTAGCCTCTAGGGAAGGGCACATCTGCTTGTAGAGATCTCCTCCCCACCATGGGCAGTTAGAAGAAGTGTGTATTTCAGGCTGACTTGAAGGACTTCAATGGCACAACCAGGCAAGACTCAATCTTGCATCCTATAATAACTAGCTTGAGTGCTTAACAAAATAAAAAAGATGAATAAATATCATCTGTGCTGTACCTCTGTGTTTCAAAAGGTGAAATAATCAGAAATAGATGGAGAAAGTTGATAAACAACTTTGGGAATGAGATATGTCCTTTTTTCTTGCTCCAAATGATATATGAATTAATTACAAAAGGAAGTTCAAACTCCAAATTGTATGGTACATCTATTGCCTTGTGATGGCCATTGCTTTTGCTTTCGCTGCTGCTATCATCATCATCATCATTATTATTATTATTATTATTATTATTATTATTATTATTTAACACCCATCCTAAGTTATGGCACCCTTGGCAAATACATTCCACAGATTCTTGGCTCCAATATATCTCCATCCATGTGTGTGTGTGTGTGTGTGTGTGTGTGTGTGTATCATTTAAAAAATCTGAAAACCAAGCAGTGGTAGTATCAACAAAATATTAAATACTGAAAAAAATGTGGATCCAGTTCTAAAAACCATACTATTTCATTTTCATCCATGTTTTTGCTTTCCTGAGAACTCATATTCCCAAAATGCCCTGTGTTTCTTTTTGTGACTGTGAAAAAGGATGGTCATGACTCTAAGTTAGTCATTAGCCAATGAGCACCTACTTTGAATCAGCATCAAAAATGGAAACAAAAGAAGCATTTAGAACTCCCATTAAGGAGTGGGGTAGCTGTGAATTTTGTTCTGTTGAAAAACTTTTAAGTTTTTCTATCTTTCTTACTTTGATCATTCAAATTTTGCCTCCTTTGAGTATCCATCCTACCAGGTTGTAGATAAATTGATTCTTAGTTTTTACTAGTGCTTACCACCCCCACCACCCCAGGAATCTTAAGGCAGTGTCAGGGGTCAGAGGCAGCCCGAAGAGTTAACTCACTGCACTGGTTTCCACCCATGTGCTCATTGTCCAGGTGGTTTCTAATAATCTGCTATGGTACACGAGGCCAGAGGCTGCCATTCACTAAAGATGACAGTATGAATGATTCCCGTAGAAATGTTCAGGGAAGACATGTCACCTCGATGTGACTGGGCAAAGCTGTGGTATGGAGACCTCTCACCAATTCTGGAAGCTACAGCAAATGTAGTCATGCCAGCAATTCCCCTCTGAGATTCTCCCATCTCCCAGGAGCACTGGGCAGGAGCAGGTTGCCAGGAATCCCACATCTCATCCCCTCCCCTGTTCAGGGGTACTTCACCAGAGCTTCCAAGACTCCCTCTTCAAAGCCTCTTGTCTCTTCTTTCTTAGAACTCATCCACCCACCTACCCACCCAGGGTCCTTCTAATCAACTTCAGTGGATCACCAAACATGAATTTAGTCTTTTCCTTGGGGAGGGAGAAGTTGTGAAAAAAGAAATGTTAAAATTGGCTGATTTTTTGTTCTGTTTGTTTTTCTAATTACCCTGATTTACCTGGGGCTGAGTTAGTCCCAGAGTTTTTCTAGGAGGATTCTGAGATAACTTGGCAAATGAGAAGAGAACCCATCCCAAAAGCATTATACCTCATGAAGAAGAGCCCATGAGGTATAATGAAGAGAAGAAACAAACATAGAGTGAAAGGTGGGAAGAGAAAAACAGCAAACACAAACTTTAAAGACAAAGTTCAAGTTCATCTACACAAAGTATGTTAGATGACCAGTTATGTTTCTCTGGTTTTCTTCTTTTGCAGTGTCTCTCAGGCAGTGTTTCACCCTTTAATTTTATTCTTTCATCTTCAGTCCTAGACCACCTTGTCCAATGGATTCCTATCTCCTTAGGTGTCCAGCCTTGCCTGGTCAATCTATTGGTGTCAGAATTGATTGGCAGAGAATGAAGTTTCCATGCAATAAGTAAGAAGAAAAACCACTGTAATCAGCAACAGAATGGAGAGTCCATACGTCAACATAATAAGGATTTCCCATGAAAAGAATCATTCTGATCTACCATCACATTTCCCCTTTGAATATCAGTGTTTAATTCATTTCTTTGCTTAGACGTATTTCTCTACTGTTTAATGACTCTTACCATTTTGTAGACTGTTTTTCGTACCCTTTTGTGTCCTCATGGTAGTACTTAGCTACCATGCACACATTGGTTGCTCTATGTGGGTTTGTGGAGTGGAAATAAAAGCATGAAATAGCCATGGAGATGAAAAAAAACTAATAAACAAAAAAAGCATGGGATCGAGAGCCACTGCTCACTATTTTTTATTAATCTTGTATGGTAGCAACCCTACTCTTAAAAGCTGTCACACCTTTGAAGTGAGACAGTTTTGTGTGTATGTGTCTGTGTGTGTATTTGCACATGTGTGTGTTTTAAAGAAGGAAGTAAAAGCCACTACCATTGGCTTGTTGCTCAGCTACCCTCCTACCAGGGTGCCGAGAGCCTGGGATTCACTAATGAGCGTGGGTTTTATTGCTTCCATTAGTCCCCCTTAGCTGGATCAGAAGAGAGCATCTTTGAGCCTAAGCAGCCCACAAATCCTGGAGCACTTCCCTTTCATGTGCCCCACTGCTTATCTACTCTGACAACAATATGGTGAGACTTCCCTCCCTCTGGCTTGGGGCCATGGTCACCATCAGAGCACACACAGTGCTCTAGGAGTGGGCAGAATAGCAGGAAAAGGTCAGAATGAATACATACTTCTCTTGAAAGAAATACACCTTAGTGCAATTGCTTGTCTACAGGAAAAAGGATATCTCTGCAAGGCATTTGCCAAACCAGCAAATGCTTTTGAGGGCGGGATGTTGAATTTCTAACCACAGCTAGAGTCAGTCACAGTGACACTTCTTTACAATGAATAACAAGGCTAAAAAAGCAAAAACAAAAACAAAAATCTCTGAGGAGGGTAAGACCCATCTCATCCCCCAGCGGTGATGAGGGGGAAAGGGTATGTAATGTTCAGTATTTGGGTTTGTTTGTCTTGAGTGAGAAGGAGAACAGAAAAGACTGCACATCAGAGTACTAGGTAATGTCAAATGTCACCAGGAGGTCCTGCCAGGGAAAGGGGCAAGTGTCCAGGCCTTATTTGAAAAGTTGCTATAAATGCCAATTCTCCTTTGCCTCTTTAGAATTCGTAACTTTCATTTTAAGAGGTTTTCTCATTTAAAACGGGAGGAAAAAGACACCAATTTGCAATGCGACTGATGAATGAGACGTGGCTTAAAATGGTTAGTCGGTGTGATGTGCATTTGCTTTTGCTGCACAATAAAACGTCTTAAAATTTTGGTGGCTTAAGATACTTTTATTTAGTCCACAGTTCTGTAGGTCAGTGATTTGGGCTGGGCTTGGCTGGGAGGTTCTGGTACAGGCTGGGCTATGGCATCTATAGTCAGCTGTTGTATCTTTTGGGGGCTGGAACGACTCATCGCTGCTCCATGTCGTCTCTCATGTTGCAACAGGCTAGCCCAAGCTTCTTGGCCTATTGGTTAACACAGGCTTTCAAGAGACAAAGCTAAATTGCTCACAAAGTCTGGAGGCCTAAGCTCACAACTGGCACAGCATGATTTCTGCCTTATTCTATTGTTTGAAGCAAGTCCCATGTCTAAACCCAGTTTTAAGGAGTCAGAAAGGTACTCTGCCTCTCGAAAAGAGAAGTTTTCAAAGTCACATTGCAAAAGGGTGTGACTTCAGAGGGAAGTCGAGTTTGGTAGCTCACACACTGCACAATGAGGCTGTTTACCGCTTGGCCCTGGCCTCAGTCACAGCTCTGCAGATATCCACAGAAACAACCAGTGACCATTTTTATAATGCTTTTTTTTTTTTTTTTTACACATTAATGATCATCCCTTGAGGTTTCATCTAGTCTTTGAGTTCCCTAATTCTTCTCTTCCTGGTGTGGAACAAAAAGAAAAATCATGCAAAAGCAAAATGCGATATATACAGACAGTAGAATATTATTGAGCCTTTAAAAAGAATGATATTCTGACATGTGCTTGAATATGGATGAAGCTTGAGGACTTGTGCTAAGTGAAATAAGCCAGTCACAAAAGATAAATACTGTATGATTTCAGTTACATGAAGTACATAGAATAATCAAAATCATAGAAAAAGAAAGTAGAATGATGGTTATCAACAGACTGAGGAATATATGTTACTTTACCAAGCATTGTCAAAATTATCTACCTGTCTCCACCCACAAAAAAATAGAATCACTGGGTATACAGAAGTAATAAGGAAGCCGATTTCAACTCATTATACGTATCTGTCTTTAAATGAACTGAATAACAACAAAATGGCCTTAGCGACACTGACCTGTTTGATTTTTTTTCTTTGAGGGATGCTACAGAATTAGAAAAACTAAAGTTCCTCCTGATTCTATAGTTCTAGTAGGTTTTCCTTGACCATTGAATCTTGAACTGAATATGGACACTGATTGATTATCATTGGATTATTTGAAGTCCCTTCCCTAAGAAGGTCCAAGAGTTATGTTGTTTTTACACATCATTCATAGCCATGATCCAACATACCTATGTGGGGCCAATAAAAATAGCCCGAAGATGATATGTGCCATTGTTAAGAATAAACTCTGATTGAAACAGACCAACTTCATGGATGTCCATTAGATTGCTTGCTTTCTTAGAAACCTAGTGCTATAGACTGAATGTTTACATCCCCCCCAAATTTATATGTTGAAGCCTAATAATCCCTAATGTAGTGGTATTTGGAGTTGGGGCCATTGGGAGGTAATTAGGTGATTCTAGTGGAGCCTTCAATGAGTAAGATTAGTGTCCTTATAAAAGAAGCTCAAGAGCTCCCTCAACCCTTCTGATGTGTGAGGACACAGTAAGAAAGCAACAGTCTATGAATCAGGAAATAGGCCGTCACCATCACAGAACCTTGCCATGCCTTGGTCTTAAACGTCCCAGCCTCCAGAACTAAAAGTTGTTTAGGCCACCTAATTTATGGTATTTTTATTAGAGCAGCCTATTGAATAGACTAAGATACTCAGTTCCTTAACCTCAACTATATTCTATAGCCAAGCCCTTTGTCTCTGGTATCTTCCATTTGAACTCCTACTGACTCTCCCCTAAACTCCTTAGGCTGAATTAGATGCCAGCCTACTGTTTCTCTGGGAGTCTCCTGGCACAGTCTCAGTTAGGCCTTGTAAGGTTGTATGCAATGCCAAGTGAGAAGAGAGATGGATTCTTTATTCAAGCCATTTCCTATCTGAAATAGAAACCAGGTTAATGACTGGCATAAAAATGGTGATCACTTTTAACTAGGATATGAAACAATTTGGTGTAAATGACTCTTTTATAGTTATTTTTATTTTCATTAGAGCCTTGTCAGGAAACATTATTTTAATAGGCGCAGAAATCCAAGCTCATTTTTTAACCTGCTTAGGTCTCCAATAGTCTTCAACCTGAAATATTGAAGGCAATTTGTGCAGTCAGGTCTAGGAGGAAAATGCAATTGGAAACCTTTTGTTCGGTTTGGAGAAAAAATTATGTCAAAAGAATCTATCAACTGTGTACATGTAGATGATTTTTAAGAATCAGTTTTCGAATGCTATGATTGTTATTAAGTACTAATAATAGAGATCATTTATTGACTTCTTTCATCTCATAAGGGAGAGAGGTGCAATTGTTTTCACCCATTGTACACATGAGGAAACTAAATTCTAAGGGTGAATAAAGGGCCAAGGTCATTTCCAGTGCCAGGATTTTAATTCTGGCTACAACACACACATATTCTTAACCATTGCTGTCTGTAAAAGATGTTGAGCTGTCATCCTCATTCACTCAGCCAGAATGAAAGGAAATAGGCATCATGGATGAGAAGGGACATGAGCTGGATAGAAAAACTTACCGCCAGTAAGAGTTAACAAGCAGTGAAAAATAGTACTATAGGAAGCTTATAACATATTTGCTATTATATTTTTAAAAGACGTTACATACTACTCTCTAAATATAATCAATCAAAAAACTTGCCTAAATTAGACACCATAGAAACAGTGGAAGAACTTTCTGTCCTGAAATTCTACATCTAGTTAGGTCCCAGAGAGAGTCTAATCTATTTACCCAATGAAAGTGTTACTGAAATATAATCTCAAAGGAAGAGACTAAGTCAGTTTATTGTTGTTTTGTCTGGCACATAGAAGACACTCAAGAAATATTTATTGACTGCCTAGTTGGTTAAATTTGAGCATGTTCTGGCCTACTTTGGTGTGTAGATGGGGTGGGCTAGCTATGATTTTATCAATATGTGGGCTTGATGAGCTTCCTTTGATATGAAATAATTGAATTAGTTGGGCATGATGGTAGAAGCTGTAAGAATAAGACCCCCAAACATGTGGAAGGGAACAGATGGCTCTAGTCATTGTCCCAAAGAAGAGATGGTCAGGGCCATTAAGTTTGATATGATAGTCTTGGCTGAGCTTTAAAGAAAGGAACAGTTTACATGTAGAATAGTCCTTTCTATATCTAAATTGGGTTCTAGATGAGTCTTGAGGGAACTAGGGGTAAGTTTCTAAGAAGAAAGGGACTTCATAACCTAAAATATCAGGCTAGTGAAAAAGTGCACTAGTGAGTCTTCAGGAAGCTGGGAACACAAAATCATTTGTTTCTCGCTTCATTTCAGAGCTTAGCATGGAAGGGAGCAAAGCCTTCTTCCTATGACTCATGGGAGGTGTAGATGTTGAGCAATAAGCCAACAACTACAAATCAACATAGATGACATGAAGTGACAGCCAAAGAAGAGGTTTTGAGGACCATTAAAATGAATGGTCTCATGAAAACCAAGGCCTAAGCAGAATTTCAGGAACAAAAGACAAAAGGATAGGAGGTTCTTTGAGTATAAGAGGTCCACAGCAGCTTCTTGGCCAGGACAACTTGGATCACCAGCAATACTGTACTCATCTGTCTCCTATCCCTGGGACCTAGCAAGCAGAGAACTGTTTAGCACTATCTCCTACAGCCAGAGCTCCCAGGACTAGGCTAGACATTGAGAAACTATTCGTTCTCTGGTACTCCCAAGGATCCACATCCATCATTCTTACAGGTTAAAGTCTAGATAAATCTGCCATATGGAACATGTGGCATTATCAGAGAACAGTGAAAAACAAGAGTATTCATAAATGCCCTCTTTACAAGCCTCCTGTGTTCAAGTTAGTACAGGTGATAAGTCTGACAATAGAAACAGATATTTATTTATATTAACACCAACTTTATTATTTTCTCAATGGACTCATAGAATAAATTTCTCCTATTTCTCAGTACCAAGAACAATTTTGCTTTTTCCAAGCAGGAATTTTGCTTTTATGGTTTTTGTGCTGTGAATCATGGGAAAAATCTTGAGCTTTACTACTAATTAGAGCAGATCTAAACCTATGACCATACATCTGTATAAAATATAGTTCTTATAGTATGCATTTGGGATTCTAACTTTTTAAATCTTACTTTGTTCTAACTTTATTCCAACATATCAATTTACTTACTCTGATTTTTTCCTTAATTCAATTGGGAAGTCATCTTTTCTTTTGCTTTACTGCTGTTGTTGTTGTGTATGTTTATCATGTTATACAATCTGTATTTCATAAGTCACCACAAGTCCTTTTAGGAATGAGCCAGTATAAGAAAATAGTAAAAGATATAATGATGTTAAATAGATTTTTATGTATATACACCTTCTGCATATCCGGGAATATCTTTAACTGATGATTTTAAAGCTTCAGACATTGATGAAAAAGATTGAAGAAAACATGAGTAAATGGAAAGATATTGTACGTTTATGAATTGGAAGAATTAAGACTGTTAAAATGTCTATACTACCCAAAACAATCTACAGATTCAATGTAAAATTCCAATGTCATTTTTCACAGAAACAGGAAAAACAATTCTAAAATTTGTATGGAAACAAAAAAGACCCCAAATAGCCAAAGTAATGCTGACAAAGAAGAACAAAGCTGGAGACATCACACTTCCTATATTATAAAGTGATAGTAATTTCAAATATGTGGTAATGGCATGAAAAAAAAGACATACAGATCTTTTACCTATAAAAAGACAGTGGAACAAAATAGAAAGCCCAGAAATAAACCCATGCATATATACTCAATTAATTTTTGAGAAAAGAGCAGAGACTATACAATGGGAAAAGAGAGTCTTGTGAGTAAATTGTTTTGGAAAAACTGGATACCCACATGCAAAAAAAAAAAAAAATGAAATTGGGCCGTATCCTACACCTCACACAAAAATTAACTCAAAATGTATTAAAGATTTAAATGTAATACTGAAAACAAAAAACTCCTAGAAAAAACAACAGGAAAAAAGCTCCTTGACACCGGTCTTAGCAATAACGTTTTGGATTTGAACTGAAAGCAAAAATAAACAAGTGGGAGTACATCAAACTTAAAAAGCTTCAGCACACAACGGAAATCATCAACAAAATGAAAAGTTAACTTATGGAATGAGAGAAAATATTTGCAAACCACATATTTAGTAAGGGGTTACTATCCAAAATAAACAAGGAGCTCATATAACCCAATAGCAAAAAAGAATAAATCCAGTAACTCAACTAAAAAATGGACAAAGGACCTGAAGACACATTTTCCCAAAGAAGACATACAAATAACCAACACAAACATGGAAAGGTGCTTGACATCACTAATCATGAGGGAAATGCAAATCAAAACCACAATGAGATATTCCTCACACCTGTTAGAATGTCTATGCTCAAAAAGACAAGAGAACAATTGCTGGCAAGGATGTAAAGGAAAGGGAACTCTTGTGCACCATTGATGGAAATATAAGTTGATATAACTACTTTGGAAAACAGTATCAAGTTTCCTCAAGAAATTAAAAAAAGAGCTACCACATGATCCAGCAATTCCACTTCTATATAGATATTCAAAGGAAACAAAATCATGATCTTGAGGAGATATCTGTACTTTTGTATTCATTGCATTATTCACAATAGTCAAGATATGGAAGTAACCTAAGTGTCCATTGACAGAAGAATAGATAAAGAAAATGTAATACACACACACACATACAAAATGGAACATTATTTAGCCTTAAATAAAGAAAGAAATCCTGTTATTTGCAACAACATGGATAAGCCTGGGTGACATTATACTAATTGAAATAAGCCAAACAGAGAAAGACAAATCCCATATGGTATCACTTATATGTGAACTCAAAAGAAGGAGGAGGAGGAGGAGGAAGAAGAGAGGAGGAGGAGAAGGAGGAGGAGGAGGAGGAGGAGGAGGAGAAGAAAGAAGGAGAAGAAAGAAGGAGAAGAAAGAAGAAGGAGAAGGAGAAGGAGAAGAAAGAAGGGGAAGGAAGAAGGGGAAAGAAGAAGGGGAAGGCGAAGGGGAAGGGGAAGGGGAAGAAGAAGAGGAGGAAGAGGAAGAAGAGGAGGAAGAGGAGGAGGAGGAGGAGGAGGAGGAGGAGGAGGAGGAGGAAGAAGAAGAAGAAGAAGAAGAAGAAGAAGAAGAAGAAGAAGAAGAAGAAGAAGAAGAAGAAGAAGAAGAAGTCATCTAACTCACAGAAACAGTAAGTAGAAAAGTGGTTGCCAAGGGCTCAAGATAGGGAAAACAGGGACAGGTTGGTAAAAGGGTACAGACTTTCAGCTATAAGATAAATAAAGTTTGAGGATCTAATGTATAACATGGATGACTATAGTTGATAATACTGTATTGTATAATTGAAATTTACTAAAAGAATAGAAATTAAATATTCTTACAAAAAATGGCAAACATATGAGATGATGGATGTGTTAATTAACTCTATTGGAGGGATTCTTTCACCATATATACATATATCCCATCAACATATTGTATACTTTAAATATCTCACAATTCTATTTGTCAATTATACTTCAATAAAGCTGAAAATAATAAAAAATATGAACTACAAACATAATAATAAAACAACAATAAAGCTTCAAAATCTCTTTCATTTTTTGAACCAAACACCACACTTCCCATATTTTCCTCCTCCTATCAAATTGAATGTTTTGGAGAATGCTTATATGGTACACTGATATCATGGCACCATTAGAGTTTTGGAAAGTTATCATGAGTTTATATAATATTTCCCAAATTCCACAGCTTATAAATTCTGTGAGGACAAGAGCTGGCTGTTTTGCTTACCACTGAATTCTCCACACCTAGCACAATGCCTACCGGGTACTCAGAATTACCTGTTGGATGAACAGCCCTACCACAGGGCTACTATATTGCCATCAGAATGGATATTGAGAAACAACTAGCAGTTTCTGTAGTAGCAAAGCATGAAAATGTCACCTAAAGACAGAAATAATAATACACTTGAATTGGAATTGCAGTTTGGAGGAATCATTGCAATAAATCTGTAAAATAGCTTAATAGCTTTAATTCCTCCCTAACTCAGCTATCTCTATGCCATTTTAATCATCTCTGACCTTCCTTTCCTATTCCCACCTCAATTCCAGGGAAAAAAAACACAATTTAATATGTTTCTTTTTTTTTTTTTTACCTCCTTGTTTAACACTTGGTAGTAAGTACTAGGCAGCCAAGATTTGGAATCTCTAAGAGTTAAAATGGGAAAAAGCATTAAAAAGACCATGATCCATTTTCCCTAAGCCCGTTGATCTTCCTGAATTCCTACTGTCAACGGATTCTCCTCAGCAGGTTTCATTCCAATCCATTGCCAACTAGTATGTATGGAGTCAGCATGAATGTATAAATCACATTATCGCTACATACAGAGGATATAAGTGGCTCAAAATGGTATCCAAGGACATTGAGGTCAAAATGAGATGCTGTAGATTTGTGTGGCCAAGTCACTAAAGAAAGGATTCCTGTAAAATGAGGAGGTAAATTAGAGGAAAAGTCAAAATAGTGCTTTTTTTTTTCTTTTTCTTTAATTGTGCAAAAAAACAAAAGGAGAAAAGTAAGGTTTTGCTTGTTAGGAGATGCTATTCTAAATTTGTTGAAACTGATAGTCCAGTGTTTTGTGGTTCTGTTTCAGTTTAGTCTGGTTTGGGTTTTTGCTGGCACTTTCAGTGAACCAAAAAGAAATAGAATAGTCTCTGAGAATAAGAGACTCTTGAGATTTCACTCTTAATTAGTTCATCGATATCACCATCAGCATGATGCACCTGAGGAGAAAAAAAAGTACATATTTGTAAAAGTAATTAAAACTTTATTAAATACTACCTGCTATAAGATTTTATTTATGTAACATTCTGGAAAAGGCAAAATGATAGGGACAGAAAACAAACCACTGACTGCCAAGGCCCAGGAGTTGGAGTAGGAGTTGAGATAAAGTAATGGATGAGAATTTTGGGGGGGCGATGGAAATGTTATATGTCTTCGTGGTTGTACACTGCATGCATCTATCAAAACTCACAGAAATGTACACTAAAAATGGTGAATTTGCTGTATTTAAATTATTCCATAATAAAAATAAAACAAGGAGGAAAAACTTTGGTTGATACAAGCATGTCAATGCTTTCTCCCAAAGGATGAGGGGGTATGGACTGCAACGAGGTAGAGGAGTTGGAATAGAACTGAGACTAGCATCATCATAACTACAGCTCTCGGAGCCCTCATTATGAACCAGACATGCTATAAAATCATCCCATTTAGTTCTCACATTAATTTACCCAAAGTTACATACTCAGTAGGCCTTTGACATGGGTTGTAAAATCCAGTCTGTCTGACTCCAAATCCCACAATTTTCATGACAGTGCTAAACCGCTTCTCTTACTATGCAACAGGTACTTAATATACAGAAATACATTTACTTCCCATGACCTTGTGGTGAAGTGCATGAGTTGTCCTCTCTCACAGGTGAGAAAACTAAGCAGAGATTCATAACTTACCCAAATGTCAGAGCCAGATTCTGACCTAGAACTATCTGACCCTACAGAATGTTTTTGTGGTTGTTCTTGTTTGTTTGTTCTTGTTTTCACACTTTCTCTATAAAAGCTGAGAATGACAAAGAGAATATATGTCTATTATTTCTCACACAAGAAATGCAAGTCTTGTTACTAAACAGGTTGCAAATGTAGCTACCTGAGCACTTAATGATAAGCCAAAGACTAATAAATACATAAAAAAACATAAATACGCCTTATTAAAATTTGCAGATGTTGAGTGGCAATTAAAAACATGGTTTTTGGAATCAGATGGCCCAGGTTTGAAACCCCATTTTGACACTTACTAGCCAACACTGGACAAATTTCTTAAACACTCTGTGCCTCAGTTTCTTCAACTGTAAAACAAAGATGATAATAGCACTAAATTCACAAGTTGTTGTTGGTATTAAATTAGTTAAAATGTATATAAAACACTTAGAATAGTACCTGAGATATGTGGTAAAGAATTGATAAATTAATTATTTTATTTTATTTTATTTTATTTGGGGGGTATACAAATGCAGAAATATAGAAGGATAAGATATAAAAGATGGTCTTATCTTCCTCTCCTTTTGAACACACACACACATAATGTTATGACCTGAGGGTTCACAAAAAAAGAGCAACAACAAACAAAACAAACAAAAAGTTTTCCTGGCTTTTACATGTAGTTTTATAATCCTAAGGGGGTAAAAGAAGTATTAAAACTGGATGAATATATAAAATTCATTTAAAACAAAAATCTTTTCTTGAGCTTCAAATTTGTCTTGTTTATCATTAAATACCCAGGGATAAATACTCTCAATATGTAATATATTTATCAAAGTGTTACCGATTTCCAATCATGCCAGATATTACAGGGACCGTGTAGACTGGCTTTCAGAGGCCTACATCACCTATTTGTCAAACTGTAGGAAGTATCTAGATAGGTTACTTTTTTTAGGGAGAATTCCAGTTATCTGTTGCTGTTTAACAAGCCACTTCAAAACTTAATGACTTAACGATTTATTATTTTCTCTTACAATCCCATGGGTGGACTAAACTCATTCGGGTTGTTATTGCTTTGGCTCTCCCATACAGCTATAGTCATATGGTGGCTGGTGCTAGAACCACACAATGGTTTAACTAGGCCATCTCCTTTTCCAAGGAGAGTGCTGACAGGGTGTGTCCCATGAGCGAGCAACCCAAGAGGCTCAGGAAGAAACCATAAGCTTCTTATGACTCAGCCTCCGAAGTTCCAGAATAACAAACGGTTCCTTCTCACTCTATTGGTAAAGCAGGTCGCTCAGATTCAAGGAAGAGGGAAATTGAATTCCACCTACCGATGTGAAGAGCAGCACATACATATAGGAAAGGGAACAATTCCCTTCCTCGGTGGTGGCCATCGTTGGAGACTATTACAGAAAGAGATGTACACAGGAAATAAACATAGGCATAAAAAGCTATCTTAATTATCAATTGGCCTCTTTTTTTTCCACCAGAGCACCAATGAAAGAAATTTGAATTTTGCATGCTTAGTTTCTTCTTTCCTGGTCCCCTCTCCCAGACATACTTGTTCCCATGTAGAATAAGAATAAAAGAATTCCTGGACATGAGGTGTCCACTGATTAGGGCACTCAGTAATCTTAGAGCCACTCTCCATATACTCTTACCAGCAAAACCCTCAGTTGTCCTCAATGATTTTTGCCTTGAAATCCTTAATTCCTCTTATGTCTCCCCTCCTCTGCATCAAGCTCATGGCTGCTCTTTCTGACAGCAGTGCTATAAGATTGTACACAAACAGTGAGTAAAAGATAAAAGCTAAACTGGCAATTTTTTATTCTTCCCCCCAAAAATGTTTCTGATTTAATTTTTAAATAATTAAAAACTTTTAGAACACATTTAGATAGATAGAATTATTACAAAGATATTACAGAGAGTTCCTGTATACCCACACTCAGTTTTTCCTATTATTAACATCCTATATGAACATCCTCTTATTAACATCATATATTAACATCCATATATTATTATTAACTAAAATCCATATTTTAATGAATTTTTCCTCAGATTTTCCCTAATGTCCTTTTTCTGTTCCAGGGTCTAATCCATGTTAACTACCTATACATTTTGATGTCTTGTCTCCTTATGCTTCTCTTGGTTATATCAGTTTCTCAGACTTTCCCTGTTTTTGATGCCCTTTGAGGAGTATTGGTCAGGTATTTGAAGAAAGTTCCTCAATTAAGATTCCTCTGAAGTATTTCTCAGGGTTAGACTAGTATAATGTGTTTGGGGGCTGTTTTATTTTTCATCTTTCTCATTGGATCTCTTCCTTTTAATTAGTATCAATAGTATATTTTATAATTTGGAAAGAAAAGCAGGCTGTTAGGAGGATAATATTCTGATTTTTCTTAATCTAGAATCTGATTTGGAAGATTTAAAACTGTAGGCCAAATTCCCTGTTGGAACCACTGAGTTCAAAGTAGGTCGGACTCTCAGGAACAAGGATAGTGATACCAAATATACATTTCTAAAGGTTAATCCATGAATACCCACAATTTTCTGAAAGCGAAATCACTTACCTAGCCTTTTCTCGGGGGTTTAAAAAACACTGGCAATTCAATCAAAATACCTGCTTGGAGCATAATCATCCTGTGTGTGTTTTCAACCTTACCAAATAGCAGCCCTTAAAATCTGTCGTTTTTCCTTGAATGGAAAAATTTTGGCTTCCCACTTGTGTAAGTAAATTTCACGACAACCTCTCCAGGAAAATTCACAGGATGAAGAGGGGTGGTTTGCTCTGGCAGATAAACAGCTTCTCCACTCAACGTTTGTTCAATGTGTTGTTGGTATTTTTCTCCTTACAGTTTCCTTTCGCATACGGAGGAAACATATTTTCACACAAACAAAAATATGTTCATATCAATATTTAGTTGCGATTTTGTCACGATGTTCTCCCTTGGCATCTACTTAACTGCTGTTCAATAACAGACTTTCCATATTTACAGTGTCAACAAATGCTCATGGAAATTTTATTTATTTTTTTTTTCCAGGCTTTAACTAAATGGTTTTATTAAATCAAACTGTCAGTAGGGAATACTGTGGAAGGCTCTCCCGCTGTCTCTCCTTCCTTCTTCTCTCCTCAACACACACACACACACACACACACACGCACACACACACACACCCCTTTGTAAAAAAAAATACCTGAAAATGGAAAAAATGCCAATAATACTGGTATATTCATAATGATTTTAAAAGTCCAACCCGGGCATGAAATTTGTGAAAAACTTTATTTCCCAAGAGACTTGTGTTAGTTTCTGTATTGCCACCAGCTCTCATCCTGGACAACTTTCTTCCTCATCCCTCTCTAGGCTTCATTTCCTGTGTTTGAATTTGAGAGGTTAGACCAGATGATTTCTAATTACTGTTCCAACACTAAACCTTCGTGACACTAAGTTCTTTTATTCATAAACCTTCCATAAAAGCAGTGGTGTGCTTTTAAAGCAGCTCTGGAGAGAGAAGCCCTGATTTGCAGCATTTGGCAATTTCTGTGGTGTAAAACTCCCATCATGGTCAATTTCAAGTTACTAACATTTTAATAAACAACTCTCAAATTTTCTGAATATTTAATAATCATTTCTCATGGGGTGGTACAAGCTGGCGCCAGCATACCAAAAAGCAGCTGATAATGATTGGAATTAAATTTTATTCTGGATTAAATTCATTTGGGGGAAAAAATGTATACACACGCACATTTCGATTCAGTTAACATGATTCCAAGAGTGAAAATATTATATACACTCTGGAGAATTCTTTTCTTTTTATTCTTGCCAAAATTAGTTTAGCCGCCAAAAATCCAGATTATTACAAGACTCATCATAACTGCCTGAGTTAGTCTGGATTACCCTGGAAGCAGAGCCTGAGAGGATTCAAATTCGAGTTGTTTACCTGGGAAGAGATAGGCACACAGACGTGAGAGGAGTATTTACCATGTCTTCTCTGTATTCTGATGTGTCGACATCTAGGGCCTTGCTGACTCTAGGGAGACTGCCCTTCCCAGGGTTAGCCAGTTCCTAGAGATAGTTAATGACTTACCCGTGAACAAGATTCAAATTCAAACCAGCCAACCCAGAGCCCATACCCCAACCACCTCCTTTATCAGTCCCTCACACTCCAGGACATTATTCGCATGCTCTCATCACCCAGGATAAGGTATCAGACAGCTGGAGCCAACCCTATGCCTTAGAGCCTGCTGAAATTATTCAAACTAGCTAATCCTAAACCTGCTGACTCTGCCTCCTCTGTTCCTTCTCAAGGAAACCATAATAAGGGCTCTTTCCCACAGTTTCCCCCTCTCCTGTCTCCTGACCAATTCCACTGCTTTCCGTTTGCCCCAGCCCCATGGTACAGTGTGTCCCCTCTTCTGAAGAACTATAACTAACAAACTATCTTTTCAAAGGCAGTTGTGTCATGATCTGTTGGCCTTCCATTAATATACTATTTTAAAATGGAGAGAAAGCAAAGGTAGCCATTGAAACATCTGTCATCAAGCCAGCTCCTGATTGTGGGCTCAAGGAGCTCAATCCCTCTTGGAGAAGTGCAGAACACACACCTCAACATTATCTCCTTGAGGGGCAAGGGAATTAGGCTATTTACACACTAAATCTTGTCAAACATTGGTTAAGGCATACTGATGGAGAGACATTAATACCCTGTCTCTTCTGGTGGCAAAGCTGGCTCCAGTAATAAGAGAGAGGCCTCGGGCAAAGAAAAGCAGGTGCTGGTAGTTGAAAGTTAAGCTGAAGTGGTGTAGACAAGGTGATATGAATGGTGCACCGATAATGTCTCCAACACCGCTGACCAGAGTTCTCTTTGAACCCCTGAACATTGATTGACTTCCTCTTCGGGTAACTCAAACAACCACCAGGGATATCATTTGAAGTTGCCTGAAACTTTACAGCCTGGTAATTCCAAACCGTGTCTCACCTTCAGCTAGTTACAAAAATGTATGACCCAGGTTCTCCTCATCATAAGCCCTTCTCCAGTGGCTAATCACACAAAGCTGAATCCCTCGCAATCCTCCAGAACCATCACCTACAGCCAACACACTGACTGAGCATCTTCACAGACTGTTTTCTCTACTTCCTCAACAACACTGAAACTTTCTACACTATTTTCACTTAGCTCCTTAAATTAGACCCATATGAAAATTTGCGGGTACCTGCCAGTCATGTGCAGCCCAGAAAGAAGCTCAGGAATCACCTCAGGCCCTCCCTTCTTGCTTCTGTAGCAGTCTCTATTCTCTGACTCTTATAAGTCCTCATTTCATTTGAGTCCCTACCTCAATCCTTCTCTTTGTCCTTTGAGCAATCTGACTTCTAAATCTGGCTTCCATTCATGATGAGGAATTCTGGGAGACAGAAACAAGCCATGGTTTTATCCCAACTGAGGATTAAAGAAGCTGAAATAAGTATTCACCAAGTTCCCATCCGACATTGGTTGACAGACCTAGCTTTCTGAAACTTCCAGTTTGTCCTTTGCAACAGCCAAACATATTCACATGGCTAGAAAAAAGAAAAACAAAAAAATGAAAAACAAAAAAACAAACAAAAAAACCCATAGGCAGAAAGTTGTAGCTGTTTGCAATAAACAGCCGTGCACATATGCAGATGAATGCTGAGGGGATATATCAGGGCACTGAGTGAGATATGGCCTTGGAGAACTCCAAACAAGGAACCATAGTCTAAGAATACTTTCAAGAGAAGATCTAATATTAGACTGTTAATTAATTGGCCTGTAATAGAACCCAATTTTGATCCTTCGCCATATTAATCACCTCTACTCTCTAGCCTTTTTCTGCTCTACCCAAACCATCCCATACTCTACTCCTAGAACACCAGGCTGCTTTAGCCACTATTACTATCTTTTTCTGCTAATCCAAAAGCTTGGTCTCCTTGTAGGCGCAACTCAAAATGTGCTATCTCAGAGACCCTGCCCCTGGCTACTCAAGTCCTCAGATAACATTTGCTTTGCCTCCTGTGAACTCATAGCCACTAATGAGAGCACTTCTCTGGGGCTCCTCATTATATACGCTACCTTCTGCTCTCTCTCTTACAATGAAATCCTTGATCTGATTCTTTAACTTGTGTGGAGCTGCCTAACTCTGCAGAGCTGCATATTATCTGGCCTCCTCAGTGACTTTGCAAATGGCAAGGACCATTTGCTATACTTTGCATGTTCATACTTTGCAGTGTGCAAAGCCAAAAGTAGGCACTCGATAAATAATTATGGAAGGAAAAAAGAAAGTGGGGGCAAATGTGGTAAGAGAAGGGGTGGCAAGCTGGAAGATAGGGTTGAAAAACGAAAGGAGAGGAACAAAACTGGAATGTGCTTCCAGGATGAATACTTTATGTAAATAATAGATTTAAATAATTGAATAAAAACTTTAATTTTTTTACATATATATACATCATTATATATTTAGTTATGCTATAGCATAATTCTCAATTTATTTTATTTTACTTAAAATTTTTTTGTTTTTTTTTTTTACTTCTTTTCTTATTAGACTCTTGTGAAATTTCACATATTTAGCTTTGAACAGCCTCATTTTTTTGAACATTGTATATTCACACCTGTGATACAATAGATAGATAAATAGTAGATAGATGAATAGATAGATAGATAATAGATAGATAAATAGATAGACAATAGATAGATTTATCTACCTAGTTTTATTTATCTACATTTGTATATACATGACCAAATATGGACTCTCATATACTGTTTAATAAATGAATATTTTGGAGACGAATGATTCCATTCAGAAAAATGGAAGTGCTGGCACTGCTTTTACGTAGCATAAAGTATCACAAGTTCATACAGTTGATATAAGGGTAAATACCATTCGGTATCTCAAAAACAGTAAATCTTCACCTTCAATGAGATGCTCAAGGATTCAGCTTATTGACAAAGTATGCAATTTTTAAAAATTCAATCAAAAAATATACATAGTGTCTAGAAATATTTTTTGAAGACTATACCTTAAATGAGATGTAGTTAAGGATATTATAATATATTTTAACTCTCTGGAAAAAATATGTGTTATAACATGCACATGTATCACTTGATGAGAGTCCACATTTTCAAGAATGCATCCTCTATAAAAGGTGAATTACCTCTAAGAGCCCTTTAAAATAGAGCAGAGGTGGCTACTTTCCATGTTATTATTTCCTTTCAATGACAAATAACAAACCACGTGAGCTTCCATGAAAAGAGGAATCTATTATTTGAATAACAGGTGTCAGTCCCCACCCTTAAAGCCAGGGAAGAAGGCTTTAGAGCAGGACTCCTGAAAGTGTGATACACAGTCCTGTGTCAGTCCAAGAACAATTAGTTGCCAATATACAACAATGGAAATCGAGAAAGTAAGCCTTAATACTTAGAAACTTGACATTGCCACAACATCCAAGCACATGACTTTAAGCTCTACAATATTACATATCATTTCTAATATCCACTATAAATTTTAAAGAAACAGGCCTTCACCACATATAGTTTCAGATACATTGCTTTAGAGGATCCTGTCTGGCCCTCCTCTGCCATGCATCTCCCCATCAGGCAAAGAGTCTGTGAGCCAAGGAGACATGTTCATCCAGATCCTTTTAGACCGTGAGCTGCAAATGCCATGAACCCAGAGAGCTCTGCCCAAATGTGCAGGAAAAAAAGCACATCTAAGAAAGTGAATCAAGCGTGGCTCAGAAACAGGATTATTCTTGCCTACCTGTCTTAAGCACGCTTCCCTCGGTCTCCACTTCATATGTTAAAATATAAGACTAAAAGAGGAAGGGGACAAGGATGGTGATCAGAGAAAGAAAGGAGGCATAATGAGAAGCTCTGAAAATGTGGAAGCACAATTGACATCACCACGAGAAAAAGCGAAGTGTCTTCTCCTACCCAACCAATGTCAAACAGTGAAACAGAGACTCCTCCCCAAATGAATCATCTTCTGAAATTGTGGTGCTTTAATAAGTCAAAAGTAAACTGTCCTCAAGTTCAGGCAACAAGTATGCTCAGTGCCCAGTTTCCCTCGAAATTCCTGATGGTCACACCTCTGTATTAAGCCACTAATGCCTGGGACCCCCTGCCCTCTGCCCAAGTTGCAGCCAGTTTGGGTTCCAGTTAACAGATGCCCTGGCTGCTCTTTTCTCCCTGTAGATTTGGACTCATCCAGCCATGGCCTAACTGCCAAGAAAACTAAGTACACCTAATTTCACAAAGCACTCACTTTCTTGACCCAAATCTGAGGAAACCCGGAAGTGAGAATCTGAGAGCCTTTTAGATCCAGTGGCTCCTTGTGGTATCAGAGAGAGAAAACATCTTTTTTTTTCCCCTCATTTATTTTTTACCGTAGAAGTTCTGCCAAATTCAGTCATTCTAATAACCTAGGAACCACCTGATCTCCCTGACCTGCCTTTCCCTCAATTTGTTTATTATTTACTCAGTAAATCCTGAAAACTTCTCCCATTCAGGATATAAGGAGAAAGAAAATACAGTCACTATTGTCTTTCCAAGCAGTTGGAGGAGGGATTGGAGGCCCAGCACACACACACTATGTGGAAGAGAAGCTGGAACATTTCCCCCACCATGTGGAGAAGAGCAACTGGCGAACTAACTAAAGGGTGTGGGGTGGGGAGTGTGACTGCCATGAGGGAGAAGATGCTAATCCAAATAGCTCCATAAATCATGGTTCTCAGAGGCAATAGAACTGAAGTCATTAAAATGAAACCAAAGCAAAGTGAATTAAACTCACGTCATGGCACTTGCCGAAGCAGTTGTCATCAGGGGAGGGGTGCACCGCGGTTTAACGTGAGACCCGAAATGAAAGTACTAGGTTGACTGGAGCAGAAGGCAACGAGGCAACCTTGAAAGGGGGAGGGCCTGTGTAGATACTTCCAGGCCTTCGCAGACCAGATAAGAAAAGAGAAATATTCATTTGCCTTGATCACTTTCGTTTCCCAAAGTGAATTTGTGATAAGAAGTTGTGCTTTTCTGCTCAAAACAAGGCCAGGAGAAGGTTTTCTGCAAGAACAGGCAGAGGGAGCTGATCAAGCTCTCCTGAGTGGAAAAAGAATGCCCAGAGAGGTCACAATGAAGAAAGGAAAAGGAAGAGTAATAGCAAGTGAAGAGAGAGACAGAGAGAGAGAGATTGAGAAATGTACTAAGTGACAGTAACAAATGTAAAAGTTCAATGAGATCCTTTGAGTAGGTTTATAATGCAAAGAACATAGGGCAAATGAAACCTGCAGAAAACATCTGCAGAGTGGGTTTTGCATGGACGTTGAAAGTTTCACAGCGAAGAATGATGAGCATCACCCCGTGTAGAGAGTGCCACGGTACAAGGAAAGAAGAGGCGAATAAGAAGGGCAGAAAATCAGTCCTGCAGGCCTAGGATGCCTGGAGGGAAAAAGCATCTAGATGGCGTTGTGCCCATTCTAAATGGGGGAAACACATTGAGATCTTTCCTGACTCCGGCCAAAGGAGTGCCACATCAGCATGTTCTTCGTTCCCAGAAGCCCTTTCTTTTTGGAAACACACATTTACTACCCTCTCACCCTCCCCTGTCTCCACCACTGTCCCATCTCACCCCGTTCATGGCCTCTACCCAGGTTTGAGCAAAAACAGAAGGAAGAAGAGGCTTGAGGAGATAGCCCACACTTCTTTGATCTTCCAGGGACAACACCAAGCCCCACTCCCCTGGGTGCCCATCACCTCTTCCTGCGCACTCAGAAAGTCCCATTGATCTTTAACTACTACTTCCCTGTGAAAAAAATAAGTGAATGCCATTATCATTGCTCCCTGGATGTCAAAGCTGAGGCCCTAAGAAATTAAGCAATGTTATGCAAATATACTCAATATATCGGTGAACTTCCAAGAAATGTTGAGCAGTTAACATTTTAAATTCAATGTGTCAGAAAAACCTCTGCTAATTCAAATAGGATGGCTGAGAGCAGTAAAGCTTTTAAAGATAATTTTTTTAAAAAAAAGGAGATAAAAAAAGAGATAGTAGCAAAAATTACATGTTTAGGAAAAGAAAGAAAAACTGGGACCCGAAATTTTTCAAACAAAATAAAATATTTAATGTCTTAATTAGATAAGATTTTGAAAGCATGTAAGTGTTAATACTCCAAGACAGGAAAAAAATAATTAGGAAAGAGGCAAAGGCAGGGGTGACAGAGCTGTAAGTTTTTAGCTAAGTCTACTCAACACACAATTAAATATCAAGAAATACATAAAAATATTATTTATATTCTCCCTTTCCCAAAAACTATTTAAGGCAAATTTATAAGATGGTATAAAATAGTCAAGATAAAACAATTTAAAACAAATAAGAAAAATTAAGAATGTAAGTAGAAGGGCAAGACAGAGAAAGTGGGGAGGTTAATGTCCAAAATACTGGCCCCAAGGGAGGAAGTGATACAGAGTAGTTAAGAGCATTTGCTGTCAGACAAAGCTGGTCTGTGATCCTGCTCTGTTATTCTTCTTGTGACTTTGAGCAGGTCCACTTTGCCTAAGTCTCAGTTTCCTCCTCTATAAAATGGAAATTGAAAAGACCACTGACTTCATAGTCCTATTATGAAGAATAAATGAGAAAAATCTCATAAAGCATTTATCACAATGTTTATTAAACAGTGCTCAGTAAACAAGACCATCTATTGTAACCCACTCACATGCTAAAAGAAGTCTCTACCTAGGATCTAAGCTTTTTAGCTTCCACCAAGATTATAAGATTTACAGTGGACACCGTAAATTAAAACAAATCCATTGTTCCAGAAAAGTACAAAAATTTTTCATGAATCTGAGTCTATACCCTAACAACTCCCATGGACCCTAATGACAAAACACAGTAAGTTAAATGCCCTCATAGTAAACATGGTTATAAACTACAGAAGGTTTTTTGTTTTGTTTTGTTTTTTTAATCTCACTCCTCATTATGGGCTCCAGCTTTACGCTAAAGCACATGTAAAAGAAGGCAATTGACAGAGGTGTCATGATATATTCAGCTACTAAGTTCTCTAAAGGTCCTTTCTATACTATAGATAGATTTTAGAGTTTCAAAAAATTTTTTGTTTTGTTTTTTAATATAGGGTCCCTAGACCCTGATTTATGATTGAATTTCTGTATCTCTCTAAACTCACTACTGTCAGATGCAAAATTTTTAGAATGGGGGCAAAAATATATGTATTTTTTAGAGAGATAATCCACAGCTTCCATCAGATTCTCAATGGAGTTCGTGACCCCCATACATCAACACCCACTTTCCTAAAGGAATGGATAAAATATATATGCTGCAAGTAAAAATAATTCAATTTGTTTAGTCAACCTCATTTGGGTGGAAAAGCTATAAAATAAAAGCACTTGATATACAGTCTTAATAAAATAAATGAGGAATGCAAAAGCTCATTGTACTAGCAAATTGGAGAAGTATATTTAGCAAATAAATAAATACATAAGGTGAGCTGATAAAGGGTGGTTAACCAAGGCAGAAAAATGGAAAACTTATGAAGTCATAAAAAGTGCAATATGGCAAAGATTACGGTCATGTTTACTACAGAAGAGTAGTATTAAAAATACTTAAATTGGCCCTTGCTTATACCTTACAAATAATTCGAGTGTGCTCATGAGATTTCAAAAGTTCTAAGGATTCTCAAGTGAGGAGCAAAGACACTTAGTGTGTCACTTACTCATCAGTATATCACTTTCCCACTTGCTTCAAATCATAACAGAAATCATCTTCTCAACGAAGCCTTTCCTCATATAAAATATAACGACTCTACCCCCACATCTGACATTTTGTATCATTCTTAATTTTTTTCTAAGAATGCATCATTTTCGAATATTCTATGTATTTTTCCTTTCAACTTGTTTACTGTCTCTTTCTCAACTAGAATAAATTATACAAGAGAAGAATTTTGATCATCATAAATTGTAACAGCTAAAAATTGGAAATAACTTAGATTTCTATCAGTAGGAGAATGGAATAAATGATGTTGTGTCCATATTTGGAAAATTGTTTCACAATTAAAAAGATTAAATTAGATCTAGATCATTCAGATGAAAATATCTCCAAGAATTAATGTTACATGGTGGAAAAAAGAAGTTGAGAAAAAATACGAAAAGTGTGATGCAACTTACGTTTTAAAAAACACTATAACTCTATATATTTATACAGATCCAAATATATGTATATAAATACATAGAAAAAGACTAGATAGATAAATTAAAATCATAACAGTGCTTATATCAAGATGGGGGATTTCAATGTGGGGTTTCGATGCGTGGGAAAGTACTTTCATTTTGTCTGTACTGATTATATTTTTACGAAAATGAATACACTTGTATAATTTAAAATAAATAAACAAGTATATTAGTTGCTTTAAATCCCTACAGAGTCAATAGATAGATACTGATTATGCCTTATACACATAGTGTGATCCCATGGCTGGTAAGAAGTTTGCCCTTTTCCTAATTCCCACTTGATTTTTCTCTTCCTATTATGTTTCACTCAACATTTCATTATCTTGAAATATTTTTATTTATATGCATGTCTTACCAGTATAATGTAGTAAATATTCCTTAGTTTCTCAGTGAAATAAATTGTGCTTCACTAAAATATAAATTGCTGGTTAACCCAGATAATGGTTGAAATTCTAAATGTAGAATTGACCATAGCCCACCTCATCCTTTCTTTCCCCCATTTCCATCCTATCCCAATAAATAGCATAGTGTCCTTCCAGTGCACTTACTCAATTCCCAGTGGCTTTATTTTCTGCTGCACTATGGCCACCTAGTTGCCTCCTTCTCTTCCTACTTCCTCTGGGAGTCTTCCCTGACTACACAAATCAGCTTTGGGTGCCCCTCCTATGGAACTCTTAATACCCTGCAACTTCTATGCTCAGAGCACTTAACCACTGTCACCATCAGAACAAATAGTACTACGCATGTACTACGAGCCACGTGCCAGACACTGTAGAAGAGCCTGCCAATTAAGGAGTGAATTAAAGACATGTTTCCTGCCCTCATGGAGTTCACAGTGTAGGACTTTTGTTTGCTTCCTTATTTATGTTTCTCTCTAGATCTGCTGTCTCCAAATTATCTTCACGTCCAGATGATCTTCAAACCAATAAATACATTTAAATTCATATCCCCAATAATGTGCTCATAGATTTATTTAAAATTGGAAGGGGGAAAAAGCAAGAAATTAAAAAAAAAAAAAGGTTTTGCACTTGGTGAGAGCAATGTAATTTAATATCCTTTTAAAAAAATAAATCTTGGTTCAACCCTTTATAATTCAGTAATTTTCTGATATTAAGGCTCCTTCATCCCAACACAATACTTGTTTTACAATACAGTTAGAGCAGCAAGGAAGTTCATAGCTATGCAGGCCTACCTCAAGAAACAAGAAAATTCCGAATAAACAATCTAACTTCACACCTAAAGAAACTAGAAAAAGAAGAATAAACAAAACCGAAAGTAAACAGAAGGAAGGAAATAATTAAGATCAGAGCGGAAATAAACAAATAGAAATTTGAAAAACAATAGAAAAGATCAATAAAACTGAGCTGTTTCTTTGAAAAGATAAACAAAACTGACAAACCTTGAGTTAAACTCATCAAGAAAAAAAGAAAGCCCAAATAAGTAAAATCATAAATTAAAGCAGTTACAATGGACACCAGAAAAATACAAAGAATCATTAAAAGTACTACAAACATATGCCAACAAATCCAACAATCTAGAAGAAATAAATTTCCAGAAGCATATAACCTTCCAAGATTGAACCAAGAAGAAATAGAAAATCTACAAGCAGATCAATTACTAACAATGAAATTGTATTGTAAGTTTTAATTGACATCAGAGTTGAAAATTTACCTCAAAGGATCCTGAGCAGAAAAAAGTACAGTATTGATTGATCTGCTTTTCCAAACTTAGAAGTCAAGTATGTAAATTTTTTTAATCAAAATTTGCCTAATAAATATCCATTTTCCTTGATATCAACCAAATATTTCCGGTTCTTCTCTCAGGTAGTAGGATTACACTCTCTTCCCAATATTAGAATCAAATATATCCATCTGACTTCTTTCGGCCAAAGAAATGTTCGGAAGCTTCAAGAGCCAATGAATAATTCACCACTGCTCTCTTTACCTCTGCCATGGTGACCACCAATGCTTCAGCCAGTGGCCGCTGCATCAGCCTGCATCCAGTAGTTAATATGACGCTGAGCAGAGGCCCAGCTAACCTGCAGTGGACATGTAGTATCTACAAACAGTAAGCCTTTATTGTTTTGGCCATCTAGATCTGAGAGTTTTGGGGGTTTTTTGTTGTCATAGTTGTTATTGTTTTATTGCAACATAATTTAGCCAAACTTGATGGATAAGATGCTGTGAATCAAGTGGCCAGTTAATGAGTAATTGGCTTCAAATTCACTCCTCTATACTACGCTTTGTAATGCTGAGCCTAGAGGTTCTGCAGATTTCATGTCTCCTTTTCCAACTGGCTCCTTCTTAGGCTGTGCCAATACCAAGGACGTTGGAAGATGGGACAGTATTCGTGATGGTAGTGACGAAGGTTTGTTCCTTCCTGTTTACTCACTTTTTCTATTAACGTATCTCAGCAGAAGCCCTTCTCTCTGGCTGTGGCAAATGATTTTAGTCTCCACTTTGTAGACTCCCAGGACCAGTCTCATATTTGTCCCTCACAGACACACCAGCTGAGTAGCACCCCTCTGCAGGGGTCCCAGCTCCAAGAAGCCCCTCCTTTGAATTCCTGAATCATCAGCACCATCCAGGCAACACCTCCTCCTCCCACTCCCAATCTCCCACCCCCATGTCCCAAATCTGAATTCCAACATCACAGGGCCTCTCTTCTCAGCTTCTATGTTCCAATAACCTTAACCCCATCCTTTTGTTCTCCAGTCTAGAGGTCATAGTTTTTTCTTGGAGTTAACTATCTCTGGGTTACCTCAACTACTACTTTCCAGCATTTCAGTCTTACAAATCTGTTAAATTAATTACCTATATTAGATTCTCTCTGTTAACCTACCATCGCAGTTTCTTTTTTCCTATTGGGACCCTAAGTACTATCCCAAGCAATATTTTATATGAGTGAATTGAGCTTAAACTCTCCTTTACTCATTTTGCCCTATATTTCTCTCAATCTTTCCTGACCAAAAAAAAAAAAAAAAAAAAACTGAGCTACTGATGTCATCTCTTCGCTCCTTTCTACGAAAGAAATTGCTCAAGCCAACAACATTTATGGAGTAAGTGCAATGAGCCCAGGAGTTAAGTGTTGAAAGGACATTTCACCCTTGAACCAAGGCCTGTGCCTTTGATTTCTAAATAATTCCAACACCAGAAATCAACAAAAATACTTCTGGTTTTGTTTTAAAAAGTAGACACTTTAAGGAGAAAACATAAATGATGTCACCCATTCAGAATAAAATTTATTCCCAGGCTGCTCCTTAAAGAAAATTCCCACCTACTCCTCAATTACTGTTTGCACCTATTGAAGACACTAGCAAAGTAATGAAATGCAGTTTCACTTGTCAATGTACGTAGACAGAAAATAGTTTGACTTTAATTCTAATTCTAATTCATAGCAGAAAACTCAGTAGAGCTGCTGTGGGAAGTGTTTCAACTCCCTTTACTGCACAGGTATAGCTAACAAGAAAATCTCCTTTTCTCCATCAAATTTGATATTGACTGTTCTTTGCCTAGTTCCCCAAATACAGCCTCTCTCATATAATACAGAAAGTAAGTTTAATTTTTTTTAACCGGCATCTGATAGCATAGCTATTAAAAAGCCACTCAACAGGAAATTGAAGCTAAGAATTCTAACAAGTGGCTTGTTAGTGAAGAATGTCCTGACCGAAGTAAGGAGCAGGCTTGTCACTTTTTACCCCATCCTCTGAGGATAATAAGTAAGGAGGACAAAATGAGTGCAGCCCTCCTGGGTCTCCGCTTAAGAGTTTAAAAGCAAAATATTGATTTTGAGTTACCCTGCTTCAACTCAGCTTTGCTCTCATGATATTTTTATTCCCTTGTAGATTCCTGGGTCCATTTGTAGCAGATTTTAAAAAGTAAATCACTGGTGAATCTGTGGTGTGTCCATGTAACATTTCTGCACCTAAAAATATGGTCAATTGACACCTTAAAGGTTTCTGAGCAGCTCTAACTCTTAGTGACATCTCCAGTTGCATCCTCAGTATGTTCAAAACAGATAAAGTGGATGCATTGATTTTAGTTGTATAAAATCCTTGACAAAATCTCTTTGTGGCCATCTAGCAGTCTCTTGATGATTTATAAAGGATTTGCTTATGACATAAATGTGATCCTTCTACTCTTTTCCATTTCATTTTTCAACTAGGTCCACAGTGAATTTCCAGAAGCCAACAGAACAACAGTAGAAAATTCTTAGGTACCCAGGGCAAGCCATGGAATCTTTAGTATTAAGAGACAATACTAGAATTGTTTCTCAGATGATTATCAACATTATTACCAATAGAGCCTTGAGTTGGACCAGTTAGGATTCTTAAATTCTAGATACTACTTTAAAATGAGCTTTCTTCTGCTACATAGAATATGTGTTGGCTAAATTCCAGCGAGAGCTGGAACAAAAGTATAATAATATTCATGCCAAATAAATTTTAGACACTCATGGGTTTTTTGGGAAGAAATAAAAAAGTTTACACTAGAAGATAAGTCTAAATTCTGAATCTTTCTTTAATTTTTTCAAAAAGAATTTCCTAACTTTATTAATAGTTTTATAAACATCCAACGGAATAAACTCCTCTTTCTTTTCTGGATTGTTCTGTGTGGATGAGGAGCCATTTCTATCTAACAGAATGGATCTCAGCTTCTTCATCTGCAAAGAGATGTTTTGGAGGTCTCCACAGTGCTTTGATATTAAGTCCCAAATGTGAAAGATTGCTCTTGGCTGTGCCATAGAGGTGCTAGGTGGCATTGATTAATTTACTTTCACCCTCACCTTTTTATATCTCTTGATTTCCCTCTATAAAATGAGTTACTGTATTCCTATGAGAAAAATACTTCTCCATAGAGATGCTGCTGAAGTCCTTGAAAAGGTAAAAATTCATTTGCTTAATAATACATATTGAGACATTTATGCGAGGAGCTGCAATAAAAAGATGAACAGATCATGGTGAGATACAAGCAAAGAAATCAATGATCAAAAGGCAAAAGACATGAGGAAAGAAATAGAAGGGACTCCAACTAATTCAGCAGTGGGAGAGGACAAGGGGTGTCAGAAGAAGCCTTCAAAAGTGGTTACCAAATATGGAAACCAAATATGGAACGATGAGTAGGAGCTCATCAGTGGAAAGAAGGTGTATTCGTCCCCTAGGGTTGACGTGACAAAGTACCATAAACTGGGTGGCTTGGGACAACAGAACTTTATTGTCTCACAGTTGTTCTGGAAGCCAGAAGTCCAAAGTCAAGGTGTCAACAAGGTCATGCTTCTTCTGAGGGTGCTAGGGAAAGCTTTGCTGCAAGGCTCTCTCTAAGTTTCTGGTAGCTTCTTGTCCTGTGGCAGCATCATTCCCATCTTCACATGACGTTCTCCCTGTGTGCACATCACTGTGTCCAAATTTTTCCTTTTTATGACACTAGTCACATTGGATTAAGGGCCCATCATACTCTAGTATGATCTCATCCTAACTAATTACGTCTGGAATGAACCAATTTCCAAATAAGGTCCCATTATAGGGTACTGGGGTTCACACTTAAACATAGGAATTGGGGCAGTGGGGGAGGGAACACAATTCAACTTATAACAGAGGAGAGTCAGCTAGGTCGAGTAAATATTTATAGTCACTGAGGGAGGACTCTGAAGTGGAGCTGAAGTGTATGCTAGAAAGAGCAGAAGAAAATAAGGAGAGAGCTAGGCCGAGTCCGATCATGGAGGGCCTTGGGGGCTAGCCAAACACTTTGACTCTTACCCTGAAGATCATGGGAAGCCACTGGAGAACTTGAATCGGAGAAGTGGCGTAGTCAGGATTGCGGTTTAAAGGGAGGTCTCTGGCATCTGGAGGATTAACTGAAGGGGCAAGACTGAACCAGAGAGATGACTTGGGGGCCTTTGGCAGAAATTAAGAAAAAAAAATAACCAGCTCATGACCAACTTCTGAACTTCTCAGTCTAAGTATTTCATTAATGACTTATTTCCTCATTATGGCTAATTTCCCAGAAAGTGAATTACTCTCATAATCAAGGTCACTGAGGTCTTACTATATACCTGTTATAGTATCGTGCTAGTTTATGAAGATATATATCATAATTTAGACATTGCTATGTCACAGATATGTTGTTGATATCTATGTTTAAATTATGAAGCACATAAACATGTTGAGAAAGCAATGTTACATAAATTAAACAAATAGAGACAAAATAGATTAGAAAGAAAATAAAAGCCAAAAATCAAAACAGTATGTGTTGCCAAAAGCGAAAATTGCAAGAAAGCCTTCTGGAAGGAGCGGTACTTTGTATGGGTCTTAAAAATAACTAGAATTTAGATAAGAATAAACTGAGCTTATATTGTGATCTCTTATTTTAAAAACTTTCAACTTCCAGGGATGAACTAAAAAAAAAAAACCTTTAACAATGATTAGATTGGGAATGGAAGAGTAATACTAAGCATGCATTGCAAATTCTTTATTTTAACAAATGCTTTAAATTCTTGTAACTTCACATTAGAAGTTCTATACCATGTAAAAGGCTTTGACTCTAACTTGAATGCTTTCATATTAGCAACTGGCTATTCTAGGGAAACAAATTTTCTCCCCCAAATATGCACAGCATTGAATGTCAGCACTCTGGCAAGTAAACTGTGTCAATGTATTTCTGAGCCATCTCAACTTGTTCTTAATCCAAAAAGAAAGTGATTCATTTTTGCCCTTTAAGAAACAGGAGCAATTTTCATATTGTGAAATCTTGGCAAAGGTTTCTGCTTCACAATAGGCGAGGGGGGAAAAGCTGCATTAGGTACCATCTGTCAAATATAAATCCTTCAAAACTAGTAGTGACCCCAGAATAAAATATGAAGTGGAAATGTAGACAATATATTTTATGTGCATAATCCTGCTAAGTCAAGGTGCCTTCACAGTTTATTATCCTTCATGCTTAATGATATTAAAAAACTTTATACTCTCCTATGCATCCTACTACCTCCTTTTGGGATTATTGATATTAAAATGCTTTGATAACTTGACAACTCTGTTTTAACACATGACTCGATTATCATCAAATAATAATTAAATGTTAGAGACTAAAAAATAATAGTGTGGATTGCAATATGATTTCTTTCTTTACAACATAAACCTGGAGAAAGATGAACATATCATTTAGGATGCTTTTAGCCACAAACCATAGACCCCAATGAAATATGGCATAAAAAACAACTAAATATGGCATATTAAACAAAAAGACCTCATGGCATGTAATCAGACAACCTTTTTATTTAGGTCTCTGACTCTCCTGTTAAAAGGTATTCAATGTGGAAACTTTTCCCTCTACCCCTGGGTGAAAACTCAGGTACTCGGGCAGTCTCATGATTTTTCTACTAACATGAAGCAATGAATGAATGAATGCAGTCATTTTTAGTTGGAAAACTTGTCTAAGTTTAGTAATTAAATGTTTGTAGTCCCATGTAAAAATCATAAATTCAAACATGATTTTAAGTTAAAACACATTTCCTTCCTACTTCTGGGAGCTTCTGAAGACAGGAAGCTGAAGAAAGCAGCATGAACTTGTTCTCTTTCCTGCCCTTCATCTCCATCCTTCCTCCCTCGTCCTCCTGATCACGGTTGCTGATTCACTCCAGGAGTCAGGGCAGCTGGGAGAGAAAGCGGTGAAAGAGAGCAGAACATTTCTTACTTGACCCAGCCAATGATGAAAGTTGATTCTTCTCCTTAGAAACGTCCACAGTTTGTTCAGAGACCACCAGTGGGAACACGCATTTCCTGTGATGTAGGTGAAGCATTTTCTCTCTCCCTCTGGCCATTCTCCCCTCTGTTATTTGGGATTTTTCAGCAGTCCACCCCATACAGTCTCTCTCAGTTGTGGCCACATTGCTACTACAGGTGGCCCTTCTTTTGGACAAGGTTTAAAATGGTTCTCTCTCATCTCCTCTCTCCTGTTTTCTTCTTATATCGAATCCTTGGGAAAGTCTCACTCTTTTTTTAGCACAAAATCTCTAACATACATCTTCAGAGATTTCAACTAATGGAAAAGAGAACTGTCACAGATGGACCCCAGAGACCCTCTTAAGATGACAATCCCGATGATGCTAATATTTAGTGCCACTTACTAGTGCTAGATACTATTTGAAACACTTTTCATGAATTAGCTCGTTTAATCTTTACTACCTATGAGGAAGGAATTAGTAATTATCTCCAGGAAGCAGAGGCACAGAGAAATTAAGAAATTTGCCATGTCACCAGCTAACAGCTGATGGAGCGTGGATAGGTCCTCTTTCCATTGCATTCTGGTCTCTTAATTAGATTTCCTAATTGCTTTTTGCCACCATTCCTCTTCCCTGACATATATTAGCACACACGCTGGGCCACTGTCCCGAGGGAGTTCCTCTGAAGAGAACAGAATTTGCAGTACTGTGTTCAGACCTTAAGAAGACGTATCTTACATCCACGTGAAACCAAGTGGCACAGTGTCTACCCCACCCTTTGCTTTAATCAGAGCTAAGCCAATTAATTCTCCAGACATTTGGCCAACACCCAGGGAAAAAAGCACAAAGTCACCCAAGTGGCCAAGGGAGTAGACACAGATGGTCTTGCCCCATTCCCACCTTGACTTATACCTGCTCCTCTCTCCTTTATTTAACTTGTTCTTTGACAATTAAGAAAGCAACTCGGCTTGGCTTTTCCAACTGGATACTGGGTCATTATCTTGTTTTAAGGCCCGTTGGTTAATAAATAAACCAGATACTACAAGACCCCAGCCCACAACCTCTCAGGCCAACCAGGGAATGCCAAATAGAAACCTTTGAAAAAGGATCAATTCCCACTTCATTCACACCAGTGAGGATTTAGTCAATTCTATAATGTAAATGTGTGTTTTCAGCCATACTTTTGTGGAACATTAGAGCGTTTCATTTGGAAAATCCACTAAAATGGAGATCATCAGCTAAATACTGAGAACAAAGAAAAGTAATTATGTTTTATGTAAAGAAAAACAAACTTCCAGTCTGGCCTTCTGCGTGTCACTGACAGATACGAGGACTGGTCAAAACACAAGCAAATTTAACCTGTCAGAATTTAGCCACTTCTTAATCCAGAAGACTTCTCCTGCACCCCAGTAATTTACTTTTTCCAGCTATTGTCTAAGAAACTACCTGTAGTAGGAATTGAGAAGGCTTATTTTAAGCAAAATAGATGTGCTAAAATGTATATTTACAAATGACTAATATTCAATAATAAAGTTGTTAATAACTAACAATAAAATAAGAAGGTTTTTTCTATTTTACATATCAGATTTAAATGAATAGTTGATTCTAAAAAGAAAATGCAAATGGTAATAAATATATGAACTGAATTTTAGTAATTAATTTAAAATTATAAACCAAAACAATATATCATTTTTCTAACCTATCAGACTAAAATAACACACCTTTTCTCAAAGTCATGTATCCCTCTCCTGACTTCACATGCATCTACATAACTATTCAGTATTAATTGATAAAATTCAAAATCCAGAGAATTCCAAAAGCTGTAGAAATGTCCATTGCATTGTCTGGGAGGGGGTTGAAGGGAATGGGCTGGAAGGGTTACCGAGGCAAACCTCAGTTTGTGGTAAAAGATATTAACATTTGTGTGGTCCTTGATTCCCCACAGTAAATTTGGTTCTCAAAGTGTTAAACTCATTTGTACCATCACAGTTGATATTTTCAGCAATATTAGATTTTATTGTTTTAAAAATGTTCATTGCTGTGGGGCAAAAAGGGACTACTTGTTTGTTTCTATTGTTGTTTTGCATGCTTAATTTATTAATAAGTTATATCTTTGTTTTATAGATGCAGTTTCTTTATGATTGATTTTGTTCATTTATCATTATTATTCTCTTATTTGACATATGCTATTCGTCATGAGTATTCCTTACTCTAGGGTTCTATTTTATTTTGGTTTGGTGTTTTTTGAATTATAGAAGTTTTCTATTTTTTTTTTAATCATCAAATTTGTCTCTCTTTTCCTTGGAAATTATAAAAATATCATTCTAAGATTATAAAATTAAGCACTTTCCAAAAATTCAATAAGTATTAAAGTGTGCTTCTTATTTTTAAAATTTAGTCACCTGAAATTAATTTCTGTCATCTAATTGTTATTTGTTGCCCATTGTATACTGTGAGGCTAAGAATAAAAATCAAGTATTTACTCTATAGTTCTTTCTCTATGCCTTGTGCCATCAAATCTTTTTAAAGAGAGAAAGAATAGAAGTTTAATAGCTATTGTTAATAAAGAAATGGCTTCACTCCTTTAACAGTCACATTGTCACACAACATCTGAGAATTTTCAACAAAAAATAATTGGCTACTTTCTTCATGTTCAGAAAGGAGAAATCTGAGGGGAATTGCACCACTTTCATAAATCTGGGACACTCATTATTCTTTTTCCCACAAGCATTTGCTGCAGTTCATTTTGTGTTCATGTGTATACTACAAACTCCTAAACACAGGGAGTTAATTAAAAAGTATAGTCGACCCTCAATATCTGCAAGAGATTGGTTGGTTCCAGGATCCCTTCAGATACCAAAATCCGCAGATCTTCAAGTGTCTTGTATAAAACTGCATGTTATTTGCATAAAACCTACACACACCCTTCTGTATACTTTATATAATCTCTAGATTGCATACACTACCTAATACTATACTCTATTGCTTGGAGAATAATGAAAAGAAAAAAATTCTGTGCATGTTCAGTACAGAGGCAACCATCATAGGCCTAACTGCATAGTACACATCAGCTACAACATAACATTTTGTTTCCAAATATTTTCCATTACAATTGGTTGAATCCTGGAATGTGGAACCCACGGATATGGAGGGCAGACTGTATACTGTTCTCCTTCCTACACAATGAGAATATACTGGCAACAGCGTTACTTCCTATATTTACAAGTGCAGCTAACGAGATTAAAGCGACACCCATTTCTCTTTTTGGGAATCTCAAGTTTAACTGAAGTATTCAGCAATTGTAATACCAAATCTTTAGAGAATTAGGCACCCAAAATTAGGTAATAATCAATTCATAAGTAATAATTCTTTCGCTTAAGTAAAACAGTCACCCTTTCTAGATAATATCTTAAAAATAGAATTTTTTCTTTGATATTAAATTGTCTTGTTTTTATTGTTGCCATTGGTTGGTTTTGTATTACCAGTAACCTTTGTAAATTCTTTTAATGATAAGAGTAACAATGTTAAAGAATTAATAGATTTAACAATCCTCAAAGACATACACCTAACCTTATTAATTTTGGCATCTTCAGGGTCACCACACAGAGCCTCCACACAGAACTCAGTAAGTTCTTCATAAATTTGTGTTAAGTGCAGGTACCTGTCACTGTCAAAATGGTGCAAATCCTAAAGAAAAAAAAAAAAGCATTATGCTGCTGTCCAAGATAAATCGCATACTTTGAAGCATCTGTTAAGACCCCCTTGACTTATTTGGTACTTAATAGAGTTTTTCTCTCTCTTCTGGGAGCCCTTTTAATACTACTATATTTCATCAGTGCTAACCTATTCTTTATAATATTACTGAAGAAGCAACAGGAAAGGGACAGGAAGGAAGGGGGAGCGAGAAAAGGAAGAAGGTATATAAACAACAAAATGTCCCCACCTTATCTCTTTCACTATTTTTTTTGTTTGTTTGTTTGTTTGTTTGTTGTTTTTTTTGTTTTGTTTTGTTTTGGCTCAGAATGAGCCATCTAAGAAGTACCTTTGGATCCAAGATAATCTATGCCAGGTGTTCAATCAGGCATTTTATAGTCCACATTTAACCCACAGATCGCTTTCTTGGTCAAAGCAAAATTTTCCTGGATTTTAAGATATTTGAATGGTCTTCAATATTTTAAAATCTAGAAAGCATGCATAAATATCTAAATTCTGACTTTTCTTGAAAAATCAGTAGAATTGACAAATCTGCTCTCTAATTCTCACCAGGTAACAGTGGGCTGGGGCAGAATAGTGATTGCTCCTTTGGATGGGGGCATGTGTTCTCCAATGTGCCACAGACATTTTACCTGCAATTCTGTCTGCAATCCCTAATGTTAGTTGCATTTGTGATTAATGGATGGCAGATAGGAAGTCAAGCACAGTAGCTATAAAAGCATGGACTTGGGACCAGACTGCCTGGGTTTGAATCCAGATTCCATAATTTATGACCAGTTCTCACCTTGAGGAAGTGGCTTGATTTTTCTGTACCTCAGTTTCTAATTTGTGAAGTGGGATAATAACTGCTGTCCATCTTGTGATGGGTATTAAATGATTCTATACAAGAAAGTCCTTAGAACAGTGCCTCACACATTGCAAGCACACAATATCTGCTATTATCAACATTTCGTCTGAGCTGTGTTTTCTTATGGTAAGGTTAAGAAAAAAGGTGAAATAGCACTTACCCTTCTGTCTCTATCAAAAGTGGGAAATATACAATAGACTTAGAAAATAAAGACTATTTCTGCATGTGAAATATGCAAATAAAATGTGTCTGTTTTAAAGAAATGGATGACACCATTATGAAACAATTTATAGTAAGAGCTTTAATCAGAAATACAAAATAATGGTGGAACATTATTATCTAAGAAAAGAAGTGGAATTTCAACAACAGTATTTTTTTAATTCAAGCAATTGAATTTGTGTAAAATACAGTAATTTAGGAAGAGAAAATAACATATCAGTGACCTTGCTTCCCTCATTTACTTTATCCATCTTACCATTATAAGCATTCAGTTTGGTAGCCACAAATTTAGGCTTTAATTTCAGGATAAGCATAAAACCTACCCGAAAAAGTGGGTAGAGGGGAAAAGGAGATAGTTGTCTGTGTGAGACAAACAGAACTAAAAACCCCAGACATTAGAAAATCTATGAGTAGACCTATTTATTTTTTACTTTATTGTAATAGAAGATTATTGGAAAACTGTAAAATGAATAATCACATTTTTAAACAATCAATTTAATAATACAATAAATACATAAAATGAACTTTTGAGAAAGGTAGCCTAGGCTTACAGAATGCCACATTCCAAAGAATGAAACAAAATGAGCAAAAGACGTAAAACTCAAAGAAAGAGCTAGCTATGCTAAAACAAAAGAGAAAATAACCTAATACTATAAGTTTGATAAGAGTCATCCAGAGGTAGAAAAACCTGCAGTATATTGAAAGAAGACTGAGAATCAATACTGGATTGTTATGAAACAAGAGCAGTCAGTCTAACTGACGATGTTGGTTAGACAACAACTCTGGAAACTCTCACCAAGCCCAGGAGTATGGCTGGCCCAAAGGGAAGATCAGAACATCTCCAATAGAGCCCTCCTCTCACCACCAACAGGAAGTAATGGGGCCAGGTCTAAAGAAGTGCTAAGGTTCACAGAACGAAGGTTTCAGAGGATCTAAGGAATACCTGCCGAAGATACGGTGCACCATACATCACATTCACTCAAGAGACTTTCATAAAGTCACAACCCCAGAAGTTCTGATTCAGCTGGTGTTGAATAGGAAAGGACTCAGCAATGCAAAAGATTACCTATTACAGTATTATTTATATAGCTAATGACTGGAAACAACCTAAATCACCATAAGTGGGAAAATGGATAAGTAATCACAGTGCATTCATGTTATGGCATACTCTTGCCAACTGGCCAAAAGATGAGGAAACTATACATCAGTATGCAATAATTTTCAACATACATTGTTAAGAGGGGAAAAAAGGGATAATGCAGAACAATGCTATAATATGCTACCATTAGAAAAATAATTATAAATATACCTTCTTTCGAATAAAATATCTTCAGAAACATCTATAAGAAACTGATAATATTGGTTGTGTATGGGAAGAGGAATTGAGTGGCTGGGAAAGAAGAGGAAAGATTTCACTTTTTTATTCTTGAGTTTTGAACCATGTAAATGTATTGCTTATTCTAAAAATAAATAAATGCCTTAAATAGAAAAAGGGAAAGGATCAGAGGAAGTGAGGAAAGGGGAGAGGGAGGAGGAGGGAGGAAAAGAGATCAGATTATAGGTAAATAGCACCTGCAAAGTTTTCCTGAAAAAAATCTATATAATAACACAATCCAGTCATGCAAAAGAGATTAGAAATGCAGAGGTCAGTGCACAAAAGGACCGGCAGTAAGCTCAGAATTCATTTAGTTATAAATGATGGTAAATTATTACAGCAATTGCAGTTATAAAACAAATGTTAAATGTTCTTATATTTTGAAAAGAAAACAACATGTCAAACTAGCAAGAATATAGGTATAATATAGATATAATGGCCTGGCACCTGAATCTCAAAGCCTGCTGTCAAAAATTCAAAGCAGGAGTCAGTGACAGCACTAATTCATTCACTCAAACAGTTTCTATGTATCCAACAGCTGCTGTGTCCAAGGCCCTCTTGTAGGCACTAAGAATACAGCAGTGGATAAAAGAGAAAAGTACTCATTTTCTCATGATACTTCCATTCCAGCTAGTTCTCCTCCCTCATCATAGTTTATAGAAGCTATTTTGTTTCTCGGGTTGAGGTGAGGAGGGGGAGAATAGAAATATTGTTTAAAGCTATAAAAAGAATCACTGATAGCAGGTATCTTCTGAAATACTAATAAAATATGGGGAGGGAAATGGGATGTAAAAATATATAGACTATATCACCAACACACAAAAAAGAAGAAAACCAAGAGGCAGCAAGGGAGAAATAAAATTATAAAATAAGATAGCAGAATCACAACCGAATGTTAAAACATAACTATATTACTATATAAATAGATTTCTATATTATATAACTATACTATTTGGTATAATTCTCTGCTAAAACATTTGAAAGTTAATAATTAAATAGGTCAATAGAAATAAGGAAAAATGAAAAAGCTTGTATTTTCAAGGTTCTATTCATTTCAGGGATAAATCCTTGTTTTATAGAGAATAAAGGAAAGTCCCCAAATTACTTTTACAAAGGTAGTATATGATTGCAATTAAAAGCTAACTAACAAAGACAACATAGACCAATTTCCCTTTTAAATATTGATGCAAAACTCTTAAATAATAGGTTAGCATGTAGAGTCTGGCAATGCATTGTGAATATAAAATACAACCATAGCCAGTTTACTACAGAAATGTAAGGGTGATGAATATTAGATAATCTCTTAGTAAAATTCCCCATAATGATGAATTAAATAGGAAAAAGTATACAAGCATATATCATTTCATTATATTTCGCTTTATTGTGCTTTGCAGATACTGCAATTTTTGCAAATTCAACTCAGCATTGATCAAGTCTCACTTCCTGTTTCTGTGTGACACTTTATTAATTCTCACAATATTTCAAACTATTTCATTATTATTTTTGCTATGGTGACCTATAATCAGTGATCTTTGATGTTACTATTGTAATTATTTTAGAGCACCACAAACCATGCCCATATAGGATGGCAAACTTAATTGATAAATGTTGTGTGTGTTCTGACTACTCAACTTATCTCTCTCCCTCTTCCTGGCCCTTTTTATTCCCTGAGACACAACAATATTGAAATTAAGCTAATTAATAACCTTACAGTGGCAACTAAGTGTTCAAGTGAAAGGAAGAGTCACATATCTCTCACTTTAATTGAAAATTAGAAATTATTACGCTTAGTGAGAAAGGCACGTCAAAAGCCAAGACAGGCTGAAAGCTAGACCTCCTGCATCGAATGGTTAGCCACATTGTGAATGCAAAGGAAAAGTTCTTAAAGGATATTAAATGAACTCACAAATGATAAGAAAGTGAACAACCTAATTGCTGATATGGAGAAAGTTTTAGTGGTCTGGATAAAAGATAAAACCAACTACATACAACGTTCCCTTAAACCAAAGCCTAATCCAGAGCAAGGCCCTGACTCTCTTTAATTCTATGAAGGCTGAGACAAGTGAGAAAGGTACAGAAGAAAAGTTTGAAGCTAACAGAGGTTGGTCTATGAAGTTTAAGGAAAGAAGCCATCTCCATAACATAAAAGTGCAAGGTGAAGCAGCAAGTGCTGATGTAGAAACTACAACAAGTTATCCAGAAGATCAAGCTAAGTAAATTGATAAAAGTGGCTACACCAAACAACAGATTTTCAATGTAGACAGAACAACCTTATATTGGAGGAAGATGCCATCTAGGACTTTCAAAGCTAGAGAAGAGAAGTCAATGCCTGGTCCAAGCTTCAAATGACAGGCTGACTCTCTTGTTAGGGGCTAATACAGCTGGTGACCTTAAGTTGAAGCCCAATGCTCATTTACCATTCTGAAAATCACAGGGCCCTTGAGAATTATGCTAAATCTACTCTGCCTATGCTCTATAAATGAAACAACAAAGCCTGGATGACAGCAAGTCTGTTTACAACATGATT